>OX439359.1:6002500-6322772 GCA_949319445.1 Mythimna lalbum | reverse complement strand
GGCTCTAGATATCTACTTTATTTACCTGGTTTTCCTAACAAGGACGACTGAATTTAGGAAAACTAAGCAAAGCCTAGTAAAAGCTATAAGTTGCAAAAAAATGACGGTAAAAAAAATTATACGAATACAAATCACCAGTTATCCGTTGATATCCGCAGATATGAATACGGGATTACGGATACTCGGTACCGACACTAACTGCTACATCACTAGTTGCGTGACACACGCTACCATATCGATCCACGTGCTTCCAGAACGAAACTGTCTCTAAGTGTATAAAATAGATTTATTTATAAAGTCGCCATAGGCCTAACGTTGGTTGATACGCCATACCACATACTTTAGATTATTTGTAGTTTGTTAATTTATTTAAATACTAGCTAACTCGGCGAACTTGGTACCGCCTAAACATTAATAAAAGTAGTATATCTTTCGATATAGTATAACCGATAGCGATGAAACAAAGCCTAAGTAATATATGAAGTTACGCACAATTTTAATGTATAAAAGTTATTTACATCAATTTCGTAAATTTTACGTGATTCGCGCTAACTAAAACCTTCTACAGATTTATTATATGTCATAGATATTATTATATCGTACAATAATCCAGTTTTAAAATAATTCTACTCAAATAGCTACTTTTTAAGTCATTGGAAATATTGTCTTCTTTTTAATTTAGCCTCTAATTTTATGTTTTCTTTTTCGAATGTTTGACAAGAATTGATCGGTTTTAATACAGGTTTTCATAAAGAGCGTTAAATCCCAATTACGCGCAATTTGGCCCAAAACCATAATTTTCAAACCTGTTGTATCCATTAATGATTGATTGTACAAACATGTATTTTATCAATAACATTAGGAAATATTCTTGTCTAAATAGTTAGACAAGATTTATTTAAATTAATAGCACGCTTGACATACACAAGCAGTAAGCAGTGAGCAGTGAGTAGTATACTTATTTCAATTGAGTTTTTTTTTTAAATTTTTCAGTCAATTTCGAAGCTTGAGACCGTCTAAAGTAATAATAGAATTAATAAACAATAAATACAAGGATCCTAGCTACTGAATGGAGCTAGAATCCTTAAAAAATTGTTATAGAAAAAGATGATGATGAGATGATTTGGTGTAAGAACCAACTAAGAAAGTTAAAATATAAACAAAGTCCAATTATTAAGAAATTATGGGCAAATACAATGATCATTTGCACTCATTTAAATCAAAGAAAGAGTAATAGGAAAACCAAAGTACAACCAAAACAGTTATCGTTGAAATAGTTGATTATAATAATTTAATTCGTTACTAATCACGCTAATATTATAAAGGCGAAAGTTTGTGAATATGTATGTTTGTTACGTCTTCACACGCGAATAGTTAAATATAAAATATAAAATTTAGTACACAGGTAGACCGTATCCTGGAATAGCACAAAGGATACTATTATTATACTACTAAGGAAAAATTGTTCTTATTTTTAAAAGACTACTTTTTTGCGTATGGAAAGGGCTGTGTCCGGATTTGGAACATAACGGTAAAACGGGGTGAATAGAAACAAAACTTCAAAGGGTATGTTCACGATATTTGAATATTTTTGCAGCATTTAACTATATATACATATTTTAAAAAGCTGATGCTTTGTTAGAAGCCGATAATATGGTATCAAAGTGAAAAACAAAACCGAAGTTCTGTTTCTATTCACCCCCGCGTTTCTATTCACCCCCGCGTTTTTATTCACCCCGTTTTACGGTACTTACGGTAATTATTTTGCGTGATATAAGCCTATTCTATTTCTAAGTGACGTTTTATTCCCAAAATAGCTAGTTCTCAGTATTTAGTTTTGATTTCTGTCCTCCTATTATGAAAGGCTTCATATTGCTTTTCATAGTTCCTTGAAAACATGCGGCCAAGGTTAGTTCCGAGTGGCTTTTATTTTGATTTTCTATATCATATCGTGTAGTTAGATCAGTTTCCTTTTCTATGAAACGACGACGGTCCCTACTTGAAAGCTTACTGCGTAGCACTTTTTTCATAATTAGATTCTGGGAAAATACTTACGGTTTTATTCTGTTCAAAAGAATATAGGTGAATAGTAAAACAAATACCTATATAGAAAAAGTATCACACCAATATTCAAAAAGCGAAAAATGTGTATGTGTGTAAGTTTGTTACTTCATCACACTAAAACGGCTGAACGAATTCGGATAAATTTTAGCAGGATAGTATCGGATAAATTTTAGCAGAGTAGTAAATTATGAAGGAGGGAAATACTAATTTCACGCAGAACGCACTGGTGACAGATACTATTTTTGTAAAAATAACCTACCATGTATCGACGAATTGTTTGATATCTGTAGTTAAATCAAGCATTCAAAATTGTTGTAAATAATTGTTAAATTTCAGCAAAATGCGTTGTCCAATCAATTGTTATCAATCTATCGGTGGGAAGAAGAAAACATATAGAAATATTGGCGTAATTTAACAATTACTGAGATATTATTTTTATGTGTTATGCTTTTTATATGCCATAAGAAACCGTTAGGCCCCTCGCCCACGGCGACTTTTTGTAAAGATGCTATCGGGCGTTGTTGTAAAAGCGCGCGTTGCTTGCATTTGCAAGCGCTATAGAAAAAATGCCAACGCGCTGCTAACGCGCTACAGCAACGCGACTGTATCGATGCGAACGCGCTACAAAAAGTCGCCGGCGTTGGTTTTAAGGTGCGAAGTACATAAAACTTATAGAATTAAATGTCAAAATAACTGGAACAAACGTCATTCTGCACTATAAATACATTACATGATAGATCAACACGATTATTTATTTATTTTAATTATTGTAATGTATGTTGCAATGGAAGGCGGACTTTATGGTATTTATTGCCACAGAGCCTTATTTATAACTAGCTTCTGCCAGCTTGTATGTGGAAAATTGGAAATTAAGATGAGTGTACCTTTGATACCCAAGGTAAGATTGAATCTTGTAATAAGTGTGTCAGCACTCTTTAAGTTTACTAAGACAAAACATCAAAGTACTGAGTATGATCATGTACAATGCGTTCCAAATAAGAATAGGATCGATGGCCTTGTTGTGACGTCACGATTTACTGTCAAATCCAGGAAAGAAATTTTAAACTAATTATTTTACGAAAAATTGAATTTATTTACGAACTGTGAACAAAAAAAGTTTAATCTGAATCCAGTTCTTAAATTTTACTCATCTTTGAGTTCTTCAATTTTGCCAAAATTTCTTCAATTTGACAGTACGACGTGACGTCACAACATGTCCATCGATCCTATTCTCATTTGAAACGCATAGTATGTCTTAATATCGTACCTATAAGCAAAAAAAATACACTTTTCTGTCAGATTTTCTTTGTAAGAAAATATGTCGAGTCGGATTAAAAAATATACAACTTATTTACAAAAATATTTGAATTTTTATATGAAACCAAAATCCCTTATCTTCACAAGAATGTGAAATCCCCTTTAGCCAGATATGACCCTATTACAACGACATTGGTTTTTATTACACAATATTTCAAGATCACCCTAGCTATCATATTACTTGGGATATTTCTTATTAAAGCTCCTTGTTTAGTTTTACGAGCCGTAATAAATTAATATTGACGTATTATTTAGTTTTATTAGAACATGTGAATTTTTTAATCTATAATATGGTGGCTCAAAAAGCTGCCCAACTTAAATGGGACTGGGCAGGACATGTCTGCCGCATGTCCAACGAGCTGTGGGCGCGTAAAACGCTGGATTGGTGCCCGGACACAGCAACGCGGGGCCGAGGCAGACCACGAAGGAGATGGCGGGACGACCTGGATGGCTTCCTTAAAAATTGGAATGAGAAAGCGAAGAACCGTGATGGTTGGTAGGAGTGGAGGGAGGCTTTTGCCCAGCAGTGGGGCAATATGGGCTAACTATAATAATAATATGTACTTTTCTGCGCACGGTGAGCAATGGATAGCTCACCGTTCGACCGTCCGGACCGTGTCCAAGTCGTCGCCTGCGGGTGGTGTTCCACGCGCGCCTCAACCGTAGGGGCCCAGCAGGATCGAAGCCTACTGGGGCCAAGGGTGCTCTGAAAGGAAGACTCGGCCCTGGTATGAAAGGCAACGAAGAAACAGGAGTGGGTTTTAGTCTGTAAAAGCTCCGCCCAAAAGCGGGGGATCTCATTGGATGCTTCTTCTTCTCCATAGATATCTACGCTTTGGAACGTGCAATTAAGCTTCACTTTTCTTGGACTGACCGACATTTGACTATTCAAAAGTGCCTGCAAATGGTCTATTTGAAATAAATGATTTTGATTTGATTGATTTGATTTAATGAATTTTCCACCTAAAAAACCCAAGCTAGGTGGCTAAAAGCTAGGTAAATAATTTAATCCTTACTAATATTATAAAAGCGAAAGTGAGTTTGTTTGTTTGTTTGTTACGTCTTCACGCCTAAATGGCAAAACCGATTTTGATGAATTTTGGTACAGAGATAGTTGGGACCCTGGAGACGGACATAGACTAATTAATTTTTTTTAAAGTGAAAAAAGGGGTAGAAAGAGGGAAGGAAAGGGGAGAGGAATGAAAGTATATTAATAAACGCGGGCAAAGCTGCGGGTAAAAGCTAGTTTTATTATAAAAACTGTTAGCCATGGTTCCTCATGTTTACGACAAGTTCGTTTATAAACGGACAGATGTTCGAACGGATATATCGACAGTGTTTAAAAACGATGCCCGGCACTATAATTACCCGTTGTATCGTTGCGTTGGTTGGATTTAATATTAACTTTATTAGTTATAATATGAAATTAATAAATGAGGGAGAGGATAATGTTATATCCTACCATAATGTTTATTACTTTAGTCGTGTTTGACTATCTGGTAGGCAGGCCATACGTCCATACGTACTAGCGACCCGCCCCGGCTTCGCTCGGGTGTTTCTCCACTATTTAATAGATGTTATTATACATATAAACCTTCCTCTTGAATCACTCTATCTATTAAAAAAACCGCATCAAAATCCGTTGCGGAGTTTTAACATTTAAGCGTACATAGGGATATAGGGACAGAAAAAGCGACTTTGTTTTATACTATGTAGTGATTGGTTTAAGGAAAAGATTAGTTTTCTTAGAACCGATAAAAAAAAATACAAACGGCGGCAAAGGAGGGTTTCTGGTTTTATTTCTTCATGGTTATTTAACACTGACTTCCGAAATGTAGTTATTTTGCACGTTTTAGTTGTTTTTTATTATTAAAATCGGTTGTGTTTTGTCGTAAAAAGATTTTTTATTTCACACTTTTTAGTCGTGGTAATACTTTGCTAAACGTGTGCAAGTTCTAAGTAAAATACCTATAAAATATAATCATTACGAATGCTTGAATAAAAACACACTAAAAAGTTAGAATAGTTCTCTTGATTTCTCCAGGATGCCATCATCAGATCCTAACCTTGGGGGACTATGGAAAAACCTGGGAGGAATAGTCTTTTCCAATTCGTTCGATGGTTCGAGGCGAGGCATCGATATTTAAGTCAATGGTTCGAGACCTGTAGGTACGAGTATAACCGGGAAACATGCAAAATAATAAAGAAAAGATTCCAACGTATTAAAATTAATTCTATAGTAAATAATAAGGTAAATTATTAAGCATTTCGTGCACAATCGTAACGTAGCTGGTGATCACATTACCTCCCTGCATAGTTACCTACACCGTCGTTTATAGTTACCGTTTTATAATATACATATACTTAAGTACAATTTCTGGAATTAAATGATAAACTTTTTAACGCAAAATGATGCAATTGCTGGTTGAATAGTATACATTTATACCAACCACAGGCTTCTGACGCGCGTTTGGTAATAATATGTCACATTAATTTTGTATATAAATATAATATAATACCTACTTTTCTCTCCAGAAACCGAGTCTTAAAGACAGCTAAAGGTTACTAAAGCGAAGTTGCCGGCTACCGTAGCCTGAGATTTCAGCAAATAGGACAGAACCCACTAGGCCAGCTGCCATCTGAGCTGCTGCGGGGTCGTTCGAAAGAGTCAACGTGGCCCTGGATAACTAAAGGGACAACTCGTGGCTAGTAAAGCATTTATGAACAAACATTTTTACAGATAACGTTAGGCAACGTAAGATTTTTTATGGTAAGACTCTCATAAGTAGGTACACATATGATCTGCGGGATTGCTCAAAAGTGAAGCCTTGGCCCTGAAACACAAAGGGGCAACTGAAAGAACACATTGAATTTTAGTCCAGTAACAATCTGACACCCCTTTCGCTCCATCTAGAGCGGAAGAAGGTATTTGATAAAATGGTTCAAAAGGCTGTCCTGCTTAAGTCGAACTATGCTGAACATGTCGGCCACATGCCAATCAGGCGGAATGCCGGTGTAACACAAAGTTGATGCCCTGAAATCGCACGACGGGTTCGCAGCAGCACAAGAAGATGGCGGGACGTTTAGATATCTGCCATAAACAATGGCAAGAAGTATCTCAGAGCTGGGAACAATAGAAGGAATAAAGGGAGGCCTTTGCCCTGCATTGTGATAGTAAAGGCTAGATATTATTATAAAAAAAGGCTCGACATGATAGTGCGACCACCTCTTCTCATACAAATAAAATTCTTCTAAAGATAACATATCCGATAACATACGGTCCTAAAGCGGGTGGTGCATCGATATTACACCCCCTTTCTCAGTAACCCCTTAAACAAATTAAAAACTCCTCACATTCTTTAAACATACAAACAAAGTGAGTGATGGCTATGCGTCAAAGAGACCGATTATATCGGTGTCACACCACTAACCTAATTGGACTGGCCACTAACTGGCGAACCAACGTGAACTAGTCTATGACTAATGGATTACCTATTATCTACATAACTATAAGACAACGCATCATTAGTAGGTATATCAGAACTTTTTAAATGGTATTTATTTTGCAAATAGGTTTAAAAAAAAAACGATTTTACACATCATTTTTTTTTTCCTGAGTAGAAATACCGAAACAAACTCAGGGGTCTAAGTCTCTTTTAAAGTCCATACAATATACATAAAAAATGAAGTGTCAGGCACTGGTAGCACAAAGAATTACCAAACTTAAGTGGCAATGGGCAGGGCACATTGCTCGCAGAACAGATGGCCGTTGGGACCGAAAGGTTCTGGAGTAGCGCCGCGTACCGGAAGACGCAGCGTTGGAACGCCTCCAACAAGGTGGACTAATGACCTGGGTGAGGGTTGCGGGAACCTATGGATGCGAGACGCACAGGATCGTTCGTTGTGGCGATGCTTGGGGGAGGCTTATGTCCAACAGTGTACGTGTATTGGCTGAAATGATTATGATGATGACAGTAAACATGTAATGGTTTAGTCATACGAGAACCATGCAGATTAGTGTCTCAGATGGTCTTTTGAAGAAAGAACCACACAGATTTGGGAGGACCTGTCCATTTATCAATATTCTTTATAAATTGGCAACACAGAGTTCTTACGTCAAATTTTCCGACTACCTTTGCGAAAGCTCTACGAATATAATATTTCTTCTTTGTCTTCATTTTTTCTCATTACGCGGGGGGGTCGCATTACCCTCGTTGATAGGAAGTGTCATCCGAGTGCCTAGAGCGAGTTTATTTCGAGTTAACGCGATCGAAACGTTTATGACATTCGACGCTTTGATTGGCCCACACCAAGCTCTTATTCAATCAGAGAGCCAAATAGCTTACGTCGGATATATCCGACAAACTCTCGCGTTTATTCCGCCAAGGTCGCACATCCACAACCAAACACTTCGTAACATGGCTGGGGTCTAAATACCGCCTCGACAGTAATCACACACTTATATCATAATGTATTAATCTAACAAAACAACAAAAACTGCTTTGATCAAAAATAACATTACTACATCAAAAATAACAAGGCCATCAAAACTAACCGATTAGTTTTCGATAAAATCGCAAGCTACGCCAAACGGATATGGAAAAAATATAAAAGCTTGTTCACTATAAAGAAAATACAGATTATAGCGAGGTGTTTTCTTCAAAAGCACCGCCTTTTACTTTCATGGGAGTGATTGACCTCATGGTCATGACCGTGAACAAACCGTGAACGTCTTTCATGTGGCCTTTAGGCAGGGAAATCATTACTTAATGCTTGTGTACCGAAGAAAGTATATTCTGATTACATTCAGCGAGGAACAAAAGCCATTTACTTAACGTTTTGTGCTAATTAATTCACTGATTGGTATAAAAATGTTTTTTTCAACTTCTGGTATAATAAAGAAAAATGTGCTAATTGACGTGTTACGTTGCTAAAAAGGAAAGTTTAAATTGGGCAATAATGTAATCTAAAAAGTATCTTCAAGTTATAACTTGAACCAATCAATCTTTTCCTTTAATAAAGACATAAAATATATGAAAAAATGTTACGGTACAGTCGGTTCTGATGATAAAATATCCGAATTGGACATACTGTGTATGGTAAAGAGTCATAACTCGTGTACTTCGCACAATGGCCGTAAACGTGAAACAACTGCAGCTGTTTGCAAAACGACAATATGAAATGCCAATGTTTGTGTTTTGACCGGTTTAAGTTTGACTTCTGTTACTTAGTTGTGTTGTTAGTGAATTTCTCACCATATAAGTCAATGTGTTATATGGTGAGATAAGAGCCAAGTGAATATCTCACCATATAAGACAATGTGTTATATGGTGAGATAAGAGTCAAGTGTATTTTTCACCATATAAGACAATGTGTTATATGGTGAGATAAGAGCCAAGTGTATTTCTTACCATATGAGACAATGTGTTATATGGTGAGATATGAGCCAAGTGTATTTCTCACCTTATAAGACAATGTGTTTTATATGGAAACTAGACTTGTAGAGCTACACTTGTAACACGCCACGCGACGTCATTCTACGTACAAATCAGGCGTGTGACACGTGTTGTTCTGGCTTTATAGTTGACTAAACAGAGACAAATCAATCAGCTAAACTGAATAAGCTTTTTCTTACTATAGTAAATTTCAAAATAATTGCTCAGAATGTATCATAAATGATAAATAAATGATAAATGATATTTATTTTTGCAAATAGGTTTAAAAAAACACTTTTACACATCAATTTTTTTTTTTCGTCTGTTTAAGCTAGATGAGACCGGTGTTTCCTAGCTGACTACCCTGAGAAGAAACACCGAAACAAACTCAGGGGTCAAAGTCTCTTTTAAAGTCCATTCTCTTTTAAAGTTCATTGAACAAAATTCAAAATAGAACGTTCCATAGCCATTGAATCAACAACATGTTTGTTCACTCGAGCAAGTTAAATATTCAAAGGTAAGTCCCGTCTACTCATTTATTAGTCTGAGCCCATTTGTCGCCAAGCAGTCTGGGTGATAGATGCGACACCTTTGTTTATTGCTCTTTCTTAACTCTTTATTTGTGCAAAGAAAAGAAAAAGATGGCCTATTTCTTTTTGGTATTTTTTCTCAATCATTACTTTTTCTTTTGAGCCTTTGTTGTGGTTTAGACGTGGACAAATGGTACTCCCATTTGTAACTGTCCGAAATTAACAAGTGTGCTAATTACGGATGCTTTCAATTATTAAAACACATGTTTTGGACTTGCAAACGCTGAATTAGTGGGACACTGCGAACATTGACAAACAGGACCTATTTCAGAACTTCGTATACAATATAGGTTCTTACCGATGTATATTTGTGACATCAGACATGAATGTTTTTGACAATGTTAGTATAAGTAAAAGTCCCCGCCACTCCTCTAATGTAAATATTAGAGACCGACCAAAGATACGGTTTCGGCCAAAAATTAGTACAATATTCGGCTCGACCAAAACTAGCGTCTTTGAGTTAATGGTTGTGGATAGATGCCTAAAAACTAACGTTACCTATGTTATTTTTTTGTTATCGTCGATTAATTCTATATAATTAAGTACAAACTATACCAAAATATTGTTAGGAATATCTGTGTCGAAATATAATTTTTATATTTGGTCAGTTTTATTGTTAACACGTCAGTTTCGGTTCCGGTTAGGCCGAAACTGGAAGAGGAGCCGAACATTCGGCTGCAAATCGTGTTCCGGTCAGTCACTAGTAAATATAGATATTATAATTGAATTACAAAAGCGCTGTATATCGCAAACATTGTCATATCCAATATGACTCAGAACATCGCTTAGTTATCGCATTATTATTATATACAAAAGAAACCGCTAAAACCACAAATGGAAAACTTCTATATTTCTTTTGTTTAAGATTTTTTTCTAATATTTACAGCTTTTTACATTAGACAAGTAGATTGACATAAATTTTCAACCTTAATTCTCTATAGATTCCCAAACAAATTCAAAAGTTCCCAATTATCACTTCCAAAGCAATTGAATCAAAGCAAACACTCCAACGCCACCACAAAAGGCGTTAATTAAGCCCTAGAGGTCTGAAATCCTCTTCAAAAATCACTCGACCTACATTTCCGTCCTGAAACATCCGCTCCGAACGACAGTAGGCTTCATTAGAACTCTTCATTGAAGCAAAAAGCGTACACAAACGGTCACTCTCATTACAACCATCGTAAAAGTCGGTGTAACGAACGACTTGACATTTACCACACCTGCTGGAAGAGAAAGGTGGGGGCTTGCATTCATCAAGTTATTTGAGGCTTTGTTCATATCACCTACCATAGAAATAACGAGCGATGAAACTACAAAGAGACCTCCATTTTCATAAACTCCTTCCATTTTTTATTTAACTTCACATATTTTCTACTTTCATACCTCTATTAGTTATTTTGTTATCAGTTACCGCTTTTCTAGCCCTATCATCTTTCACACAGTCCTTTCCATCATTTGTTTGTTCTTCCTCCTTACAGCCTTCCAAATCAATACTCTTTGCTCTTTAAGATTATATTAAATCCTAAAAAAATATAGTGATTTTCAATATATGTATTTAATTTCCAGCCACCGACCTACTGCTACTAATAACTTCCAAAGGAACTAAAATTAAAAAAAAAACAAATTTAAATGTTTTTTATTTCACATAGGCCTACATGGGCACTTATAAAAGTCAGAAGTTAGTGCACGATTCCAAATTGGTCGTTTCCTATGGAGAAAAACTAACAACTCTATGAAGACGTAAAAACTCTCATAAGCTACTACATACTCACTTCTATAACCGTTCTAAAAGAAAACTGAGAATAAATCTCGTTAAATGACCGTACATTATCTCTAACAAGTTGCAAACTAACTTAAAGGTGTTGAAAAACTTAAAGACTTTTACTGTCCACGTCTACAGTTCCACTGGTCTAATGTACGACAGGATGAATAATGTATGAACATCCTTCCTTATTCACTGTCCAATTTACCGGCGTTACCTAAGGGAATGGAAAACAAACAGAACAACACTTCCTCAACACTCCGGCGACGCTTAAATCCAATATAATTTGCTCCGAAATTAAACTTTTTTCACTACTTACGCTTAAATCCAATATAATTTGCTCCGAAATGAAACTTCTTTCACTGCTTATAGGTAAGTTGACTTGTGTCGTGTTTTCGGCTTAAAATAGAATACCCCATACATTTCCCATGGGCGACGTAAAAGGCTGGTGGGGTTATGTCGAGAGGTCAGGCCTACCTGTGTACCTGTAACTAGGCTATCTATGTTTGTCATGCGAGGTACTGTTGATATTATACGTATATTTACAAACGTTAAAGACCGCTTCGGAAAGTCCTATCATCAATCAATTAACTTTGACTGGCGCTGGTCATAGACCCGACACCACCCAGTTCTCCTTCCAGATAATATATTAAAGCCAACTAGAATCTTCCCGAAAATTCAAAAGATGATGGAGCCGTAACTAACCATTTTGAATTGTTAGAAGCAGAAAGGTCAACGGCTGCTCATCTTTTTGATATTTATGGTCTGGTTTCCGCACTTAGTCTTTAGTAGACCATTGTATCTTTTGAATAGAATAGAAATATTATAAAGAAAATTTATTCAGACCACCTCAGCATTTGCTGGCCGGTAGACACCCAGTGCTGATTTTCAGTTGGCACCACGCAGTGACGCACGGACTAGGGTATAGGGTACTCGGACGGCGAGACATGGGTAGCTCGATGTCCGACCGTCCAGTAACTATCCGGACCGAGCCCAAGACGTCGACGGCGCGCACTGTTCCCGCGCGCCTCAAGGAGTTGTCAGCAACAGGAAAGGCCCAGCTGGGTCCCGGTACGAAGAGGCTAGAAGGAACGGGTGGGTTTTTAGTCAGTAAGAGTCTGACACTAGCTCCCGCTCCACACAAGAGCGGGGTTTGTCATAAGATGATTTTTTCCCGCTGTAAAAAAAAGGGTATAGGGTACTTTTGGATATAATATTACATTATTATTAACACCCACAGCTAAAACGAAATAAGAAGACTAATTATTATTTAGCAGACAGGATAATATGTCTTATAATAACCATTCATGCGTAGTCCCAATTTCTGGTACAATTACGAATCTACCTACCTACGAAAAAGTTGCGGAGTTTCAGTATTAGGTGCCAGCGATAAAGCTTATTCCGACCTTCGTGTCAATCACCTTTGTATCTGATTATAAGTAATCTATCCAGCGACCCGTGATGAAAAAATATGGCGATACGGGTCTAATAGAAATATTTTATCAGAGCGGAGATTTTGGTAAGTAGATTTTGGCAATATTCCTTAATGAAAAGAAGTTAAGGGAGATCGTCTGAATTGAATTTAAAAAGTATGCTGAAATTAAATAACTTCTTTATCAATGATAAGAGAATAAAAGACAAAATAATTAGTATTCCATCATTAAGATAAAAGTAGTGTCAAAATCATCAGGAGTTTAGGAAAACTAGGAAAGAAGCCAGCTAAAGACTGAAACTTAACTAACATCCTAAAAGGAGACCTAGCCCTAGCCTTTTTCCCAACACGCTTGGGATCGGCTTCCAGACTAACCAGATACAGCTGAATATCCGTTTTTTACATGGAGCGACTGCTCATCAGATCTCTACAACTCAGATACTAGGCGACACGACACTCCTTGGATAGACTGATGATCAGACCTTCTGGTGTCCGACTACCTGTAACTACTATCAAAGATCTACGAACGCAAACCAGAACCAACGGGTTTACGTGCTTTCCGGGGCACAGGGTATCAGTAATGTCCTAGATAATTGATATAAACTATTGCTTGAATGCGATCCCACCTGATGATAAGCAGTGATGCAATCTCAGATGGTTAGGCGCACTAGTCACTTTAGCCTTGAAGACACCCAAATTATAATCGGACAGGAAGAACGCAGCACGCGAATTGTTTCAGTCCTTCGACGTACGCGATATAAATGACTAGGCAAAACGCTTACTCCGGACCGTAGAGGTTTCAACAACGTAAGGGTGGATATTTTACTAGATTGTTCGAAATTCACCTGCATAATTTCGAAACCAATGGCGAATTACTTAAAAGCATTGACAAAAGATGCTATGTAAGTAGACATAGCTGTGGAAAGGAATGTCATTACAAAAAAACAACGAAAAAAGCGTAATAGAATTTAAAGCTCTCTCATCGAATTTATTTTGTAAAGTAATAGGATGCGGGGAAGCGGGTTCAGGGAATAATGCCGGGTCAACGACCTCAAATACTCCTTACCCTGATTTACCCCAATGAGACCCGTTACTGGTATATACTATATATATTTCTAGGTACTCTCCTGTATACGGAAGTAATTTGCCGAACATATTTCCAATTTAATACAGATTTGGGGTGATTCCAGGAATTTGAAAACTCGGTATGTTTTGTAAAGGTTAAGTGTCTTATAAAATTAAAGGTTTTAGTTAATATACATGAAATTATCGGTGCCTTTTAAAATATCAAAGTGGTTGATGATGCCTGATATTACCAATATAGACCACATTTTTTTGACTACATACTTGAGAATCTAATGAGTTCATTATTATTTTATTATAAGAATACCAAAGTTTATTGTAATACCCTAATATTACAAGGCCATAGTTAATAAATTCAAATTCAAATTCAAATTCAAATTCATTTATTCGTTTTGTGAACATAGGTGATTACAGGTGGTTTTCCAATATTTTTGTACAAACCATGTCCCGCCGATAGGCATACAAAATCAGTCTTATGAAGTTAGTCTCCAGTATTTATCCATGTCGTTTATATATAAGAATTAACAATGTCAAAGATAAAAGTACATGCATGTCAAATTATGAAAAACAAAAAAAAAAAAAAATGTCATGAAAATAGGATGAAATAAAAATAAAAAAAAAAAAACACAAATAAAAAATAAAATAAATAATTGTAAAACTTGTCATTAAAATTTGTCATCCAGATACTCCTTGACAGAATAATATACCTTGTCATTTAGTAGCTTAAATAGCTTACTTCTGAATTCATTATTATTCTTACTATTTTTAATATCACAAGGTAATTTATTATACAATTTAGGTGCCATTGCATAAATACTTTTATAAGCAAAAGCTGTTTTGGTGACTATAGTTTTTAACTTATCTGAGCGACGTTGACTTTCTACATGACTAAACAAATGTATATTCGTTTTTACAAACATCAGAACCTCATAGACATACAGCGACGGTACTGTCAGAATATTTAAATCCCTAAAGTGCGGCTTACATGTATCTGTTGTTTTTAACTTACAATGAATGTGATATATTTTTTTCTTATACGGGTACACCATGCCCTGGAATATTACATAGGATACTTTTTATCCCGGAAGTGCTTTCTCTTCTATATATTTAGTTCTAGTTACTATATATTTTTATACTTCTAACATATAAATCGCGCTTTGGAAAAAAGCATTTAGAATATAAAATTAAATGATGAACAAAAAAGTACAACAATAAGAAAAATAAATATAACAGATGCTTTAAACCATTCACAAAGATTAAAATGGAAATGGGCAGGCCATCTAGCAGATCACATGACGAAAATGGTTCAAACCACAGAACAGAAAATATAGGTAGAAATGCCCCTAACGTGGCTAAGCACGGGAACCAGTGTCGCCAAACTCACACATTTGCGTATCAAATTGTACATTACACACATAAAAAACAGTAATATGATTGGCTACGAAGCTACGAATTACAAACTTAACTTTTACAATTCATATTCTTATTGCTTTCATAAATTAGGTCTTATTACAACGTAAGAAAGTTGTTATTATTTGACATGACACGAACAATAAAGAAGTTTTAACCAATTTACAACGAGTTCGCCTACTCAACGCTAGATGGCGCTGTAACCAATTTATTCTATTCAGAACGCTAGCGCCTTTGAAATAGATGCCATATTCACCTGCACTAGTATATAATATGTAATAGGCGAATTTAGTCTACTGTTGACACACGGGCGATATCTAAGAGGCACTTCCTCTAGTTTTCTTTATTCCGTGGTTCAAACAAAGAGCAAAGTAGACTGGCCTGAAAGAAACTCCACTTCTAAGTCATACACTCTTGACAGAGTGGTCGTGGTCATGTCTCGTACGAGTCCCGCACCAATGCCTCTCTCGCAATACGACGCCATATAGCTTCCTTGGAGTTTCCGATAATGCTGCAGTGTGTCACCGATTTGGTGAGGTCCGTCCACCGTGGAGAGAAAAGTAAACGCAGACAGGGAAGACTTCAAGAAAGATGGACCGATAAGATATTAAAGTGGCCGGCCAGAGATGGCCGACAGTGGCAAAGGACGGAAAAAGTTGGCACAAACTGGAGGAGCCCTTTACCCAAAGAGGGGTTCTTAATTTAATTAAATATTAGATGTTAAGTAAACGCCGAATTGTAATTAAGGAATGAACAGGCTTTTTATTTTTATTTAACATAAAAATATAAGCTACTAACAAATATTGTGGATCAAAAATTGTTTATTAATTGATTTAAAGTCTACCTTTAAGTTTACTCAACCGTTAAAACAAATAATTTTATGGAGAGCTGTTGACCTTTAAAGCTATACTTCCCCAAATTATATGAGACAGCTATTCTTTCCAAAAACAATTCGATTTAGCAAAGTTAAGCCACTTTGATCCTTAGTTACGTGACGATATAAAATTCAATTGTGTTCTAAGACAGGTGCTATTAACGTGCCTCGACAGCGCCACAGGAGAAATACGATATTCTGGTGTCTTAGGTAATACTGGCCAATAAGATGAAGAGGATATACTCATTGATTTTTGTAGAGAAAAAATCTGTTACGAGCACATGATGAATTGAAATATTTTCAAACCCACTACGAAAGACGTATATGTCATAGCCAGATCGAAGATAATGATCACTTCATGATGTGACCAAGTAAAACCTGTCAGATCGTTTTAAACACTACAGTTTGATGATATTTCAATCCTTTTTCGGCCTACTTTCTTTAGGCCTTTTATTATCATAGAAATCCTACATTTTCGAGACTGGCCAGATCGTTTACACGTTAACATTGATGATATGTCAATCCTCGTTTGGCCTTGTTATTGGCCAAACGAGAATTGACATTTCATCAATGTTAACGTTTAAACGATCTTGCCAGTTTTAGTTGGCCATATAAAGTGACAATTCTAAGATTTGGCCACGACAGATATATTGAGTAGGAGTACTAGCCCCTGCCAGCGGCTTCACCCAGGTGAAAGTAGCAATTAATCACAAGGGAACATACGAGATAAAAAGTATCTAGAACATGGTTTACCCGTGTGCCAAATTACACCCAAACCCGCTTAGCCGTTTGAGCGTGAAGAAGTAAAAAAATATGCATCATAGTAACTTTCGAATTCAAACATTAGTGTGATATGGCTAGTAAAAAAAAAGGTATCGAGATGTGGATTGGTTAAGATGTAGATGATATGCAGCCGCAGAATGGTAGTAAGATATGAAAGTGTAAAGCCAAGATCATATAACTCAAACAACAACCTATAAATTCTCACACGTAAACAACAAACCACAAGATCTTACTAAACAATTGTCTAGAAACAAATTAAATCCAGTTATCATCATTTATAGTGAAGCTTTTATAACTTGGAACAGGCGATGTGGCTTTCATGATCCTCCATCATGCTTTGTCTACCAACCAATTAAAAAGTTAATAAAAACTTGTATACTAGCAGAGAATAAATAAGCGAGACTGCGACTAGACTACAAATTCACGGAAAAAACGTCATCAAAATTCTACGATGAGTTATGTTACAATACATTGTCCAATTTATGTTCGGAGAGATTTATGCCCGAGTCTCCGCTCTGCATAGCTAAATAGTTCATGTTCTTGCACAGACTGTATACGTTGTTCAAGGAAACTGTGATGTATGTAGTTAGTTAATAATTAGGTTAAGTGGGTAGCAGGTAAATTAAGATATGATTGAGATTGTGAAGGTGCGCCAGTCTGTTAATATACACTCTGCTATCCAGACGTTGTTTGATTTCTCGCTATCCAGTACCCCGGGCCGTATATTTCTCAGTGGCGACGAGAGTGAACAATTCGCGTGTAATAATTATTAGTTACGATGTCTATCGGGAAGATATCCGAGTTTAACGTGCACAAGGACGATTGGAACCTATATGTCGAACGGTTAGAACAGTACTTTATCGTCAACAAAATACCGGAAAATTTACATGTGTCAACGTTAATAACCGTAATGGGGGCAGAAAGTTATGAGTTATTAGTCAATCTGTGCACACCTAACAAACCCAAAACAAAGAGTATTGTGCAATTATCGGAAATCATGGGTAGACATTTGCAACCTAAACCCAGTGAGCTCGCAGAGAGGTATAAATTTCGGCATAGGAAGCAGAAGGAGGGCGAGACCATATCGGAGTACGTGGCGGTACTTAAAAAAATGTCAAAAACCTGCGAGTTTGGAAGTTGGCTCGAGGAAAGTTTAAGAGATCAACTAGCATGTGGAATAGCGAGCGAAAATATCAGACAACGGTTGTTCGCAGAACCTACACTAGATTTCGCCAAAGCTTACAAGCTAGCCGTCAGTATGGAGTCGGCAGAGAAGGATGCCGCTGCAGTAGAAGGGCCTAAGGCACAAGTTGGAACGGTTGCAGCGACGGTTGAGTGCCAAGCGATGACGATGAGACGACAAGCAACGAGCGCGGCGGAGTGTGGCGGGCAGCAGGGCGCGGGAGTTGCGTGGCGGAACGTGCGCGAGCGGCGGGAGCGGCGCGCAGGTCGCGAGTCGGTGATGTCGGTGCCGGCTGAGCGGGCCCGGCTGGCTGAGCGGGCTCGGCCACAGCGGCCGTGTCAAGTGTGCGGTGCAGACCATAACGAGTCGAGGTGCAAGTTCGCGCGCTACGTGTGTAGGGTGTGCAATCGTCAAGGACACTTACGGCGTATGTGCCCTAATTTAATAGAACAATATCAGGTTGGCGTGCAAACCACGGGTGGTGACGGAGAGGCGGATAGTGACGAGGTAATTTTTGTTGACAATTGTCAGTTGTCGATAACAAGTTGTAAACCTATTATTATACCAATGAATGTGCATAACAAAGAAATATCTATGGAATGTGACACAGGTAGTGCAGTGTCATGTATTAGTCAAGAGTGTTACAATAAGTTGTTTAACGACCTTCCTTTACAACCCTGTAAATTAACGTTAAGATATTACACTGGTGAAACTGTAAAACCTTGTATAATAAGACCCCTGGTTCGATATAAAGGCAGAAGTGAATTTTTAGACTTATTAGTAATAGAAAAAGGAAAAACTGTACTTTTGGGGCGACATTGGATAGCGGCATTAAAAATCCAACTACCTGATATTAATTATAATGTTAATAATATGACAGAAAATAATAATTTCGATGTATCCTCTTTCAGTACCAAATACTGTAATGTGTTCGCGGACGGTCTCGGGCGCTTCACGGGCGGCGCAGTCAGCATACACGTGCGAGAGGGCGCGCGGCCGGTGTTCATGCGCGCGCGCCCGCTGGCGTATGCGCTGCGCGAGCCGGTGGAGCGCACGCTGGATCAGCTGGTGCGCGATGGAGTTCTCACCCCTGTCGAGCGTTCCGACTGGGCTACGCCGATAGTGCCAGTGGTAAAGAAAGACGGTAGTATTCGTATCTGCGCCGATTATAAACTCACTTTAAACAAAGTTATTGAAATTGACCGTTATCCTTTGCCTAGGGTAGAAGATTTATTATTTCGTCTCAGAGGGGGTGAATACTACAGTAAAATCGATTTGTCACAAGCGTACGCACAATTTGAACTCGATGACACAAAGAAGTACACTGTGATAAATACCCATAAAGGGTTGTATAGGTACAATAGATTAGTGTTTGGCTTGGCATCTAGCCCGGGTATTTTCCAGAGGCGGATTGAGCAATTATTCGCGGACATGCCTCGCGTAGGTGTGTTTTTAGATGACATAATTGTGACGGGTAGTTCAAAATCTGAACACATAAGCAATTTACATAAAGTCTTTCAACGGTTACAAGACTACGGACTTAGAGTGAGGAAAGAGAAATGCGTATTTTTTTCAAAATCTGTTTCGTATTTAGGTCACACTATTAGTAAAGAGGGAGTGCATACATGCCCAGAGAAAGTTAAGGCGGTGATCGACACGCCAGCGCCTACTAATGTCACTGAACTAAGAGCGTTTTTAGGTCTGATCATGTATTATGCAAAATTTATTAAAAATATTAGTACCGTTCTCGCTCCATTGTACAAACTTCTTAAAGCAGGTGTTAAGTTTTTGTGGAGTCAGGATTGTCAGGATGCCTTCGAAAAAGTGAAACGACTTTTGGCGGGTGGCGAAGTACTTATTCATTATAGCCCAGAGCTACCGCTGATTTTAACGACGGATGCGAGTAGTGTGGGCGTTGGTGCGGTCATATCGCACGTAACGGCGGACGGCGAACGCCCAGTAGCGTATGCGTCGCGCTCGTTGACACCGACCGAACGCGCCTATGCGCAAATAGACAGGGAGGCCCTAGGAATAGTTTTCGGGGTGCGTAAGTTCCACCAGTACCTGTACGGCCGTCACTTTGTATTAAGAACTGATCATAAACCACTAACACACATATTTGGGAATAAAACAGGTATTCCAGTGATGGCTGCTTCGCGATTACAGCGTTGGGCGGTACTGCTATCGGGATATAGTTATAACATTGAGTATATCGCGTCTAATGAGAACAGTGCAGATGCATTATCACGCCTCCCATGTAGGAATTATAACTCAGGTAGGCTAAAAACAGAAAACACGTATGTTAACTTTGTAGAAAAATTTTTACCCATCACTAGCAGTGACGTCAAAAAAATGACATCGAAAGATAAGATGCTAAGTAGGGTGATGTTCTATATACAGTCGGGATGGCCATCAGTTTGTCCGAATAATGAGGAGATGAAACCATTCTTGACCAGACGTGATGAGTTATATGTAGAATGTGGATGTATAATGTGGGGCTATCGTATGGTAATCCCACATTTGTTAAGAGAGCAAATATTAAACCAACTGCATAGCAGCCACATGGGTATGGTAAAAATGAAAAGTTTGGCTAGGAGTTACGTCTGGTGGCCCAACATCGATAAACACATTGAAGCGTTATGTAAAAGCTGTGAGACATGTGCGGTGGAAGCGAAGGCACCTCCGCGAGCCATCATTCAACCCTGGCCATACAGTACTCAACCGTGGACTAGGCTTCATGTAGATTTTTTAGGCCCATATCGAGGTATGACATTCTTAGTACTGATAGATTCGTCTTCTAAATGGATAGAAATATTCGAAATGTCGCGTACTAACGCATCGAGTGTTATTAAAGTTTTACGATCGACTTTCGCTAGGTTCGGCTTACCGGAGCAGTTGGTATCCGATCAAGGACCACCTTTTACTAGTGTTGAATTTAAACAATTTCTTGCTAATAACGGCATAAGACAATGTTTTTCACCTGCCTATCATCCATCCTCAAACGGAGCCGCAGAAAATGCAGTGAATATTTGTAAACGCACTATTAAAAAAGCTATTAGGGATCGCGAGGATATAGACACAGCTTTACAAACATATCTTCTAGCTTACAGGAACACAATACACAGCACTACCGGTGAAACGCCTGCAATGTTGTTGCAGAGACGAACGCTACGTTCTAGATTAGATTTATTACGAACGGAACGATCAGTGGGTGCGAAAGTACAAGACATGCAGCAAAGACAAATCGATACAGCTGGTGGGGTTGCGCGAACATTCAGCGAGGGTGATCCTGTTTGGATGAGGGATTACAGTTCTTCCGATAAATGGGTCAAAGGTACGATTTCAGACGTAGATAGTGCTCGTAGGTATTTAATAGCAAGGAATAACGGTCAATTTATTAAAAGACATGTGGATCAGATACGATGCAGATCCCGTACATCTTTCGGTATACCGAACACGGAAGAAGCGGAAACTATAGGGGATGGGAACTCTGTCGCACACACGGAGGATAGTTTAATTAAGGTAGGGAAGAATGAGGATAATTGTACGAATGAGAGTGTGTGTGAAAGAGAAGAACCAAAACCAGCATTGAATAGTGAAGCAGGTGGCGTTGAGCAAGGTCAGCCTTTTGATCATGTTTGTGATTCGTCAGAGCAGCAAGAGCACCCAAAGCGAACTCGAAAGCCAGTTGTCAGATTCCAATGTACTTAAAATGTATTCTTATATGCATTATGTTGTAATTTAAGAAGGGAGGTGTGATGTATGTAGTTAGTTAATAATTAGGTTAAGTGGGTAGCAGGTAAATTAAGATATGATTGAGATTGTGAAGGTGCGCCAGTCTGTTAATATACACTCTGCTATCCAGACGTTGTTTGATTTCTCGCTATCCAGTACCCCGGGCCGTATATTTCTCAGAAACCATTCACAATGTAAAACTCTTCAAATTTTTAAATAGATTTTACCTTAATTGTATAATTTCCTGCCTTTTATAATTTACTACGTTCCATTGTTTCAATGTCACGTGTCTGAAATATATTTTCGTCTTGAATGGTCGGAAAAATCAATATTTTACACTGTCCACTTGCTGTTTCTGTTATAGTTAACTAACTCAAACTCACCCGCGTAAAATTAGACTTCTCCATCCAAAATTCTAACCCTCGTTTTACCCCCTTAGGGGTGGAGTTTCGTAAAATCCGTTCTTAGCGGATGTTTACACCCCCCATAGGGAACCTAGCTGCCGAATTTTAAATTTGTAGGTGTTATAGTTTCTAAGATTTCGTGATTAATCAATGAGTGGTAGGTATTTTGGTCTTATAGATAATATTAACTTTACCAAGCTAAAATTTTGACTATTTGGCACTTGAATAGTAAAGGATGATTCAACGAAAATGAAAACAAAATAGTCATGTGATTTAGAAAGTACAACAAGAACAGCTTCATTAGTGCATACAACTGTAGTTAAAAATATATTAGAGAAAGGTTAATCATTATTACATTGTGAGACTACTATTATGGAAATAGTAGTCTCACAATGTAATAATGATTAGAGACACGACATATGTAAGCATAGGTTCTGTCTGAGTATGAGTGTGTCTATGCTCCAAGTCAGAGGTTCTGTACCTGATGCAAGATAAATCACGTACGGAGCAACGTCATTTGATAGTCTTGTTATGGAAGGCTTGGCTTTAGTCGGATGAATGGAGTACAGACGCAATACGTACGTAATGGTTATTGTTCATAAGTGGCTAAATTAATGGTTATGCCTATGACCCAAAAGTCAATGTTTAAGTTGACTTGACTATTGTTCACTTGTGGTCATTTTAGTAACAATATTCATTCACTTTTAACGAATTATTAATATTTGCATATAGGTTTTGGAATGACTGCCAAATTGTATATAAATTTTATTTACAAAAGTGCTGTAAATCGTCCAAACAAACTACAATTACTAAATTGTAGCTTTGAGTCCTTGACAGTAGCGTGTAGCGTCCCAAAAATAATTTATCTTTCAACTGAAGACAAAAGCAGTACAACAAAATTGATAGCAAACAACCATTCTTTCACTCCACGATTCATTCAAGATAAAAAGCAAGCCCGCAGCCCTAAAATCTCTACATTTAATTGAATCTGCTAGTATCTTACCCATAAAGGCATTATCTAACCCTGCACGACCTGGCTTCGAGGCTCCGAGTCTCCGAGGATACCCTAACGACCTGCCAGCAAAGCCTTATCATGTTCCACAAGATATTACACCGAGCGAAGAGAATATTATATGTACACTTAATTTTTTCGGATTATATTATAACGTAAGAGAAGCCGCCTTTATTTTGGCTCCCTCATAAAAAACTGCTCACATTTTTCTACGCGCGACAGGGCTATTAAAAAAATTCGCCTGTGAAATGTTATCAAGGTATATTAAATTCGTAATATGCTGCCTGAGCTCGCTATGCTAAGACGTAAGAAAAACAATGGTGTTGTCGATTCAAATGTTGATTGCATTTACAAACATAACTTTAATTAAACAGTCTTACGTATACATTATACAGTTGATATTATTTTCTTAGTTTATTTTCAAGCTTTAAGTATATTGAATCATTCTGAGTACACATGTAGATGAATGGAGAGGGAGAGGAAGGAAGAAGAACATATGGATGGATTGTGTGAGAAGTGATATGAAAGAAAAGGGAGTTAGTGATAGTTTGATGGGTGACAGAACAGAACGGAAGAAAAAAAACGTGTTGCGCCGACCCCAAGTAGTATGGGATAAGAGCAGGAAGAAGAAGTACATTGAATCATTATAAAATGCAAAAGCGAACTTATGTTCATTTTCTAGCAAGTTTCCGAGTTTACGTCTTCTCTAAAGACTACTTAGAAACCTTTACTTTTAATTGTTAATTTACGATATCATACATAAACCATCAAGGTTTATACACGTTATCTTATTAACAATGGAAAGGAAGACGGAATAATGTATCAAAAAACCTTCAATTTAAAATCGCTCTCATTTGACTAATACAAGCAGTACACGGTACAAGGTAATATCCTGCTTATGAACAACCTTCTAATCAGCTGCTTATCTCAATGATCTACATATTTGTTAGACCTGCAACTTGGACTGGAATTCAAAGACACTCGTGCCGATACGGAAAAGACTGTACCTTACCTACGTAATACATTTACTTGTTAACCGGAGACTAATTTGGAATAAAAAATGATCTGAGACTGAAGTAGATGATATAGAAATGGAAATAGATGATGTAGGGTTAAATATTTTCTTGATTAGAGACCATGAATCGACACTCGTTGGAAGGTGACTTGTAGCAGCTGGATGAGAAAAGCCAGGTATTATTATATACCTGAATTCTATCTGGTTATGCTATTAGCATACCAGTGCTTAGAGGATGGTTGAAAAAATCGCCACTGAAAGCGAGAGAGTCTCAGACTATTACCACAAAATATATAAGTACAGAAGTCAATCTACATACAAAGCGCGCTCGAGCAACGCATACATAGACACCGCTAACGGACACGATATCTCGGAGCGCCTCGGCCCGCTCGTGGAACAGTTTCGACTCAAACGGTCAGTAGTGTGCGTCACCGCAGGTACGAGGTAGCGAGGCAGGTAGCGAGCGTCCACCGAGCGTAGGTATAAAAAGTGAAGTACATATATGAGATTGTCTTCTGTATCTATCTATTTTGTGCTTTTACTGACTAAAACCCATTTGTGTTCCTTGCCATTTCAGTCACCTTCCAACGAGTGTCGATTCATGGTCTCTAATCAAGAAAATATTTAACCCTACATCATCTATTTCCATTTCTATATCATCTACTTCAGTCTCAGATCATTTTTTATTCCAAATTAGTCTCCGGTTAACAAGTAAATGTATTACGTAGGTAAGGTACAGTCTTTTCCGTATCGGCACGAGTGTCTTTGAATTCCAGTCCAAGTTGCAGGTCTAACAAATATGTAGATCATTGAGATAAGCAGCTGATTAGAAGGTTGTTCATAAGCAGGATATTACCTTGTACCGTGTACTGCTTGTATTAGTCAAATGAGAGCGATTTTAAATTGAAGGTTTTTTGATACATTATTCCGTCTTCCTTTCCATTGTTAATAAGATAACGTGTATAAACCTTGATGGTTTATGTATGATATCGTAAATTAACAATTAAAAGTAAAGGTTTCTAAGTAGTCTTTAGAGAAGACGTAAACTCGGAAACTTGCTAGAAAATGAACATAAGTTCGCTTTTGCATTTTATAATGATTCAATGTACTTCTTCTTCCTGCTCTTATCCCATACTACTTGGGGTCGGCGCAACACGTTTTTTTTCTTCCGTTCTGTTCTGTCACCCATCAAACTATCACTAACTCCCTTTTCTTTCATATCACTTCTCACACAATCCATCCATATGTTCTTCTTCCTTCCTCTCCCTCTCCATTCATCTACATGTGTACTCAGAATGATTCAATATACTTAAAGCTTGAAAATAAACTAAGAAAATAATATCAACTGTATAATGTATACGTAAGACTGTTTAATTAAAGTTATGTTTGTAAATGCAATCAACATTTGAATCGACAACACCATTGTTTTTCTTACGTCTTAGCATAGCGAGCTCAGGCAGCATATTACGAATTTAATATACCTTGATAACATTTCACAGGCGAATTTTTTTAATAGCCCTGTCGCGCGTAGAAAAATGTGAGCAGTTTTTTATGAGGGAGCCAAAATAAAGGCGGCTTCTCTTACGTTATAATATAATCCGAAAAAATTAAGTGTACATATAATATTCTCTTCGCTCGGTGTAATATCTTGTGGAACATGATAAGGCTTTGCTGGCAGGTCGTTAGGGTATCCTCGGAGACTCGGAGCCTCGAAGCCAGGTCGTGCAGGGTTAGATAATGCCTTTATGGGTAAGATACTAGCAGATTCAATTAAATGTAGAGATTTTAGGGCTGCGGGCTTGCTTTTTATCTTGAATGAATCGTGGAGTGAAAGAATGGTTGTTTGCTATCAATTTTGTTGTACTGCTTTTGTCTTCAGTTGAAAGATAAATTATTTTTGGGACGCTACACGCTACTGTCAAGGACTCAAAGCTACAATTTAGTAATTGTAGTTTGTTTGGACGATTTACAGCACTTTTGTAAATAAAATTTATATACAATTTGGCAGTCATTCCAAAACCTATATGCAAATATTAATAATTCGTTAAAAGTGAATGAATATTGTTACTAAAATGACCACAATGACTAAAGACTACTTAGAAACCTTTACTTTTAATTGTTAATTTACGATATCATACATAAACCATCAAGGTTTATACACGTTATCTTATTAACAATGGAAAGGAAGACGGAATAATGTATCAAAAAACCTTCAATTTAAAATCGCTCTCATTTGACTAATACAAGCAGTACACGGTACAAGGTAATATCCTGCTTATGAACAACCTTCTAATCAGCTGCTTATCTCAATGATCTACATATTTGTTAGACCTGCAACTTGGACTGGAATTCAAAGACACTCGTGCCGATACGGAAAAGACTGTACCTTACCTACGTAATACATTTACTTGTTAACCGGAGACTAATTTGGAATAAAAAATGATCTGAGACTGAAGTAGATGATATAGAAATGGAAATAGATGATGTAGGGTTAAATATTTTCTTGATTAGAGACCATGAATCGACACTCGTTGGAAGGTGACTTGTAGCAGCTGGATGAGAAAAGCCAGGTATTATTATATACCTGAATTCTATCTGGTTATGCTATTAGCATACCAGTGCTTAGAGGATGGTTGAAAAAATCGCCACTGAAAGCGAGAGAGTCTCAGACTATTACCACAAAATATATAAGTACAGAAGTCAATCTACATACAAAGCGCGCTCGAGCAACGCATACATAGACACCGCTAACGGACACGATATCTCGGAGCGCCTCGGCCCGCTCGTGGAACAGTTTCGACTCAAACGGTCAGTAGTGTGCGTCACCGCAGGTACGAGGTAGCGAGGCAGGTAGCGAGCGTCCACCGAGCGTAGGTATAAAAAGTGAAGTACATATATGAGATTGTCTTCTGTATCTATCTATTTTGTGCTTTTACTGACTAAAACCCATTTGTGTTCCTTGCCATTTCAGTCACCTTGCAACGAGTGTCGATTCACGGTCTCTAATTAAGATATAAGTCTTGTTTGATGACATCCCCCAAAAAAAGGTATAATAGCTTATGCTGTTGCTATTAAACTGTTGACGACAGTTAAGGTAGAACTAAACCGCGCACACGTGAGACACGTACGCCGATCTGGGCGCGTTAGTCTCCATACATTTAATATGGAAACTAGACTTGTAGAGCTACACTAGATTCACGCCACGCGAAACCAAGCGACGTCGTTCTACGTACAAATCAGCCCCCCTAGCCAAGTTACAACCGTTTCGCTTGCGTCGAATGCTTCAAGTTGACCTTGCCGCCAATTCTTTTGTTCTGACCACATGACTGAGTGTTGAGACGACGTCATTCCCGTATATTTGAAGCTTTCTACTAGCGTTAACTATTGCAGATTAGTAACTTGGCTAGGGGTACAGGCGTGTTACACGCGTGCTTCGGTATAATGTAGTTTTAACTATCATGTAGCTACACATACATGTATATTGCGAGTGTTGTTAAAAATAAAACAAACCCTTTTGTGCCTTCATCCACATTAGTTCATAAGTTTCGAATCCATACTTAATATTGGAAAGTGGTTGGCTAAATGGGAAAGTGTGTGTGTCTGTTTGTCCGTCTTTCACGGCAATACGGAGTGACGAATTGACGTGATTTTTTAAGTGGAGATAGTTGAAGAGATGGAGAGTGACATAGGCTAACCCCACTTCCCAGGGAAACCGTGTTACACCGAATTTAACGCGAGCGAAGCCGCGGGAAAAAGCTTGTAGCGACACCTATGACGTCACATAAGAACTACGAAGAATATACGAAATCCTGCATCGCGCAATCAAAGTTCTCCGCGCGATTTAAACGATACGACAGCCCGACAACAACTATCGGGCAGTCGCCCACCAGACTATAACATCCTGTCTGGTCGGAGGATCCTCCCTTTTCAATGGAGATTTGCGGGCTTTACTCACTGTTCCGTCTACCCCCAAAAGCTAGTAATGAATAAACTCAAGTAAATTAAAGATGCCAGGCTCAAGTGGGACTGGGCGGGTCACGTCAGCCGCATGCACAGGGACCGCTGGGCAAGGGTCGCCACACAGTGGGTTCCTACTGAGGGAAAGCGCCGTCGAGGCCGGCCTAGAAAGAGGTGGCGGGATGATTTGGACGCCTACCACAAGGACTGGTTAGAGACGGCGCAAGAAAAGAAATTTTGGAAGGACTTGGGGGAGGCCTTTGCCCAGCAGTGGGACAGTAACGGCTAGTAAAAAAAAAAAAAAATTAAAGATACGTCGTTGTGCTACGGAACCCGAAAGCATGTTTAATAAACCATTTACCATATCAATGTTTACCGTACATTTCCTCGGCGCATGTGGTGCGGTCACCTAGGGCGTGTCAAGGATGTGCTGCTCCAATTATTACTTCAGACTTTCAACCAAGGACCATATTAACTGTTATTTATTAGCCGAGAATTTCTAATTGCAGTGTGGTTTACCTTGCAAGTCGAGTTGAAAGCGTAATTATTTAAAAAGATTAGAGTGTTTTTACTAAAAAAATATATATGAAAAAGGCCACTTTCAAGTTTGGTCCTTGGTGGTAGACATTTTGATGCAGACCAAAAATTCAATGAATTAGGTATTCCACAACTTTCACACAATATCATCTAGTCCCTAAGCAGAGCTTGTACTATGAGTACTGATAAACCTACTGATATATTTTATAATATATACTGATATATTTTATACTATAGATACAGAACTAATGATCACGCGCATCACACAAATATTTGTCTTAGGTGGGAATCGAAACCACGTCCTCCGGCATAGCAGTCAGGGCTACAAGCCACTAGACCAACAGGCCAGTCAATGAAAAGAATACTGAAGTCTTTTCACCCACTAGTGGTTTCTTTGCTTCTCTACAGACTTAGAAGATATTATTGTTGTAGATGGTGCTAATCTCTGTTGTGCAGACCTATTTCTTAATTTATTTTATTTTACTACATAAGTAATTTGAAATATTCTATATTTTTAAATATTTGTATTGCGTAGTTACTTATTAAACCTTAATATTTAAAAAAAATATTTATGCTTAACCAAACTATATAAACTAAAGGCTACTGGCTACACTAACCCTACTAAAATATGGCGTCATATAACTCCTCCGCATCGCTGTCGACTGGAAGTGTGCCCAAAAGGCTGGCGGCATTGCCACGTTGAATTGCAATACTACCTAGTTACTTGCATAAGAACACTTATTCCCGGGTTGTAGCCATCAGGAAATACAGACAAATTATTATTATTTATTTGCAAATCCTTTATATTTACGAGCTTTCATCCTATTATTTTACAATTATCAAGAACGGAAAGAGCATATTTCAGTGTCATTATCGCTTCAGATTTAATTTTCTCATACTCGTGAGAAAATTGAACTATATTAAATTATGAACGCTTCCGTTATCGTTAAGCAATATTTTCCTGCAAACATGAATTATTAAAATACGTTATATATTTCTCCAATACATAACGTATTTTAATATTTCATGTTTAGTAAGCTCTCTAATATTAAAAGATGTTTGACTTAAGGCCCTTGTTCCTATTTAGTGGCATAAAACAGTGACTTTCTGAAGCCTACTCATCGGTAACGGCTGACTTAATAGATTAGAATTTTAAAAAACATTAAGGCGTATAGTTCCTTGAACATCTCATCATCATCATCATCATTATTTCAACTGAAGGACGTCCACTGTTGGACATAGAACGGATGATCGATGGGGCTGAAAGGTTCTAGAGTGGCGACCGCGTACCGGAAAACGCAGCATATGAAGGCCTTGAGCCTGGAGAGAGTCGCGGGAATGCATTGGAAGCGAGACGCACAGGACCGTTCGTTGTGGCGACACTTGGGGGAGGTATATGTCCAACAGTGGACGTCCTTCGGCCCCAGCCGTTACCGATGTGTAGACTTCAGAAAGTCATTGTTTTATGGCATTCGATGGGAGCAAGAGCCTTAATAAAGGAACAACTACTAAGGCAAACTAGCGTCCAATTAACACTTAATTGCTTTTAGAAAAGTTTTTGAAGGGAAAGCTCTTTGACAATCAGATATTTTGATACTTTAGCGAACAATGTTATTCAATCAGTGGGTCTGAAGTAGTGGTTATTGATTTTAAATGAAAGAAAGATGGAATATTACTCGATATTTTATAGGAACCTTGGGAAGGTATGATTAGCTTTAGGTTTTTAAAATATTGTGGTAAGTCAGAGATTTAAATGCAAATAAAATATTCTTATTGAGAGGTAATCAAATATGAAAATCTATCTAGAACATTACTATTAATGTACCATTAAAGCCAGTTCATAGAAAACAACATCCGGCCGGTACAGCCTCATCAAATAATTACATACCTATAATAAGGAAAAGATTAAACTTCCGCAGTATACAACTTATAGCAAATTACTAACCTACAATCTGTATGAAAAGATCAATAAATCTCATGAATATCTATAAGCCATGCTATATGCCCTTTTCCGGGGAAGTAGGTAGGTACGTCACTTTGCTGCAATGACCTTGGACCTTCCGGGTGGCACTCGGTTACCTTGGAAGGTTACCAAGGAGACACCTTGGAATTGGGAGGTTTTATAGTCAACATAAAATGTTCGCAAATTACTGAACGCTTCCGTATGGCTTTTGTCATGCAAAGATGTTATTGGACTTCGTTTTATGTTTTTTTTTTTCTGTTTGTGGGAGACGTGTTTTGTTTTTTTTTTATGAAATGGGATGGCGATTCAACCTTTATGCGTAGTGGTGATGGGTTGAAAAACCTACGCCTATAATTTACTTAATTTAGTAAATAAGAAATTAATTGGTGTCTAATGATGACATACTCAAATCAAATCAAAACATTTATTTGCTAGAATATGGTACAGTATGGTGCAAAAATCTAAGTTGCACATTACAGGTTCTATTGACGTGTCTTCTAAATAGTCTTTAACAGTAGGTACTAGTACTAAATCGCGCGGCATTTTTAATACTTACGATTATTTGAATTCTGTACCTACGAAGGTTAAACTTGCTACATTTCATAAATACGAATTAATTACTTCATCATCATCATATCAGCCGATAGACGTCCACTGTTGAACTGTCGTGTTAGACACTGGGGAAGTATATCCTCCCCCAAGCTTTACTTATAATACTTTAATTGTAAATATTTCAAAGATGTCACCTTTCAGTCTCAAGTATTGAAATAATTTGTTCCTCTTCGCAGAAACGATAATAAATATGGCGCTACGCTATACGCGTCACAAACCCCAAATATGTCAAACCATATTTCAACAAATCCTTAAGAAATCTTCATAAAATTCCGCATCTAGACCTTCCGGGAACCCTGTTATGTCAACCCGGTAGATAGATTCCAATAGCTGAGATGCCGAACCCGGTTCACCGGATTATTTTTACGGCATCTCTCGTCAGGGTGAGCTTTATGTCAAACATCCGGAAAATAACGTCAAATTGAATTGTCTTGGCAGTCTTGGGCAGGGACTTGTCCGTTTGCGGAAATGGAAAAATTCCGGGTGACATGGTCCGGATTTTGAGGATATGGTCTTATGTTTATGCGATTAGTTTATGAAAATGGAGCATAAAGGACCAGAGGCTGTATATGGTCCTTATGTTCTTAAAATATGTTAGAAAAAGAGCTCCTGTGAAGAAATGTGTTAGTATACAGGAACATAAAAAAAAATAAGAAATAAAAATAAAGAACCAAAAATAAAATAAAACTTACATGATACCATGAAGAAAATTTAAAGAAACTTGTTGTAAAAAATAATAATATCAGCTACACATCCAGCTCCTGTAAAGAAAAAGAAAAAAATAAAATTAACAAAAATAAACAACAAAAAAAAAACAACAAAAAAAAACATACCTAACAAAAAAACGAAAAAAAACATCCCCAGTTTAGGTGTAGGTGAGAACCCATTTTGTTTTTAATACTTTTTGTTTTGTCAAAATTACTTTTTTTTTTATTTAGTATTAACTGTAACTAAACTAAGCCGCGGACGGCCGGACGTGGCGAAATAATTAGACCTTGTTTGGACCACAGAATCCAAAAAAATAAATCAAGAATGTAGTTTAAAATTTTAGCTCGAAATGACCGCTGCAATATTTCGCTTTATGCTTCCATCTAATCAAAATAACAGCCAAAGCAAATTAGTTTTTGAAGTTAATTTCAAGCTACTCAACATTAATTTACAGAACGTTCAATCACACAGACAATCTTCATTTCAACGTCAAGTTGAAACATAAACAACTCAAACGAAAATATAACAAACAACAAGCATGATTCACTAATGACTTTCATGTTGCCAGTGTTGCTACTAATTAAAACTCACAGAATAATAAAACAAATGATAGATACAAAATGCACCCACAGTCAACAAAACGGTTGTTTATCATTTGACGGCTTTTTTAATGTAGGAAATCGTCAAATGACTTCCCCCGCTCTAGGTTGGGTCAAGAAGTGTCAGACTTTTACTGACTAAATAAAACAACAGCCTGTCCTTCAAATGTCCCTTCACGTGCCTTTTGCATTCTAGGACCACGTGTATCCTTCTAGGACCACGTGTATCCTTCTAGGACCACGTGTATCCTTCTAGGACCACGTGTATCCTTCTAGGACCACGAGTATCCCTATAGGACCACGAGTGTCTTTCTAGGACCACGAATATCATAATTGATAGTAAGACCACATAGGTATTCAATAACTGTAGTAATTATCAGTCTTATGAAATAGTCATAACACGGCTAAATATTGTCGCTATAGTTTAGCAACGAAACATTATCTTTCCCTGGTTACACAAAGTAAGGTCTCGCTTGCACCACTTCAATGAACATATTGCGGTAATCCAAGCTTTTACTAACAAGCCACATAAGTAACAAAATAGCCGTTACATTTTCCCCGTTCTATATTTAAAATCCTTTTATCTCGCGCGTCGCCACTTGCGTCCGGATGCAGTGGTCACGAATAAAAAAAAAAGAAAATACACCCTGCGGTCGATGCCATATGCGACGCAGTTTCTGACAAACGCCTAGAGCCGCTTAATCGCTTTATCGTGTTAATTCTGTATACGTAGGTACATAAAATATAAAGCGCTTTTTATGCAACAGCGGGAAATTGACAACTTCCGATATTATAGTATCGAATGTTGGTATAATATTCATAGGTTATTGGCATTCACATGTGTTTGTCACACTGTATTCAAAGTCTGGTTTTATGTATCCTCGATGTTGTTACGGTTCACAACAATTTAGTTAACGGCACAACGTGTATTTGCTCTTTTAACAGTATCTAGCCATCTGATGTTTTCAATCTCTTCCTTATTGACTTTCACACATTTGTTTTTGCTGTATAGTATATTTGTTTCTTTGTAAACGAGACGACAAGCTCATATTTCAATTGGCAAACACGTGTCACTGAAAGTCTGCCAATGTCGATACGGAATCGCACTTGACCGGTTTTCTGGTCTGTTGGCCGAGTAAATAAGGGAAACGTTATTAAATAAGGACTCATTTGGCACGAACTGTGTCAGTTCTAAACTTAGGAATACGACACACCTGCAAAAACCTTCTTGTTTAAAGGATCACGTTTAGGAAAACGTAACGAGTGGGACTTCGATATGAATACTTTATGTCCTATTCTCGTCTTAGACCTTACTGACAAAAAACACGAATTGGTTGAAAATAAAGCTGGATTTATATCTACGCAAGGTTTAAATGTTCATGATTGAACATGTTTTGGTAATAAAAGATCTCCTCATAAACAACTACAAGCAAACGTTGAACTCACAACACTAAACCAACAGACGAAAATCGCAATGATATATGAATGACCCAAAATTTTTCATTTGATTGAACATCTAAAAATACGAAGGAATTCAAAAATATGCCAGAAGCCCACACCATAATATTTCAACAGAAACATTTAAATGCATTAGCGAACTTCTGATAGATTTATATATTGGTAAAGTTTTATCCGTGTGCCCGACAATTTATCCTCCAATGTTTCATAGGATTAAACATACCTACGTGTTATGAGAACGATATAAAATGTATTTACATCAAGTATTTCACTCATGTGAAGATGTCATTCGAACTCTATGTATTTAAGAACTGAAGCTGTGAGTTCAGTTAAAAGTTAAAACTCTCAAAATAACAATAATATTCAAATATCGACAGCTCCTCACAAAGCGAAAATTTCGTTTAAGTACTACTTAATCTGAGTTTTACACTCACTGCACTCTTCTTTATTTAATTTTATATTTTACTATTCACTCCTTAGTTTCATTGACTACCGCCTGCGCGACTAGCTATATCCGCTGGCCCAAAATAATCACGATTGACTGATGCCGTTTATTGTTAGATATTTCAGATACCGATGAAAGACTAACTACAAAGGCGTCTCAGATGACTGGACACGAATACAATGATGTATTAGTAAACATACCTATACACAAACAGACAGATGCACAAAGATTCTGAGTCATCATAATAGAAACACATATTGTGTTTTTTTTTTTTTTTTATAATCAACTGCAGTATAGCTAATACCTATGTATTGCTTAAAAGAAATAAACAATAAAATGTAAGATACAAAATTAATTGCTTTAGCAAATACTTTCAACAAGTTTCCAACAGACAGTGAATCTACACATACATGTGTATTTTATTATTATTATCTCAAGAAGTCAATACTTCAAAAACATTGGCGCTCTCTAAATAGCAGTACAGCCTACAACCTTGCTGGTTTAATCTTAAGCACGATATGAGCTTTACTTATATGGCCATGTCGATATAAAGACGAAGAACAATTCAATAAGCTATTTTCAAAACGTCTTAAGAATCACAAATTTTTGTTTACTTACCATGAGCTAGAGGACTAGATATTACTCAAGCTAGGACAACACAAGGAAGTAGAACTTAGCACGACAATCAGACAACAAAATTTCGCGGTCCTCAAAACACTCGGCCTTAAAAAAACACTCCAACATCCGAACGAACACACAAATTCTGAGTCACAGCTGAACAGACGGTTAACGGTGACTTAATCATTGTTTACACCATCCTTGAATTGAACATGTATCTCCTACAACTGTGTTCTGTAAACTGTTGTTATTTTTAAACCATTTAGCGTACGATGAGGACTATTGGGGTCACCGTTTTCCTTGTAAACGTTTAATTGAGTTGTATTTGTAACTTCGTAGTTGATTGACAGAATGAATCTAAACAACCAATATAAAGCCATGACCAATGCTATGACCACTTCAGAAAGCAGCAGATGGTAATATTGTACCTAGAACTTACTCAACACAGAAACATACTGTAGTTACTATAGGTAAAGATGGATTACCTGACTCACATCGTTGAGATCCCACGAGAATCAGTAGGTACCTAGTTTATACGTAACTGCACGATTTACATATGAGCAATACATTGTCGTAACAAGACTAAAAGAAAATTTGCATCCGTCGAATCTAGACGGTCGGTAGGCAGCCGGTTTGCGACACAATACAATATGATTACAATAAGGAAACCATATTAGCATAACTGGATATGCGTACCCATAGGTACTTTTTCCTTACAAATCATGAATCCTACGTGAACTGTAATAAATCCGTAAAATAGGGTCTCAGTTCGATTTAAAACAAACTCTCCGTAATTGTGCAGAGCTGGTTGAATCATGATGTTTATAAATGTTTGAACAACAGCATCACGGTCGTTCTGCGGTCTGTTTTATTTTTTCTTCAGACCCAGCTTTAGTATATTCACGTCACCGAGATGGTTATATACACTTATTGCATTAATTTCATAAAATTTATGAAATAATTGATGGGCATGATCAATCAAAAAGAGCAGATTTTTTTTATAATCACTTAGAAGTACAAATAAAGGAACAAGGAAAAGAGAAAAGAGAAGGGAAAAGAGAGAGAGACTTAGAAGTACAAAAAAAAAGCAATATTCAAAAAATAAGAACACCGGAAACTCAACAATGAGTAAAAACGTAAAGACCAGTCCGGATTCAACATAATAAAGATCAATACGAAATAACAGACCCAAGAGCAGTACAACAGGCTCCAATAAGGCACCTGAGGAAATCCCTTCGCCCATTGACACATAATACCGTCCCGACGGTATGGTTGAATGGGGACCCATCCAATTACATACATAGGTGGTACTCCTTTGATCATGTAGGACATAGCGTCCTCTTTTGACACATCATCATGAACGAGCATTCGCCACGGTAAAGGTTTTTTATCAATTCCATTGTGAGCATAAAGCTTTATTTTAAAATCTGTCCCGCTTTATATGTAGATTTAGGTCCTAACGAGTTATGCGATAATAAAGTGAACCCTTAAGTTACTCCGACAGTTTTGAATATTGAAAAACACTGTAGGTACCTATAGGTAATGGCAGAAATGAAAATATCCGCAGGAGAACCAAGGTTACAAACATATCCTAAAGAATCGCCAAATTTAAGTGACAGAGGGCAGGGCAATTTGCTCGCAAAGCGATGGAGACGACTGTCGACGGGGACAAAAGGACACCTCTGGGGAAGGCCTATGTCCAACAGTGGACGCTTTTCGACTGAAATGATGTTGATGAGGTAATGGCAAAGCAGATGGTGAAGCAAGATAGATTAAACCGGATGGTTTACGCTAACAAAAGCTGAGTTTATACGCCTGAGAGCAACTACGATTTTGGAAACTGAAAAAACGAAGACCAAGTTATGCTTACATCAATATTTGCGAGAGCCATTTTTGCTCCTTCACTTCCTGCCCCAAATACAACACTCCAACGGATTCACATGTCTATTCAACTTTCCATAACAATATTCATATTCTTTCGGTGTAAACGCAACGGGGTGAGATAGAATGCCGTGCGTGAGAACATTCGATACCACGGCCTCGTCTCACACCGTTCCGGTTTCATTCCGTCCCATTCCCCACAAATATAGATGTTCCGTCCTTAAGATTAGACTGCATATTTAATTACGGCATTATCGCTCGCGCGGTCAATGCCTGATGTTGAGCAAAAACTCGTTTCTCGTATAATATGTAGCAGTGACAAGTTTCTTAGCGTCCGGTTGTAAGTAAATGAGATTAGATACTCATTTGAATATTATGTTACGTTGGACTTTCTTGTTTTTTGGTTGATGGAATTTTTCATTAAAATATCAATCAAACTGTAAGTCAAAGACTACGTGAACGAAATACACGATGAAATACATGAAACCTTGAAAAAGTTTAGGACAACGTTTCTAATTACAGATTTTAATTAAATTTTAGAGGTAAGGTACCGTGTCATACCAATTTCAATCTGAGTCGAAATAAATAAGCAGTTATTGCCATTTCATTTTACAATAAACCTCATGCTAGTCAATGAGTTGGTTTCAAGGAGATCGTATCGAAAGTGAAGACGCAGTCTGTCAATTAAATAACAGCGGAAACACTATTTGAGTACAAACATAATAAATGAATCATTTCCCCTGACTTTCGAGAAACAAGTAAAATCGTGAGAGATGTTGAACAATAAGCAGCCGACGCCGCTCATATTACGTCTCATAAGAGCAACGCGGTTGCAATTATAGCCGACATTAATACGCTTCTTGCTAACATATGTTAAATAGAACGAGACAGTATCTCCTCTACTTTTTATTTGCGCACACGTTTCATGCAAACCGAATCAGACCATTATCGTAGAAAACTTATAAAATACAAATAAAAAATATGTATTATGAGTAAGCGTCATATCATCATAAAGATAACTTTTATTTAGATTGACATACCAAATAAATAAAAAAAATATGATAAAAATAAATAAAGAATTAAACTGTTAAGTAAAAACAAATGAAGATCAAGTTCAATACATCTAGAATATAAAAAAATCCACAAAGATGACATCAAAGCATAACTAAAGCAGTAACAGGATTTCTTCCAACACCACAGGTCACTGACAAGCTTCACCTGCTCCTTCATTTGAGCATGTCACATACCGACAAAAATCACTTAACCTAAAATATGTAGCAGTATAACGTGAGTAAATCACTTTAGCGATTCTCAGAATCGTGACACCGACGCGACACAAACATTTCCCTCGACATCCTGCCACAGACTTAAAAGCGTATGAAAGCCAGTCCACCGGCAAATAAAAATGACGTTACACTCCCCATATACAACTCTAATGGACTCCCTTTGTACAAAGAATGTCCCTACACGCAAGGCCAGAAAGCCCCTATTTCATTATTAAATATTATACCAGAAAATTGACGTCTAATAGGGAATAGTTATCATAATGCGCTAGTTTTATGTCAGCCATAAAATACGCAAACATATTCAGTGGACCAGAGCACACAACTTTATAGCTGACAGATCTTGAAAAATATACATACAAAGTTGTACATTCATTTCATCTGCTAAGCGATTTCCCGTTTAATCAAAATGTATCCAGAAAGGAATTCTGAAAAGATGACAGGGATTATTGAAGAGGAGGAAATGTAATAGGCACTTGAGCAAAAGACCAAAAACAGTTTAGCCTCAATTTGTTTAGAAGCAGCAAAAATGTTTGCTCTTTCGCAAATTAAAGCTCAACAGCAATATCTTATAAGCTTTTTTCATATCATGGATTCAATTTATCTGACTAACAAACTGGTTACTGCCGAAATTAAATTTAAAGTTGACGTCATTGTGGTCCTGCCATGAGGCCTGAGAGGACAACTTCGAATTATATTTGAGCGAAGAAACCGGAATGGGGTATGGCCAATCTTGATCCACCATATCCACCATAAACTGAAGAATTCACATTAAAATGAGTCATTAATATGGATTTAAACTATAACGGAAGATCAAGTTAAAAGTAATAACTTGAACGGGACATTAAGCATCGTTGAAGAACGATTAATCTTTTGTTTCGGAAGTGTGACTTGGATCGGCAACCCGGAACAAGCCGGCTAGTCTTACAGTATTGTAATACAATCTTTCACATAACAAAGGCCAACATTGTGGTGACAATGGAGCTATCAAGTATCCGAGTATGTTGTGTAATGTGGATACAGGGCTGGTTCAGAGACGCAGACAATGGATAGTTTGGGACACAAGCTTTCTAGACAGGATGTTTGATATTACAAAGTTTTTATGAGTGTTTGACACCTTAAGTTGCCTCAAATGACATGAATGTAGTAAGTAAATAAAAGACATCGAGTGTCCATACATAAAAAATTAAAACATCTTCACAGAGTGTAAGCAGTAAAGCTTCTCAACTTTACAAAGCCATTACTCATGAAATCATGAATGTAAAATCAACCGTCAAGCACACCAGGCGCCAGATCACAATAACAAACAAATTAAAATCGAACATGTGCAAGTATTAACAAAACAAAAACGATCGATACTCGAATTCAGCGGTCAATTTCGCAGAAGCATCGAAACTGTTCATACTGAAGCGGAATAATCAATTAAGCAGACCAGCGGCGCGGGCGCATCGCGGCCCAAAAATTACCAACCGTTACCATTACTGTTACAGAATCTTGTTTACAAGCAACATCGCGATTCGCATTTTGATAACCAATGTAATAAAATTAATACAGACTTAATCAATTTAATTTTTTACTTAAATTCATATGCATTTGTTTATTAAAAAGTATCTACATGGCTTACCCCTAAACGATCCACCAATATTTATAACTCAGACATAAACATATCATTAAAGCTAAAAAACAAGCTGTCTGGAGGCTAGACTTAACGACCTTGTCAGTTTAACCTCACCTCAGCCTACGCATTATAGTTCCTCAGCAAGTAGCAATAAGAACTACAATTTCTCGAGTGAGTCTGTAAAATCGCAATACAATACCTGTATTGTATGGTGGTGAGGACTATTATTTATCATTTGAATAATTGACAAACCATTATAGTCGTTGTTGCAAAGTACTTAAGATGATCGACGATCGGAAATAAAATATGGGCAGTCAGAAAATATGATACTAAATGTTGTAACAGTAATTGGAGATATGATTTAGTTGAGTACTTTATAATCGCAGACAGGAACTTGCGTGGAGCTGTTTGCGATTAGTCAGTGCAACTGCGAGGTTATAGCTTCCTCGAATATATATAGTCACTGCTTGTTTATCAAATAAAATCACTAAAAAAGTAGTGGTCATAAAGAAACGTATTCTAGAACTAAAATTGTGATCTCATTAAGTAGGTACATTACATGAAAGAAAAAATATATGCAGATGGATACCAGACCACACAGACGTTGATAAAACTGACGATAGACTACGATATCTGATGCAGGAAAATCCATGTTTGGACAATTCCTAGTTTGACAACACAATTGGTGGTAGGTGGACAATAGAATATGTTATTCAATAAACCGCTTAAACTGTTACCAACAAAGTGGAAGCAAGTAAATACCACTTCAATTCAAACATGTCCAATTTCACGGCGGACATTTATAAATCATCAGCCATTGAATAAGGCCACACAAAGTCAAAACTAAAATAGACTCCTTACATTGTAAGTGCAAAGGTTAGCAACGGTAGTCGCCGTAAAAAATCGATCGGTTCGACTAAGTTTATGCTAGATTGAATATGTGTGAAGAGTATTATAATCATAAAAACGTATAATTGGTTAACGGTTACAAACCGAACTTGCTTGGCACACCTACGCAGATTAATGCGAAGTAGGTGTATCGAAAACACATCGTCCATATACCTATACACAAATCTGCATGACGAATTTGGTAAGTAGTAAAGATCCTTTTACTGCGGCAACAATTTGATTGCGTCTTCATATTTGTTGTTAGACAACAAATAGAAACAAGACAACAGAACCATTATAAGCAAAGTTGCTCATGCTCAGTAACATCTTGGCTTCAAAGTTTGCAATAAAGGCTTGAGCATCCGTAGTTATGTTGTGAGAGTTACAAGGACATAAATTGTTACATGTATGTAATAGTTTATGTCCTTGTAGTATACTACACATTTGATTGTTGCTTACAAAAGGGAGCAGAATGTTTTCCATCTACAAAACGCACTGCTACACAAACTATTAAAGGTTTAAAAATCGAAATATGTGCTGTTCAACATTTTATGCCTTTAGACTCAGAGGTTTTGAATGTCTACCAGTGTATGAACTAATTTAAGAACTTGACACGCTATCACATGAATATTTTTAAGCCAAAGTTTGTATATATTTATGTGTGTATTTGTTTATTGGATTAGAGTGGTGGCCGACTGGTAAGCTCCGACTTGTACGAGTTGTAGGACGCGGGTTCAAACCCTGCCGCCTGGGGCCTGCATTACTTTGTGTAATTTATTTCTTTACTACTGCTCTCAAAACGGTGAAGGAAAACATCATGAGGAAACGGGCATGTCCTAGAAACAAAAATTCGAAGACATGTGATAATCACCAACCTGCACTGGGCCCGAGTGGTGGATTACGGCCCATTTCCTGGAGAGGAGGCCTGAGTCAACATTAAAAAGGCTGATGATGATGATTTGTTTATAACTCCTTCACGCTCAACCGGTTGAATAGACTTCGATGAAACTTGGTACACAAGAAGACCATGTCCTGGAATAGCACATAGGATATGTACTTCTTATCCTAGGAATATGTTTCTTTAAGATAATTTCTACCTCAACGCGAGCGAAGCCGCTGGTAGAAATTAATCCCAAATAGTCCCTACTAATATTAAAAATGCGAAAGTAACTCTGTCTGTCTGTCTGTCTGTTACGCTTTCACGCAAAAACTACTGAACGGATTTAGATCAAATTTGGTAGGTAGAAGAGACACTGGAATAACACATAGACTACCTATAATTCCACTGCTGAGCACGGGTCTCGCCCGCGCGATATAAACTGTAGTCCACGCGGGCGAAGCCGCAGGCGGAAAGCTAGTGTTAAATAAATGAATGATTTCATGTCCTGTGTCATAGTAATGACTAGTGACTGCTTGGGTAATTTATCAGCTAAGAAAACCGTAAGCATTAGTAATTCGCCACGTCCGCTGTGCCTGTTGAGACACACTTGTTTCTTTCGCAGATAAGCGAACAAATTCACCATTATTGTACAGTAGGTTACTTGTAATACTTGTATAGTGAGTAATGCAGATAACACGTTCCATTCAGAAACATTAGTGTGTTTATTTAGTTACTAGCTTTTGCCCGCGCGGCTTCGCTCCCGCTCTTCCCTACTCCACCCTACTATACCCAACTCTACCCTACTCTACCCTACCCTACTCTACACTACTCTACCCTACTCTACCCTACTCTACCCTACTCTACCCTACTCTACCCTACTCTACCCTACTCTACCTTACTCTACCCTACTCTACCCTACTCTACCCTACTCTACCCTACTCTACCCTACTCTACCCTACTCTACCCTACTCTACTCTACCCTACACTACCCTAATTTTTTTTTCCATAAGAACCTTTTCCTCACAATCCGTTTTCATGTCTCGGTCAAGCCGTTTTCATGCTATGTCGTGACAACGGAAAACGGGTTTCTTTTATATATATAGATTTGTAGGAAGATTAAAAATAAATCTAGATTAATCCATCCAGCAGACTTGTACAAATACAGTTTAGGATTGGGACATTGAAGTAGCTAAACAAATACAATCCTATTTCTATTTCTCCATTTAGTCTATGGCCATCTTCAGAATGTCAACTTGTGGTTGTATCCAGAAGTGTTTTATTTTGAGCTGCAAACAACAATAGATTCTCAAGAATAACGATGAAAACAATAACCCAAATGACGTCACAACAAAACCATTCACTTTTGGTATTTTTGCAAAAGATTATTGCGACAATACCAAATGCAACGCCAAAACTTGCACCATCAGTACGTAAAAATGGTGGCATATATAAGCCAGTATTTTTTTCAGAAGAGTCCTCAACTTGTCTGATATTTTTTTTCGAAAATTATCAACTTTTCTTTCGGTACCTATTCAAAAATGATGCCTAATTCATGAATCCCCAAGCGACCACAGGTGGCCGCGCATCTATTGTCTTACTATTGTGTCTCTAATTGACGGTATCTGAAGGGTTAAACGACCACATAAATATAATTTAAGTAAAATTAATAAAAAGGAAAACTCATCAACTTTGCCAAATCATCTTTTTTTTTTTGTCGACGGAGTAAATCATCTTTGACGAAACCCGGTCTTGGGTGGAGCGAGACAGTGTCAGACTCTTCCTGACTAAAAACCCCGCGCCGTTCCTTCTAGCCTTCATACCGGGGCACGAGCTCCCTTTCGGACAACCCTGTCCCCAGTAGGCTTCGACCCAGCTGGGCCCCTCCTGCTGCTGACAACTCCTTGAGGCGCGCGGGAACAGTGCGCGCCGTCGACGTCTTGGACTCGGTCCATTACCGGACGATCGGACAGCGAGCTACCCATGGCTCGCCGTCCGCGAGCCCGCGTCTACGGTGGCCGGAAATCGGGATCGGAATCCCGGCGACGGCGGCGAGGGCGCCGTTGCCTGATGCGGTCGGCCTCCTCCTTTGCAAGCATTACTACTTCGCAGAAGGAGGCTACCGCCTGTCATTCCTCCTCGCTCCGAACCATGGCCTCGACCAGGGCCCGGCGCGAGAGGTCTCCACCGCCGATCGCCCCCACGAGGGCACGGCGATGCTCCGCCCAGGCAGGACACACCGCGACGGTGTGCTCCACCTTGTCCTCCGGGCGTTGCGCACAGTGGCGACACGCGGGCGTCTCTTCCGCTTGAATCCGATGCAGGAACCTCCCGAACTTGCCATATCCGGTGAGGACCTGCGTCATACGGAAGGTAAGGACGCCGTGAGGTCTTTCCAGCCACGCCTCAAAGAGGGGACTTACCGCCATAATCATGGCGTGCCCAGCCAAATCATCTTCAAATACAAATAAAGTTAAGTAGAATATCAGTTAGAACTAAAGATCTAGTTCAATAGCGTCCTTAAGCGCGAAAAACCATTTGATCTGATTGCTGAAGTTAAGAACTCGTGAAGAAACCAATCAAACTTCTTGTTTGAGAACTACGATTGAGTTTTGAAATATCTTACCAAAAAGCCTTATTTCCTTCTCTATTTTGAGCTTGTTTTGAATTTAAAGCAAAACAGGACTGGAAATCATTCGGTCAAGAAAATAAACAATCGAGGAAAAGATGGCATTTAAATTCAAAAATATCTTGGATGTTTTGTATCCTGAATCCCGGAAAATTACTTGAGGAATAAGGAGACTTCCGAGCAAAGAGCAATGACGGATAAATGAGAATACCGGGCCTAAAGGAGAGAGGTTAAAAGGAGTCATTATATTTGATGCTCCATTAAAAAAGTCGTCTACTTTGTGTAATCCTATTAATTCGTAAAGACCGGATTCTTGACGAAATTATAGGCCTCAATTAATTGAGTTTTATGACCCAGAACATAAAAGTATCGTGTGCAAATATGCAAAAACCTTTCATTAATGAATACCTCAAGCACCGCACAGTTCTTGACATCATTTTAAGGGTCGTTGCTTTGGTAGCTGAAAGGTGAAGAAATTTACAAAGAAAACTGGACCGCCCACGTGAATTCTTGATCTAAATACTTTAGCAGGAGGCGAAGCCCTTATTAAATAAAATAGATGGGCTGTATCATACCGATTACCAATCAGCCTGTGAGGAGTTGTACTAATCATTTGCGAGTTCCCAACAATAAATCTGATTATAGCGTTGGTAAATTTTTTGAACAATCAATGTCAATAGCGACTTGATAGACTATATTTAGTATTTTTTCTATTGACAGACTGACTTGCTTAAACAACTTTTCATAGTTCTCTATGAAAAGATTATTTAAACATTTCATGGTCTCCAAAACTGAACTAGAAACATGGTCTATATTTTGTTTTTCTTTTGCCATTATTTGCTGACGCTTGGCCACTATCTCACCTAAAATGGTCAGCGCAGATGTAGACGACAATGGAGCACGCTTACCTAGAAGTAACCTATTCACTCTTGGCTTATAGAACCTAGAGATGTTTTAGCGATCAAGAAACATGGACTCCGGCAAGGAATTCCTCTTCCTTAGCTGTATGCCCAAAATTTGATAACGATGATTGTGTTTTATTCTTACTATCTTCAGAATGGGTCTTTAAGTCGAGAGTGAATAGATTTCTTCTAGGCAAGCGTGTTCCATCGTCGGCCACATCATCGCTTACCACCAGGTGAGATAGTGGTCAAACGTGAGCCTATCAATTATTAAACAAAATTAAAAAAAAAGACTTGCTTAGAAAATGATTATTGGCACTGAAGACATAACCATCGTTAATATGCACTATATCGCAAACGTGTATAGTAAGCTCGTTATTAATCATTCATTACGAAATATTCCATACGCGGGCTCAAGACAATGAATTTATTATGTTCCGATACAGACAGACACAAGAATTTTATTTATATGGATAGCCGGCACGCCGGTCCCTTGTGGATTTGTCGTCCTTTTAAATGTGAATTATTGTTTGTTTGTAGGTGCGGAGCTGATATGTTTAAATAAGTTATATGTAGTAATTCCAACTTCCACTTGGGCATATATCACTTCTTTTATTTTTTCCATTTGCGTTCTAGGACCGCAGTAATTCTTTCGAACAATCATCCGACCCTGACATATGTGATATGTCACTCATCATCATCATCATCAGCCCTTTTAATGTTCCCACTGCTGGGACTCAGGCCTCCTCTCTAGGAGAGGGAATATGCACATATATACATATTTCACTCCTAAACCGGAAATATAGGATGAATTTTCAGTAAAGATAGTATAGGTAGGTGGGCTACGGTGCCTTGGAACATAGAACAAATTACAGAAGTTAGAATGGCATTGTGGGCAGAGCAGGCGTGCCACAAAGTAAGGCAATGCTCATAGTTCAACTACCAATAGCAAACATGATCAAAGTGTGTGTGGTCTTTTAGTTGCGTAACACGCGTTCGTATTGGTTTATTGACTGTAGTGTAGTTAAAGGGTGGGAGACAAGCGGCGACACTCGTAGTACAAATCGGAAAGAATTTCTTTTCTAACCTCTTTTATCTTTTCGTACGTAAATAAAAACTAAAGGGACACAGGTAGAGTTTAGTCAGTGAACGTCTAACACTCCCTATCGTATCACTCAGAGCGAGAGAAGTTACTAGACAATTTCGCATCTCAAAAAAGATGAGTAGGATTTACCAGATAATTTAAAGCTTTGACAAATGATTTATAAACTGTCAAGTCACGTTAAGCCTGTATTAAAAATAGATTTCCCCTATTGATTTTCATAACACCATTAAACGGTATTGGGCGACCATGACCCGCAATCTTTATTGGGTCATGAAACAATCTACGAAGCTGTCACACGATTCATTTTTTACTGTTGGGTCTTACAATAGAATTCTTTTTATGATTTTCTAGCTTTTTCCACGGGTCACACTGGTGGAACAGGAATTGTGTTTTTTTATGCTTTGCTAAAAGAGTATAACTTTCATTCAGAATTTTGCAATGTTATATTTCTGCACCACCCTAAGATCAACTGGTAGAAAGTACCTACCTAAGATATACGTCCGAGTTTTGCATAATGTTTTTCTAGTGCATAAATTCTAAAACCGTATCAGTACTTCCAGAATTACGATTAAAACCGATTGATAAACAACTCAGTGTCGATGCTCAAGACTTTGGAGCTTTGCTCTTGGCTCGTTTTTCAAATGACTCAAGCGCATCAAGCGCTCGTCAGTTCCAATCCGTCCCAAAGATGAAACTCTATGCACGATCGAACTTGCACTTGATAAAGTTTCAGTAGCGGTTCCGATGTAAGTAAGGTATAAGTAAGGTTTCACAATTTTTTGAGGACCAGCTTTAAATAAATATGTAAAGCATAACACTGAAGAAGAAAGATTAGAGTTACAACAAGTAACTAGTACATATAGTTTGTGATTGGACAATTTCTAAAGTTATGACTTCAGAGTCTGAGTCGATTTCTACTAGCAAACCGATCATTATAGAGCCTCCGTGTTGAACGCAAGTCTTAATGGCCAAGCCGGCAGACGAACGAGCTCTTAGTTATTTAATTAAGGGACCAACCTGGCATGGTTCGGATTATATCCAAGCACAATAGAGATTCCCGACTTTCACTTCGATCGGAATGATAGTTCCAATATCGAAATTGTGGGGATGCCAATCTATCTACGACACGAACAGGACCAAAACATTTTAATGGGCAATAAGGGAAACTTTAAAATTACTATCCTTCAACTTGAAGATTCTGTCTTAGAGAGCAATCAGTTGAAAGGGTACAGCAGTAACAGTTAAAGTGAAATGACAACTTGCGAAGTGGCTCTCGTTAACTACAATGAGATTCGTGAGAAATCGGGTAAGTAGACTAGTCTCTATAACTTTATTAACTTTAACTTGATGATGTACTTAATTAATAGAAAAATATTGAATGAAAATAATTATTTCGATTTAAATTAAGATGATAATGATAACCACGTATTACAATATGCTATTTGAAATAAAGTACACGCATATTTAATGCCAAACCAAACCAGTGACGAAAACATCAAAGTTACTTTAAATTCCTACAATAGAAATTTTGAGAATTTGAACCGTGTCCATATGGATTTGAACTGAAAATGTTTTCTGTTCTAATTAAGATTATAAACAAGATCTTGAATGCAAAAAATGCAAGTCAGAATGCTGACTTTTGCCTTATCGTTGTTAACATTAATTTACTCATTTACACAAGTATTTTAAAAGTAAGGAGAATCTAGATTGAATTCTAAACAATCCACTGTTAACCGAACAAGGTTCGCGAGGCAGCCATATTCCAATTAAAATACATACCCGCTTAGTCACGGTACTGTCGCAGTGCCAAGAGAAAAAAACGAACATTGGTGGGTATAAAAACATAGAAAGAACTTTTCACCTTAGTACTTTTGCAAACAAGCAAACAGTTTCTTAGTTTGAATTTGAAAGAGAAATGTCGGGCCGCACACGCCGGCGACCGTTACAACGATGGGAAGGGCAGCTGGGATCGCACCTGCCACACAACAGCTGAGCAGGGAACCAACATATTATTAAGTCCCGATAAAGACTCTTGTAGACGAGGGGGAACTTAATACGAAGGAACATTTTCGCTCACGTTTCAACTTAAACGTCTTTAGGATACTTTCAACATTGCGTTAGGAACTAAGGGTGCTAAAATCTTTTAAAACTGAGGACCCAATAAACGTGAGACTATTTACAACACAGTAAATAGGTATTGAAATAAAGACATCTAGAGACCTTTTGTCCCTAAACAAACATGATATACGTGGAATGGTACATAAAATCTACCGTTAGGGAATGCAGGTCGGCCAAACGTGGCGATATTCCGAGGTGCGAACACTGGACAAATGCTCGTGACCTTCGGAATTCGGGCTCGGCATTCCACACGTGGATATCATAGTAATCCTTGGTCGAGCACTTTGGTAAATTACGGTCAAACCGATAAACTGCGATATTCATTCTAAGTAAACTTTTCAGAGTCATATAGAAACGGGGATATAAATTAAAAACTTTCCGACCAAAATGTCTATGAAATATACGATTCTTTTTTTGCAGTAAATACAAAGACTGCCTGTAAAATGTTTCTTTGTTAGGAAATCAGACTATTTCTTATCTGCAGCTCCTTGTTTTGTAGTTTCGGCTACAAAAATTAATTCAATACCTACACTTACTTCGAGAACATTATTCGTAAATTTAATTTGGAGCTAAATCAAGTTCTTAAGATATTTCGTCGTTTAGGAAACAGAATTGTTTCTTAGCCCGTCTTTTTCCGTGCAAAACATTGGTATTCTTAATCAACAAGATGTTTCTTTGTTTGAACATCAGACCATTTCTCAACCCTTACTTGCTGCAGTTCTGGTTACACATATAATTTCTAAGCAGTCCACATTAATTAAACTTCCTAATAAGGTATATTTTATAATATCATGCACCATATCAGATATAGTCCCCGCATCGTTGCCTTTGTTGGTATTGCTACAGCCAATTACACCTTGTTGTCCTAATTAATTTTAATGGACGAATATCATACTGAGTCCGCCGTAATTAATCACCTACATGAATGAATACAACACATAAGCTCCAAAAAAAAGATACTTATTATATACCTACGCATAGTCAACCAAAGATCAATAGAGAGGGCTATGCTTGGAGTTACCTTGCGTGATCGAATCAGTTTTGAAGATAAGTATATCCACAAGACCAATGATACCGGCATAGACCGAACAATCACTTAGCCCTAGTGTCAGTTAGCAAAGCATATTAAAACAGACGGTCGACGGGGCTGAAATGTTCTGAGGTGGCGGCCGTGTACTGGAAGATGCAGTGTAGAAATTGGAACGCCTTCCACAAGGTAGACCGATGACTTGGTGTGAATCGCAGGAATCCGATGCTAGACGCACAAAATCGGATCCCCTGGTACGACTTGCGGGGGCCTATGTCCAGCAGTAAATTCGATTTTAATGTTATCATAAATGTTTAAGTTTCTTTTATTAATAACCTAATACCTTAAAACCTCTGTCCAAAGTTGCTGAACAAACTCCTCCACCAAACCCTTCGAAGTGTGCTTTTCCCGAACCACATCGAACCAGCCATTGCGGTAGGCGGCTACGTCGTTAATTAAGACATTAGTTAATTAATCTTTAACAAAACTTAACCAAGTCGTTACAACAAACGAAACTATTTCTAAGAAATTCTAATCCGTGTCTTTGAAATCGAAGACGGTTCGCAAACATTTAGCGTAGCCACAACATTTTCATTTGGGTTACTTTGAAAATTTATTTATCTTAAGGACTCAATTATAGCGTAAATAAGTACTGAACTAATAAGTTTTTGAAGATATTCTTGTAAATCCTTCTACGATTTTAGGCGAGATGTCTGTGGGACCCTTTATATACGCAATATTCCATTTATCTGTTCTCTGATACAGCACATTTTTAGAGATAATGGTGCATTGATTGTCTAATATTGTGTATCTTATCTAAGCACAACAATTTTTGCTGCGGGATAGTTTGAAAGAGTTGCCGCGGTCCCTGAACGCAAAGGGCAACACAGGTGGGTTTAAATTAGGTATTTGATGTTTTCCGACATCAAAAAAGAAGACGCAACAAATGTATGCCATCTTTGCGGCACCAGATCTATGAGTTACAGAGTTAAAAATAGCTTTATATGTTATGGCAGTCACGATTTTTCCTCAACGACTACAACAAAATTGGCACTTTAATTTTGAGTTTTTAACTGTCAATAGCTTTTATAGAAAAGCCGTCTCAAAGTTGCTGTTGTTGTATTTTTAGAAAGTTCAAAAACTGTAAAATATTTCTTTTTTGTCTTCTCAGATTTCTAGACTTTCTAGATTCTTGTAACAAAATTGAATGATGTTATTACTTTATTAGCTCTCAGCATGAATCTTGCAACATAAGGATCGACCATAAATCCAATATGTTACGCAATTGACTGGATTTACTCCTAAAAGTTCCTCACGTAAATGTCTTTAATTATTTTGCTGGATAATTAAGTTCTCCATTAGGTTTAAGTATCGTAATTATTAGGCGGCGCTCCTTGATCGATGTTGGAAATTCCTTATTTGAACCGCAGTACCTCCTATCTGGATGTGATTTGATACCAACTCGTATTTTTTCATTCCTTGAATATTTCGGTGATTTTCTAGAAAAATATCACAGTATCACGTGGTTGTTATATTTGACGTTTTTCCGGTTAGTCGCATTTAATAACTGCTATAAAAATATACAAAAGTGTGGCATCTGGAGTAAAGGGAAGGAAACGTAGCACGCCGTACAACGCATTTTGTCACCGCGATAGAGGCAAACTGCGTCACATTATACATATAGGTACTACAAACGTAACACATTGTCAACAAACGGGTGTGTCTTGAAACGAAGAACAAAGTATTAACCTGGCGTATTTATTGAGTACGCCACAGTAAACATAAAACGCTATATAGTTTACGCGTTCCATGTCGTTCGGGCTGTAAAGACTTGGCCGACATCAAGGACGCGTCCTTGTCGAAGCTCCTGTGTGTCATGAAGCCTTAATCGATCCACAATTTACCTTGAAATCACTCCAAATTGTATGTAACAACAGAGACAGTAAAAAACGGAAGACGGTTGAATTGATGAATTAAATACAATATGGACTGAGAATTTATCGGCACTAGTTTCTAAACCACCCTTTAGCAGTAAATTCTTTAGAGACGATTATATCTACTCTAAAACAAATCTAGTCAAGTCACGATTAGGATTTTCGACATAGCAGCTTTTAAACTCTAAACTTTCAAAACCTAATCTCAAAGACCCAGAAAGCAAGAAAAACCTGTAACGCCAGAAACATAAATCAATTCTTACAGCCTTTCCGCGAATTTGCAGAGCCATCATGAACCCAATTGGCTTGTCAGACAGATTATTATCAAGACAGTGTATGTAATAGGAAATGGAAATGCGTTAGACATCGAGAGCATGTTTCTGATTGGGATCAGACGTGATTGGTGGCGAGTAAAAGCCTCTTCCGGGCAAGTTGGTCGCGTACTTGTTGCAAACTGTTAACGATCTTGTTAATTCTTATCTCAGCCTTAATCTAATGTTTAGGAGATTTAACAAATTTTCTTAATCTTGTGAAAATTACGAATTATAGATAGACTTCCTTGTTTCTTTCTCATCCTGTGCGGGGAGTTTTATTCGCATTATGTTTGAATGTTGTCCTCAATAAATCATAACTTCCGTCTTGAATCTTGTTCTTATATTTCTTCTTCCTCTCTAGTCATTATTTAGGCAGTGCCGTAAATTAATCTCTCGAAATAAAGTTACAAAATAAGTCCAACTTAACATGGTACCTGTACCTAATCTGGATTTGGATCTATAATAATGGATCAGGCAGAAGTGAATCATATCTTATGGGTCGAACCAGACCCAAATTCAAACTTCAGGCTGCCACTAAGAAATTCCAGACAGAAAATCCCGACAACACTTTACAAAAGAAATATTATTACAATAATTATAATTACCAGACACGCTCCCTAATGCTCTTATGCTCCATTGAGGACTAACAGACACCGTTTCGGACAGGGCATGTGTTCGTTTATGAAGATGGCGAGCAATTAACGTTAATTAGGGGTTCGCCCGAGCGTTCACGATAGCCCGTGATCGTTACTTGTTTCTAAGAAGCGCCTCTTATCTAAAGAGATTGTTCATGGTCCATTTCGTAATGGGAATTGATTTGTTTAAGCGGTGACGACTTTTTTTTGTGATTGTCTTATTTATATTTGCCGGTAATGATTTCATCCTATATCATGATGATTTTATGAGGTAGACCATATTGCAGTATAGACTCGGTTCCTTTGCGGTATTGTTCGAAAGATTTACCATGACCATGGATCGCTAAGGGCTTCTAAAAAATTTAGGTTAGTCTAGTAGTAAAATTTGAAACCCCGTCTCGCCCTACCTGTAGCGGGAGGACTCATGTAATGATTGTCCCTGTAAAAAGGGCCCTGTTTCTGGAACGACTTTGATCGCTAGATGTGACAAAATCAAACCCGCATAAGATCCTGTTATTGGTTGAATGAATTATCAACAGCTAGTTGCATTTCTTGATTAATTCGCGACGCGTCGTTAATTTATTTCCATAGACCCGGTTTAGCCAGAATATTTGTGACTATAGTTAATGTTCTCAAAACACCTGGGGCCTTACCATAACGTGGTAAAATGTCAGGTGAGCATGCAAGAAAGAGGGATGGGCTTCATCCCTTTAACAGTTGAGTTTAAGTCGTCAAATGGATTGCATTAAGAGTCGAAAAGCTTCTGGTCTTCCTTAAAGACGATTTAGGAGACGGTTCGCATATACCCTGAAAATTATGAGGACACCTCAGGGTAACGAAAAAGTAGAGCGGTTTACCTAAGGATAGCAAGACTTTATGTGAATGGCAATAACCTAGGAAGACGCTCAAAATGTTTAGGTACTTTTTCCTTATTGCTTAACCTTTCAATAAACACCCAAAATGTTTAGTAGCTTCCATCTCCGTAACCTGGTTCTTTCCTTAATCTCCAGCATCTATTCGGTCTAGTTTTCTCGTCGTAAAAATGTTATACGAGTTGGTCTTCATGAGATCACTTAATTTGACCCATTAATTTCAATAGGAGATGTTATATATATAAATAAAATTGAATTCCCAATGCAATTGATTGATTCCATGTTGGCTTGAGTCATAGGACGTAATTCCCGACCTGCGCCTAGGTGTGAATTGTAAGTACTTACATTAGTTCGGCCAGTCGGGAACAATAAATTTTAAAAATCGAACCTATAAAATATATTTAATGCGTTGATAAGTTACAATGGATGTGTTTGTTGTTTAAAATGGCTAATGCATTTAAAACAACAACTTGCTGTTGTTGTATGATTTAATAAAATATTTTAAAAACTATTATTAAGTACCCACACCTATTCTAAAATATTTACTTTATGCTTCATCAAAAGTCAGGCTTATAATTAAATTGAATATGTATTTTTTATATTACAAAATGTGACTTCAATTCAATAAAACAACAAATAACAAACCACGAGGTAACGGAAAAAGGAACATTTATAAACAGAAATAAATTGAGGAAACCAGTTGTTTTTTTTTTCGAATAAAAAAACAAATAATTACAAAATATTTGACGTAAATAAGCACGCGCCGTGTCGTGTAGGTATCTAATAATGAATTAATTATCATAATAAATAATACGGTTACTACTTACAGCTGCTGGACACATGGCATTCATTCAGCACACACTGGTAGATTATCCAGGATTCCAATTCAATCATCGTGGAAGCGGTCATTTTCGACACAAAATAATATTCGCACACAGTCAATAAGTCAAAAGTCGAGCCTTATTACGACAAATACCACTTAAATATATCACTGCATCTCTGTAAACGTTAAAAGCTTAATATTTTCAGTCAATGTTTTCAACTTTTATTTTGTAAATAAAACGCGCGGTCTACAGGACAGAGTGTTGTTTTGATAGGTATCGCCCACATAGGATCGCGAGCTGAATGATTTGATTGGACCTTCAAGCCATATCGGCCCGCCCGACTGGAACCCGGAAATTTAGATCGGTATTGCCACTTTATTTGTTGGTCTCCCCAAACTTACTGTCAAACGTCAAAATCGTTTGTATAGTTCAGTCTGATTATTTCAGTTGATGATAAAAACTAAAAATCAGACTGAAAACGAAGCATCTGGGTACCTAATTTTTGATAAAACATGCTTAAACAAATAACATTAAATTCTAAAAAATAATTGAATAAGCCACAAACCGAATTTCGGTTCCCAGTATGATGTCATGGTATAATCTCGTAGACAACACAACATATTTATTTTGTTGTATAAATTCACATCGATATTGGAGATAATTATGCCTCGAAAATTATAACCATTCCCCATAACAATGGAAAAACCTTTAACTTGGCAACATTTTTTTCATAGACATCGCGCTGTGACATAGAAGATAAACCAAACGATTTTAATGATTATGAACAACAAAAAGCTAATTACACGATTACAATAATTTTACTAATATTTCAATTATGTTATTACACGTTTCTATAGTTATATTGAAGAGGGCGCGCTAGAAAAGCTCAAAGCTCTCTCTAGAAATGTTTGTAGCTCAGTATTAGGTCTTGTGTTATTCTAAAAGTTATTCGCCACCGTAACAAATTTGAAACCCTACATTATAATCATAGAAATGCATTAATATTTCATGAAATCACATCACACTAATGTTATAAAGGCAAAAGTTCGCGAGTGTATGGGTATGTTTGTTACTTCTTCACGCTAGAACGACTGAATGGATGCTGATAAAACTTAGTTCTCGGATGGTCCATGTTCAGAAATAGCACAATCATGGAATAGGTATTTTTTTTATCCTATCACGCAAGCAAAGCCGCTAGCAGCAGCCAGTCATTACATAAAAGCATAAATTTAACATGCAGGCTACGCCAACACTTTTGCTTTTATAGTCATACATAACGTTTAAATAGCGGAATCTATTGCATACAATTATGTCTGATTTGACCAATGGAATTGAATGTAGAAATCGATTTTAAATCGAATGATCCATTAATTTACTATAACGCCCAACACTAGACATCCCAGCTGTCAGAGCAGCTAGCTAGTCTATTTTGTTTTTGGTTTTTACAAGTGCTGCTGCGCGCAGTTAGAAAGTGGTGTTTATTTGTAAATATTGCTGAATTGTAAATATTCATAATTTTCAGTGTTTTATCGTTTAATTTGTGATATTACTTGAAGTGAAAGTGTTTTATGGAAATACAGAACGTTTTAAGGACTTTTTGCGTTTTAAAAGGTAAGTTATTTGCGAACGATGTTCAAACACCTGTCGTTTCGTACGTAATTTTCATGCAAATGCAATTCATTGTTAAATATAGGGTCATTTTATTTTCGTAATGAGTTTAATTCTGTTGTTTTGTCTGGAACGTCGGCCAGTTGCGCTGTTTTGTGTAACCTTGAGCGAACGAAGCGGAGTGTCATCGTCTAATTCGGCCTTAGCTTGTGCCCTACAAGTATTTATACGGCAACGTAAATACTTTAGGTATGTATGTGTACTTGTAGAGAAAACAAGCAATACATATCACGCACGTGTTATAACACGTTTTTTACGCTTACCTACATAATATTTTTGTTTCGCATTAGAATAAAACAATGTTTGAAATTTAAAAAAAAAAACAAAAGATGGTTCAAATGATGATTTTATCTGCACTTGCACTGCATCGTAAAAATGTACACTTACAACCATAAAATAACATTACAAATAAGTAAATAATAACATTGTGATTCAAATGGTATAAAAATGATTCCATAATCAAATAGAAACCTCCTGTAATTTAGAAGAGATTATCCTCATTAGACTGCCCACAGACTGAATTCTTCACACCCCCATAAACAAGTAGATTTTTCTACCTTATTACACCTCTTTGGTGCATTATCATTTATCAGTGTAGAACTAAGTACCTACATAGCTTGCTGATTTTGTATGTTGTTCTATAGTCTATAATTAATTTAATTAAGTTTTATGTCTGTGTGGGTTGGAGTTACAAAACCCACTTTGCTCATGGTTAAGTAGTTAACCCTTCAGATACCGTCAATTAGAGACACAATAGTAAGACAATAGATGCGCGGCCACCGGTGGTCGCTTGGGGATTCATGAATTAAAGTAGTTACTACTACTGTCATAAACTTGTTTGTTTATAAAACAGTTTCATAATAATATATCATCCTGTTGTTTCTCTACTAAAACAAAAATTTTGACCTACAGTGAAATACATCTGGATCTGAACCAAATTCTTTTTTATCTGGGTGCAGACATAAAAATCAAGTGTATCTAGTTTCTAGGCAGTTCGCAATTTCTCGCTGACCAGTAACATAATACAATATGATATTGATACTCTGTGGTTTTAGAATGTTTAAATCTGGAATTCATGCTTTGAACACCTCTATTGAGATGCTTTTGTTATTTTTAGAAGAGCTTTAAAAAAAATGTTTTTCTTTTGTTTATTATTATTATACCAAAAATCTGTGTTAAAGTATGATATTATATTATGCTAATGCTACAAGTTTCTTTGATGAATATATTTGAAACTTAAATATTTATTAGAACAGCTGTTGTTTGTTTCGGTTTCAAACCGGTTTCAATGATGGCCTTGTTATGTTATGGTTTCCACTAGAAAACAGACACTTTATTAAATAATCCAAGTTCAATATTATATTTATAGATAGTAGAGGAGTTAGGTAATATTTTTAAATAACTTATCACTTTAATTATAAACACGTCTTTAAATTTTTATGATGTCCATTTAAGTTTAAAACTTTTAATACTAAAAATGATAACTTATATTTCTTGCTATCAATAGCAATATGCTATTAAAGAATGCAAGAAATATTAGGATTAATAATAAATTATTATCATTTAGAAACATTATTATAATTTAAACAGGATATTTTTAACTCGCATAATATTTAAAGCAAAAAAGAATAATGTTCAAATTGCAGCGTAAGAATAAAATATTATGTAAAATTTTTGATTTAAGTCCTTAAAGTCCACACGAAGGTGATCGGGCAGATATCGCAGTCAGCGATAAGTCCACCAATGTACCCATAGACTTAAATTTGTGTAAAAACTATTTTACTATTTTAATGTCCATATATTCTATTCTATCAATCCTAATTAAAGTCTGGTATTTTGTCCACACACAGTCGTAAAGATAAGGCTTCTAATCAGGCAATGGTATGATGCGTCATGTGTGTAAACCCATCACTTACGGCTTAACTATCTAACAAATAAAGTAAAAAAGTAGTACACAAATATTAGTACCAAGTACTGATAAGCTAGGTTAAATAAAATATATCAATATAAGATTAATACCTATAAGTAAGTGATAGATAGATAGATAAATTCTTTATTGTACACCAAAAATAAAAAATAAAAATTACATAAGAAACTTAAAATTAATAGGGTGTCACAATGGGCGGTCTTATCGCTAAAAGCGATTTTTTACAGACAACCTTTGGATGGATTTGACCAAGGAGGAGAAAAAGATACGCAGGTAGTTCGTGGTGTACTATTTACATATACACAATACATAAACTAATAAATTACATATATTATTAATAATATAATATATATAAATATATATGTATAATTATAAAAGCAGAGAAATTCTGTACTTAATGACAAGTGCTGTATCTTTTGATAGTATTTGTTTATTAAATTGAATAATAAGATAAATATATTGATTAAATGAACTACATAATATTGTTGCTTGATATATAGTTGCTATTATGTGCTGTTCTTGTTTTTGAATGTACAGTTAAGCAAGTAGGCCATAGACACTGACATAGACAAGTTATGATTTTGAGGACAAATAAAAGTCAACTAAATGATTAAAAGATGTAAAAGACTGCGGAAATATTAAAGACATATTGTGGTCCTGAAAATCAGAGGGCAACTGAAGGTTCAAGTGGATATTAGTCAGTAAGTCTGATGCCTCGCTCCACCCAGAGCGAGAGAAGTTCTTTAATGATTTCCTATTTTTAAAAAGACCTTATACTTAAGTAATATGTTAATATATTATAAATTATTTTTATTAGCATCTTTAGAATACCAAACAGCCAGAAATAACATCAACTAAAACCAATATATACTTATCTCGTGTCTAAATAAAACAACAAACAAAGAAAGATCTTTGTCAAAAAAAGAAACGGTATTGTACAGTTTTTTTTTTTTCATAATCTCCATCGTATTTTTTGTGTACAATCTTTCATGCGAGTTGACGTCATTCGTTCATCATTATCACTCGTTTTAAAAGTGTCTGGCGATATCCTGAGTTTGTCAGCGCGTACTTTTAAATTATTTGAATTTGGAACATTCTTTGTCCTTGATTGTTTACTGATTCTATTTTTACTTTTTTATATCTTTTTTTACTTTTTTATTTCTTTTTTTAACAGAAGCTTGCGTATGTTATTAAGTTAGCATTTCTGAACTTTCGACTCACTAAAGAATGTTGGGCTGTTAAAAGACGGATAAAAAAGATTGCATGTAGGTACTTATAGAGATGAGAATGGATAAGGTAAGAAATGAGTAAATTAGAGGAAGTTTGAAAGTGGCGCTATGACTGAAAGTTGTAAGGGAATCATTTGTCTCGGTATAGTGATGTGAAGAGTGAAGAGGAGGGATGAAACACATGTTACTAAAAGAGTTATGATTCTACATATGGATAGAGAGAAAGAGGGAGGCCAAAGAAAAGATGGACGAAAATTGCAAGGAAGTAATAATATGGAGTAAGACGGTTGGTGATAGCGTGACGGGTGACAAGATGGCATTGAAGAAAAAAACGTGTTGCGCCGACCCCAAATAACACGAGACAAGGGCTGGAAGATAATGATTTTTTGTACATTACAGTACAGTTTTAACCTTATCGTAGCCCTATAGCAGTAGGGAATCACGTTTTCTTCTGAACCAGTGGTATGAAGTACTAGAACTGTTATAGGGATGACCAGACGGTTGCAAACTAGCCTTCCAACTAAAGTGACCTTGGTTTGTGTTGCGACTGAGAATAAACATCATGAAACAGATCAGTTTTTGCATTACCCGACGACCCGTTTAGCGCAGTAATTTAGAGCGCCGCGCCGGTTGAGACGTCGGGTCGCGGATTCGATTCCCACACCAACACGAACGAAGCGAATGATGAAAAAGATATTTATGTTGGGTCTGGGTGTTTGTGGTACCTTTGTTTTTCTTGGTTTCCAAGTTGGTTCTGGTTGGTACAATGGAAAACCTTGGTGTGGGACGCAGTATGTAAGTAGGACATTTATTTTTACATTTGTCGATCAATCAGTGTGCATTTCCCTTCTCAAACTTTGCGACTTTTTTGAGTCATCAAATGAGCATGAACATGAGATTTTCTAAAACCCTGATTGACGCCTGCATGCCCGTGTAACGGACGCCTTACATTTCCCAGTAGTGCATGCATCAGTAAACTGGTAGTTACAGGAAGGAAAATTGTTCAGAATTTTAAACTGCAGATAACAAATGACGATATGATAGCAACTAGCTCGTTTTAATCGTTTGATTAGATTATTTTATGTTTTTATTTAATCCTTATCTATCACGTTTTTAATGACGAGTTAAGCTTATAAATGAGACATCGGAGGGTGAATTATCATCAAAGCAACTCCCAATCTGAGTGGAGCCAGGGAGTATCAAATGGGATTACTTACTTACCATCAGACGGGATCGCAATCAAGCATTGATTTATATCATAAAATACTGCTTAAAACCCGTCCTTCAATTTCCCTTTGCCTCCAAATCCGCGGTGACTATCGTACAATCTTGCAGCTTCTGAGTCATAAGAAATCAGAAACGTTTATTTCAAATAGACCAATTAAAGGCACTTTTGAATTGTCAGAATGTCGGTCAGTCAAAAACGCCTAAAACGGGAGGAGTTCTTTGATGATTTCCCACGTCAAAAACAAAAAAAAAGGTCTACTTACTGCTGACAAAGATAGATCAGTCCCAAGTAGCGCCAAACCACCCGAGGCGGGCCCGGCCTTGCTTGAATGTTGACCTTAATATTGTCAAAGACTCCGCAGTACCAGCACGGCGGCTTGAGCTTAGTTTTACAAATCCCTGGAACACAACCGCTCGAGCCTCAAGATCTCTTCATTATGTGTGTCAAGGATAAAGCTGTTTATGCAGAAAGAAGCCTTTGCATTAAATATGAGATTTTTTGTAGTTTGGATTCGCGATAATGCGACATCTATTGTAGCTTTTGCCCGCGGTCTCACCCGCATATATAAAATATAGCATATGACACTCAGAAATAAGCAGCTTTCTATCGGTGACAGAAATTTTGCAATCGGACCTGTGCTTCCAGAGATTCTCCTCTTACAAACTCAAAAGAAAATTTTACTTCTTTATAATGTTAGTGTAGATTACTTGGTGATAGCAAAGACCCAATTCTGATCGCGATCTCACAGTTTATGTTATAGTGTAAACCGTCATCCAAAAAGATAGAAGAAAGAAGATAAAGTTGAGAATTCGATTGTACAATACCTAAAATAGAACTAGACAAGTAAACTAACGACCTACGACTAAAATAAAATCTAAGAATGGAAGACTGTACCACCGCCCCTGTGTAACCTATCTCAAATAAAGTGGGATATGGGCCTGCGCACACTTGAGACAAAACGTCTTAAATAGAACTGTCTAAGATGTCTCAGACTTGTCTAAGACGTCTTGTCTCAAATAAGTACAGGCCCTAAGATTATAGACACAATAATGACAGGTAACTTAAAGATTCAAGAAGAACAATAAAGTGCCAAACCAATACAAAACGATCTTAGGATACCAAAGACATTAAACATATACTACTTTGTAGGATACTTGATTCGTACAAAAAGTCTGCAACTTTTGACGACTTCCAATAGAAATTACAAGACCACGTTCGAACTGCCGCATACCAATACCTAATACAATGTAACTTTCTCTTGTGACATGTGTACAAATACGATTCGGCTCGCAATAACCATCGCTCTTCACAAAAACTCGATGCGAAAGTTGTTCAGATTGATAACTCGTTAAGGCTTATTTATGGATTGATTCTGTAGTTACTTCAGACAGGTGATGGTCAACCTGTACTTATACGGGATTAAAACCTTTCACTCCTAAAACTAACGCATCTATGCTGCGAATTTAGTGGGACAGTTTAAAAGGCCGGTCTTGTCAGTACGACCAAAATTGGCCAATCCCAACCAAAATTTTCAATGGGAGTCTTGCAATCAAAATAAAGCCATTTTTTTTTATTATTGATAGGCTTGCGTTTGACTACCATCTTTTCTGGTGGTAAGGGATGATGTGGAATGGAGCATGCTGGCTTAGAAGTAACCCATTCACTCTTGACTTAAGATCCCTAAGTTGTTTTGTTGATAGTTCAAAAGGACAATCTTTTCAGTAGGAACTAAATTAGCCAATCCCAGCCAAAATTTTCAATGGAAGTTTTGCTAACTTGCATTGAAAATAAAGCCATTTTTTTTTTATTATTAATAGGCTCGCGTTTAACTACCATCTTTCCTGATGGTAAGCGATGATGTGGTCGTTGATGGAGCACGCTTGCTTAGAAGTAACTCAAGTTGTAGCTATCAGGAAACAGACTCCGGCAGGAAATTCCACTCCTTGGCTGTACGCACAATAGATCTGTTCCCAAAACGCTTTCTGCGGACGTCTATCATGTACGTGGTGGCGCGACGCCGTACGTCTTGTGGTCCGATGATGGAACGGACTTGGCGGAATTAGATTGTGCAATTCCAGTGCACACTCCCCGAAATGTGAACAAACCGACAGGCTAGCAACTCGGCAGCGACCATTTTTCGTCGCCACATCGTATAGCTATTGTTCAAAAGTGAGCATAAAGGCCTAAGATTATGGAGTTTACTCCAGAAAGTTCTAGAGTCTAATTAATAACCCTAGTTGTCAGTAAGCAGGACTATACAAAAAAAATCGGCCGTGACAAGCCATGCACAATAAGGTCAAAGATTCCTGCAGTGCGACCAACCAGAACCCTAGAACTAAGAATAGCTTGTATATTAGTATATTATTGTATAGCTTCTGATAGAGTGTTCTCGATTGCATGATCTTAACCAATATGAGCCATAATTGAACTGTGAGAATGAAAACCGCGTGAGATTATAAAATAAAAACACGAGAAAGTGTTGATGCTAGTACGCTGGTGGATAAAAAATTCAATAAAACAAGAGTGCGATCAAATGACTCGATGACATTGAAACTTGAAAAGTCATGGTGGTTATTGACATAAAATTTGTGATGGAAGTTTGGCGGAGCTCCAAAGTTTGAAGATACTTCCCGAATGTGATACGGTCCAAAGTGAATAGCGGCTTAGTTTTCTCAAGCATTCTTTTTTATTAGGGTTCCTTACTCAAAGGGTAATACCGGGACCCTATTACTAAGACTTCGCGGTCTGTCCGTACATCTGTCTGTCACTAGGCTGTATATCAACAACCGCGATAGCTAGAAAGTTGAAATTTTCACAAATTTTGTATTTCTGTTGACGGTATAACAACAAAATAAAATAAAAATATCTGGGAGCCCCCATACATACAACAAACGCGATTTTGTGCTGAATGTTCCTAAGGAAAGAAAGAAAAACAGTGTATTTACGCGAAAAAGACGCAATCTTAAAACTAGCTAACAAACATAACATAACAACTTGAAATTGATAGGGAAGATATGCGTCACATCCACGCAAAACGGCCGAACGCTCAGCATAAAGCTGCGACCTCACTCATAAGGACGGCACAGGACCCTTCGTGTGCGAGCCTTTTGTCTTATAATGACTCCTCAAAAAAAAGTAATTTCATTGATTTTTTTAGAAGGCATTCACTCGTTCTCAAGTAAATAGGTACCTACCTACTTTCAAGGCAAATTCGTTGACCCTCGAACATTCATTAAGCAAAGTTGAATTGTTGTAAAGTAATTTGCTTACGCATGCTAAAAATCAATACAGCTAAGTTAATTAAACATAGACTTGTAAGGTAATTAGTCAACGGACTTAGATTTTAAATGCTTAGATATAGTTTCGTACCTACTCTTACTGCCAAAACAATTTACTAAAACAGTCCTTGCCTGTTCGAGCAACTTCTTACTGTTAAGGAGTTGTACCTTCCATCATCAGCCCAGCTAACTGAGATGGTGACGACCATACGCAAATACACAAGATACTACATAAAATATGCGAAAAACAATAAGTCAGCCTATAAAATTTGAGGGTTGCCCTCGATTTTTCCAAGATCCCATCATCAGATCGTAATTTGGTGACAATGGGACCACCTCAGAACTATCTACTTTCTAACAAAAAAAGAATTTTGAAAATCCGTCCACATTTGGCGGAGTATTCGATGAACAAACATACAAAAAAAACGTACAAACAGCCGAACTTAGGACCTCCTCGTTTTTGGGAAGTCTGTAAAAATAGACGTTTTTCAACAAAGATACAAACTCAAATTTAAAAAGATTTATTCGGCTTGCGTAGGTACATAGGTATGTTGCTCGCCACGCTCTCCCAGCTCTCCATAAAAGGCCAAAAGTAAATTTATTCGGCTGGAAGCTGGAACAACGCAGCGTCTAAAAATAAAACACAAAAACCAAACGCAGACAATGAAAACATACTCGCTACTGTAGACACGTAACGAATGCAAAAGGATAAAAATAATATACTCCTGATTCCCACCAGCCACATGGCACTTCTAAAGAGAAAACTTTCCATTACCAGTTCCCACATTATCTGGGTGGCGTAGTGGCGTCACTGGCACGACGTCAATATCATCTGTACTGCATTAAATTTTAAACCACCACACTTCCATATAAAGTAATATGCCCGCTCTCGGTCTTGCATTGTGAATTTCAATGTCATCCCCATTCATGGGTTGACCGCTTATTAATCTGGCCGTGACGTATCCGGCGCTATACGTCATCCCGCTCAATATTTTTATTGTATGGGATTACGGTCATCGAGTTTCATCTACGTCAGGGTATAATGGGAAACTCTAGGAGGCTATGTCATAATATAAATTCAAATACTATTGAAACCATTTCAGTCTATAGCAGGTCATGAATTAAACACAGAAGGTAACCTTGCCTAGCTAACAAGGCCTGCTTGTTCAATACAAACAACAATTTTTGATATGCCATATCAAAGATATTACGAAACTACACATGATTGCAATATTATATCCAGTAAACACCTTGAGAAACTAAATAACAGCGAAGTGTATCCTAGATTCGCTACACGTGAAGCCCGAATAACATGTAGTACGAGTACTTACATAAGTGATGTAAAATGTGCTAATTTTCTCTACAGCCACATTCTTAGCACTTAAGTGTTAATTAAGTAAACAAAGGCGTAATCAGGACCGCCAGATTGCTCAATTTGGGAAATATATCGCTTTCAGTTTGAGTAATTAGTGAAACTGACCTCCATATTTCCTCCTTTATTGCTTTGTTTTTGTTTCTTATTCTTCAAGGAAGGCGATGCCGGTTCATTTCCTTATGTTTTGATACGTCGGAACCAATACAAACGTGAGTCATCGCTAGATCTCAGTCGGCCTTGTTTCAATCGCTCTCTTATCTACAGCGTGCTATGTGTCACTACAATACGAAGTTATCGTACAATCGCATATTAAAAACCTTAAAATCTGATACTACATTTCAAAGGCCTCGGTTGAAACAGCTTTTTTTATCATGGCTAAACATGGATGCATCATGATTACATTTATATGTATACCAACAGTTTTCAATGTCTCCTTATCAGGTATTAACAACCATTAGTCGAAAACAAAGACAGGTAGAAACGTGATACCTACACAAATCTTAGTCAAGATCTACTTTTATGGGCATTCACAGCTACCTAATGTATGTAGGTGTCGTTTAGTGTAGGAAGTCAAATTGCAAACATACTACAAACAGATCGTAACTTAAAATAGTATATCAATATTTCTACAACTGATCCGTTTGCAGCCGTAGGATGTTCAGAAAGTACTGCTTTTAACGTACCATCTATATAGACAACGAATGCTAATAACAGAGGAGGCGCAAATTGCTGTAATTATTTAATGGCATTTATTTTCCAATAATTTATCATTTACTACGCCGCTACCGTAATCTATAGACTATAAGAATAAATCACGGTACACAGTTTGCTTACACACGATATACTATACACGCTATCTACATCAGGCTTGATCCAAGAAGCTATAAGTAAACATTAGTGTCCGTTTACCTGTTCGATTAGGTATTCTAATGAGGTTTGTTTATCGATATCGTCACCATAATCATCGTCACAACATGTAAATAAAAGAACACCAGTTGTTTAAGACTTTAGGACCTTCCACCCGGTCTTGTTGACTTCTAAACAAAGCTACGTATCATGTGTTTGTCCAAGAACAGAATTAAATGGACAATCAGATCTGGCAATTTAAATCTATTTAAAATCCCTATGTGGGCGGTGAGACGTGTTATTATTGCTCACGACGATATTTCTGGACTTAATTCGTCATTTTCCACGCTGGCAAGTCTCGCTGTAAACACTGTTTTTTGTCCAATAAGTAACGAAATATTATTTGATTTGTGTTTTTGTGGTTGACGCAGTTGGCTTGTTGACAAGCAAGCTATCGATTCACATTCAAGCCCTAACGACGACTATATTGTAACATTGTAGTAGAATTCCTTTTGTATTTAAAACAATTTTGATTGAAGAGCTATTTTTGTTGCAGCTTAGGTAAGCCGGGATGGTGATGGAAGCCGACCCTATTGCTGGCAAACATACAGATGGTAAATATAAAAAAGATCCTTCTTCAATAATTTCGGCGTCACGTCCACTTAGAAGCTTTATTGAATTTCTGTATTCGTTACGATCTGTGTCTATAACTGTAATTGAATAAAATCGAGGTCTTTATGACTGCCAGAAAGTAAATTATGGAGCACTTACTGCAATAACGCTAGAAAGAACTATTTAGAGTTCATAGCGTTATACTTTTATTCGTAGGCGTATTCATTTACATATTTTTACCACAATTATGTAATTAATGCTTGGTTTATTTTGTGATTTTCTTTCAGACTCGATAGAATTTTTCCATGTTCTACATAGAATAAAGTATTAGAGTCTTTGTATCCGGTAAAAAAATATGAAATATGCTAACTGAAGTTTTCTTTGTCAGTCGTTGACTGTGGTCGAGTGCTAATATTATGTTGCTATGTGTGTGTAAGCTGATTAATAACACGTGTCAAGCGCGTCATGTCCCGTTTGACGCCTATCGTCCTATTTCTAATCCTCCCAATTTCTACTTTCGCTCACAAGTCGTTGCCCCAAATTTTGTCTGCTTGATGCCTCGCTATAAATACTGGGCACGTTCCTGTTTTATCTCAATGTCTGGCTTAAGTTATAAACACGAATTTTTGACGGATAAAATGAATTATTTTTGTTTATGACCACAATACTAGATTATTATCAATATCACTGGTATTGGACGACGGCGACGGACGGTTCGATCGTTATCAATTTAATTAAGACTCGTTCTAAATATTTCCTAGATTTATTGTTAGAATGAAATTTGATAAGCCTTTTTTCGCGTGTGGGACGTGTCGATAAAATCTATTTCTGATTTCCGTAAAACTAGTAATATTTATAAACCGTCTCATGTTTTTTTTGTACTTAAGGCTATCGCTATAAGAATCTTTCAATAAAAGTTCTGTCATCATTATCTTCCTGCCCTTGTCCCGTGTTAACACGTCTTTTTCTTACATTCTGTCCTGTCACTCGTCACTAACTCTCTTTCCTATCACTGATTACACAATCCATCCACCTTTTCTTTGGCATTCCTCTTCCTCTCCATCCGTCCACATGTATATGCGTTTCATACCTCTTTTTTACGTGAATATAACAAAGATTTTATATATCCTACTAGAGTGAATATACTAAGACAAATGATTCCCCTTCAACTTTTCAGTCACTGGCGCCACTTTTAAACTTGCTCTAATATACTCATTTAAAACAAAAGTGTTGTAAATACAGAAATATTTGGTTTCCTTAAAGCAATAAAAGACAAACGACCTTACTGGCCATATACCCAGAAGAATCTGTACGAATCACCTAATTTGCAGGAACGGAAACTAAAATGTCGGGATGTGGACACAAATCAGAGTCAGACATTACGTTGCTTTGATCTTGGAGCGTGATTTGTAGCTATGTCTCCTTGAAAACTTCTGTCTAGTGTCTTGGTCTTCCTGTGCCCAGTTCACTGCATCATTATAAATAGCTTTACAGTAATCAGGTTCTGGTTGCCTATATTCAGAAGTAATAAACGCTGCAAGCGAATATCGCGCTGAATCGTTAGTTTATTTTGATTCACTTATTCTCATTACTTTTAAGCCTCCACCTCTAATAAATCTCTTTGAGCATTAATCTCTAGGAAATTAGGAATAACGTCACAAAGTCAAGAGCATCAAAATTTTCATATTTATCTTGTAAGTTGTTCCATAGATCGTTACTAGCTTCATCTATGTACAAGTCAAAAGTTGTGCGTCTAGCAAACTTATGCTATTCTTCATCCTAGTGAGTTATCTTTTAACTTTTCCAGCTTCAAACCACCATATTTAGCAATAACGTACTGATTTATAGACAAAACACAGAAAGTTAGAAGTGCATATTGCATTTTAAATTGAAACAACGATTTACAAAGATTCAATGTAGCGTAACTCTATACGATGACTTTGAATGGTGGTCATTATTCAAATTGGCCATTGATGTTGTCAATCGAATCGAATCGTACGGTCTTGCTCCGTCGCGTCTTTTCTGTTTGATTTTTATTTGAATATCGAAAACATCTCTGTATCGCGCCACTGATAAATCAATTTTGGTTTTATTACATTTGTCATTTTGGGTCTTACAAGTTGCTGTCATGTACATTGTATCTACTGGTCATAATCTGTGGTCATAGAATTTGTCAGTCTGTAATTCTGTATCTGCGAAGAAATACTTTTATTTTTTACTTTCATTCTATAGAAAGATAATGTTTTTTACTGTTAATTCACGCTAAATACTCTACAACTTTTATTAACAGTGCGCACGTGTTATTGGCAAAATTGTGGTGTCTCTTCCACAAAGGCCATTAATTAAGAGTTGAAGTTGAAGTCATTTTGGGTAACAATAGGGTTATATCATTCTGCCATCAAACAATATAATCTTATAGAGATTTCAGGACTGGTAAATAGAGACAGCTTTCTAGCTTCAGCAAATATTTCATTGCCATATTCTCGACCTTCCTTAGGTTTCGACTGTTTTTGTTAGGTTCCGCAGTTTGATTTACGTTTTTTTTTTTTATTCCAATGCATACTAGCTTTCTCCGCGGTTCCACCAGCGTGTTGGTTCACTACCCTGCTCCTATAACAGGTTGTAGAGTTATGCTATGTAGCCTACCGGGCTATTAAATACTATAATATCGTTTTCAATTTTAGTTGTTTTTGAGATTAGTGTGCCCAAATAAACACAGCTTTATTAGTATCTAGGTTCTATTTCAGATTGTTAGCCTCAAATATCCCCGAAACGGTTAATTGCGATTGACAATATTTACGTGAATGACAATGAAAACGAAAATTGCTTCAATCGTTTAAATTGATCGTTTTTATACAAAAAATGATCGTTTAATCCATTTTTGTATCAATTGTCGTCAATGACGTTAATATTTTCAATCGCATTCACCGTTTCAAGTTTCCGGGCGTAATACATAATAATATATATCGATGTTTTGGAGACCCTATACAATTTTACTGACCGGCTATACATCCACATATACAGGTTCGATTATAACTAGAGGAAGTGGCCTAAATAATCCACAGCTATCAAAAAACGTTTCGAATACAAAGTTACCAAATATTGTAGCGCAGTCCATAATGTCTCCAGTTGAAGGACTGTCCCCATTCAAGCGTATAGCGTCGTATCCAATCTATTGTTCGTGACACACTTCCCCGCAGGAAATGTAAAATAGTCGCCATTGCGATACGTTTTACGTGATTTATCTACCGTCAGCACTGCACTATTATCCTTAGTACGAGCTATGCCATTAGCATCATATCCCGGGTTTTTTCTTACAATCTTTTGTTTTTGATTGGGTTTTTAATCATAGGTAGCATTTTCCGTTTCATAAATTCAGTATTATTCAATGCTTAGTTAGTATTCCTTGTACAATCAGTTTCAGCATTGTGTTCCGAGTGTCGACTCGTATTGTCAAACAAATTCCCTAATAGCCACCTAGTTTTACAATAGGTCAATGCTAAGTTCTATTAGAAGATAAATAGACTTCTTGTAAACGACCGTCAGAATGAGTAACGAGACACGTATGTTTATGTTTTAGTTAATTGCTTAAGTTAAGCGCAGTTTGCTAAGCCATTTTAGCTCATGTTTGTAATATTGAAACTCGGACATTCTCAAAATAAACCCTTGAATGTATTCGCAGATCGCAGACTAAAATGTGCAATATGAATCAGTGTTTGTTATAAATAGTCGTACGTAACACAGTGATGCGTTATAATCACGAAATGTCTCTTTCAGAGAGAGTGCACGGCGCATCGTTGAAGGCGCGGGCTGGCGGTGACGTCATCTCTCCGGAGCGCTCCGTGGGAACCCTCGACCTCAACATGTCGTTCACAGCGCCTTCCAACCTGGTGCTCACACCTGCCCCTGAATGTAAGTGAAAAATAGTATTCATAATTGAGGTCAATTAGCTTCTTGAAGCTGTAAGTAGGTACTTCTACAGTGAACTAGTTAAGCCTGATGGATCGATTACATAGTAAGGGCACTGGAAGCACAGATCCTTCGAGGACATCTAAAAATCGTCCATAGGCGCCCTTTCTAATAAAATACTATGATGCTCCTGGTATCTGAGTCTCGTCTCAAATTAAAGTCCAAACTCTGAATGAGCATGTCTTACATCAACTAAACAGCTTGTAAACTAGTATTTTGTTCTATCAGGCCGCAAGCTATCCCGAGGCATCTCCCGCGCGACAGACAACGAGGGACTCGTGTGGGCGTTACGCAACAATACAGAACCAGAGCCAAACACAATCAATTCCGATCACATACTGCTGCTTCCAGATATTTCTGTCTACCCACCTGATTTTAGGTAAGCACATAATCTCGGTAATTTAATATTATGCGAACAAACTGAGGTCGGACAACTTAATCTGGTACTAAAAGTGGATTGCCTTTTGGCTATATACGACGCAAGGCCGAGCTGGCATGCTGAAACATGACAGCTCATCACTGGCAGCCTAAAATTAGGAGCACTCCGCGACTCTTTGTTTTGATAACTAAATGGATTTCCGCAAACCGATGTCCGATTTGATTTATTGCTTGGTTATTTCAAAAATCCAACTCATCATATAGACGTTTCGTGAATGTTGGTACCAAACAAAATGTGAGGATGACTTGCTAGACAAAAAAATAAAACGACAAGAGCGTGTGCTGCGCACGCTACGGTTTGCATTTTTTTGGATTGATGCCCTTTTAAATTAGTCACGAATGACAAATATAGTGGTAGACTGTTATACCAACCCGTAGGTACCTACTAGGTATACATGAAAGTATAATGTCCGTTGGTTGGTGCGTACGTTCGGTCGGCAGCTAGCCAATATTCATTATCGCTGCACACGCAATCAGACCGTTTCTTGTCGTTGAACTTTCTGTTATTGTTTATCGTTCTTTAACCTTTTCGTGTTTCGGACACATGAATTGGCCACATTGATTTTTTCGCGTAAATGGAATTCTAGCAATGTATTATGAAAGGAAATACCAAAGTTCTCATGGTTACCGTTGAGGAAAATTATATGTTCCACTAATGAATAAGGTAAAATATTGAAAATTGGAATTCCGTGTTAGATAAGAATTTTCGGTATATTAAATTGTTGCTACAGAAGCAAATACGTGGGTAGTTTACTTTTGGTAATAGTCAATTACTAAAGTTCAAGATCGTCCACGACACATTAAGGCTTTACGCACTGACAGGCGGCTTTATTATCGTCTAGAGCCTAAACGAGTAGCGGTCGTAACCGACCGCTACGCGTTGGGCGCATTCCCAAGGCGCCTGGGGCTTTGCCATGACGTGTTAAAATGTTAGTCGCGCGAGCGGAAAAGAGGGATGGAGTCCACAGTCAACACCTTATAAAGCTCAATGCCTTTAATAGTCCAGTTCAGGTTGTCAAACGGATTGTATTAAGGCCTCTCGCCTTCGGCTTCTTTTTGTAGCGATGCTGTAGCGCGTTCGCATCGATACAGTCGCGATGCTGTAGCGCGTTTTTTCTACAGCGCTTGCAAATGCGACTAAAGCGCGTTAGTAGCGATGCTGTCGCGCGCTTATAAAATGCGCGACAGAAGCTACAAAAAGTCGTCGAGGGCAAAAGGCCTAAGAGTTTGTGGGTAGGGCATTGGTCTACAATAGATTGTAGTAGTATCAGCACGTACATAGTCTCTAACACCATACTTCCTTAAACAAAGTTAATCCAATACCGTTTAAATTTTTCCAGAACATTCTTAGAAAAAGACCTCTTAGAGACTGCGACACTAGTGACTCTAGAATCCGCGAACATCCTAAACTGGTGGCGCCACGGTCGCGTGCCGGGGGCCCCTCGCTTGCTTCCACTGGCCACATCGGGCGACGGCAACTGTCTGCCGCATGCGGCTTCACTGGCCGCTTATGGCTTTCACGATAGACTGCTGGCGCTGAGAACTAAGGTTCAGGCGCTGCTGTCTGGAGAAGGCGGTGAAGTACTTACTAGTAAGTATGCCTGACCTGTGAATATTGATGTCCAATACTGATTATCTTAGGGCCGTAAAACTTCACTTATAGCTTACTTCGTCTCTGTGTGAAAGTAGAAAATATACCAAAAGGATAGGTACATACTCCCGGTGTGAAGAGTATACGATATCTTATTCCAAGACAGTCACTCCTGTCATACAAATCCATTCAGCCGTTTGAGCATACAAACTTTTACTTTTGCTTTCGCTCTGCTTCCGATCCGAATCCATGAAAACATGGTTAATCTCCAGTAGTATCTATAATAACTGAAAGTATCTAAAATAAAATGGATATATTAAGTAAGAGCTCACAAAACGGTATTACGACATTTATGACTACTTTTGAGTATATTTCTTGGATACGAATGATGAATTCTTTTATGAGGCTCAGGGGAGACCCATTTCAGTCTTCTAGGGATGTGCCCTAATAGGCGTTGGACAGAAGGGGTTCCAGGGTGGTATTTTAAGAGGTCACGGGGCTCTCTTTTGTGCGATGGTAATCTCCGTCCGGGGTGGTTTCGTGAGGTTGGAATCCCACACTCCTTTGTCTTTATTCCATGATTCCAGGCGCCTTTTTCGAAAACAAAAAAGAAAGGGGTTTATATTTGTATGTATGTTAAAAATGTATACCATGAATTACTGCGTATCTGTTTCTTCTCTGTGAAATCCATCCAAAAGTTGTCTGTAAAAATCGCTCTTAGCGATAAGATCACCCCTTGTGATAACTTACTGTATTAGTTTTAGGATGTTATTGTAACTTTATTGTTGGTGAATAATGAAAATAATATATCTATTAATCTTATTGAGCCTTCCATTCACGCTAAGGCCAATAGGTTTTGATAGGTTGGTTTTTATAGGTGAGTTTATGGTGGAGTAAAGGAGTGTGTATGTAGCTCAACTGTGCAGGTTTCTATAGAAGTTGTCAAAAGAAAACCTCTAGTTTATCAAAAGGAAGTAATCGTCCTGTACCTATTAGCTGCAATCCCACAACAAAACGATTTAATTTTTTCTCTCTGCGTTATTAACAATTTTTTTGCCCTTGCAGATGCAATAAAACGTCGCTGGCGTTGGTCAGAGAGCATATCCCTGCGCTCGGCAGGGCTGACCCCCTCGGAGGCGGAGTGGGAGCGCGAGTGGGCGGTGTGCGTGGCGGCGGCGTCGCCCGAGCCGGCGCGCGCCACGCCGGCGGCGGCGCCGCACTACGCCGCGCTGGAGCACGTGCACGTGTTCGCGCTCGCGCACGTCATGCGGCGCCCCGTCATCGTCTTCGCGGATGTCGCGCTCAGGGTACGTGTCTTTGTCATAAGAGCACACACACACGAGCGGTTGAGGTAACTGCAGCCGTCGACGCAACGGTGGCTACCACACACACTTGACTCAGATGATGGCTGCCGCGAATCTTCATAGTTGGAATGTCGACGACCGACGACACCTTAACAACCACCCCAACGACATGTTGACAACTGCAGTTACCTCGGCCATGCAGCATGCCGCTCATATGTATGAGCTCAAACCCTACCACAAGCTCATAGACGTCCCCCACTCAGTCAATACTATAAATTCAAGAAAATTACAGAATGTTGCAGCAATAAAAGTAACGTATCGAAGTTAATTTTTAGTTAAGACCAATTATAAATTTGTTATAAGCAACATCGAGGTATTCATTACAAAATCAATATTTTTTTTTTTCAAAAATGGATCAGTTCATAAACAAAATACAAATCGATATATTATGTAATATCGTTTTTTTTCCAAATAAAATAAAACTAGCTTATTAAAAGTTCTCTTTTGCAGTTACCGCACATACTAGATATTATCCCAAACCCGTATCTATTTTATTCTCAGCCACAATTGCACGCCAAAGAACACGAAATCCATTCTAACAATACCTAATTTAAATCTTTTCAGGACTTCCGTGGCGATCCAATAGCCCCCATACCGTTCGGCGGAGTCTACTTACCTCTGGAACTCGCTCCGGACGCATGCAGTAAGACGCCCATACTACTGGCGTATGATGCGGGACACTTCTCAGCATTGGTGCCCTGTGAGCCCCTGCCCACGGATGGCGCTAGAGTACCGCTAGAAGACCATGCAGGAAACCCTATGCCTATCAGGTGGGCTAGTTACTAGGTGTCTACAAAACAACTATCCTTCTGGCGTATAACACCGAACACTTCCCAGCATTAGTGCCATTACCACCACTCATTACCTATTCCCATTGATACCCATTTCGCGTTGAGATTAGCCATTTAAAGAAGCCTTTTTTACCGTCTGTTCAACCGATTTTAACTTCTATTTCGTAGGCTTAAGGATGGCATTAGAAGCAAATAAGTGGTCACAATACCAACTATTTACTGCAGCCACCATTTGTCATGCTTCCAACGTAATAAAAGTCAAAATCGGTTGAACGGACAGTAATAAAAGGTTTTCATAAATGTTTAATGTTATTTTGAACAGAGTATAGTGAGCCATTGTCCACAAATGCCTCTCGAGTACCTTTAGAAACCCTTGCAGAAAACTCCATACCTATCGAGTTCTGGTTGGATTTGATCTCTTGATGCTTCTATGTTTTTTAGAGCCAAGGCATAACATTTACAATACCATGACAATACCAGATAATTTATACAACCCCACAGAAAAACCCTTTACCGCACTAATATAAAAGCGAAAGTTTGTGATAGGGTGTGTGCGTATGTGTATGTATGTTTGTTACTTTATGCTCGAATGGCTGAATGGATTTAGTTGAAATTTGGCACAGGGGTAGACCATGTTCTGCACTAGCAGATAGGATACATTTTATCCCTTGGAAAAAATTTCCTAAAATCATGCGAGTGTAGCAACAACTAGTATACAAATAATTTACCTACTTTCATTTCAGATTCAATGTCGATCCAGGCGAAGACTTCCGCTGGGATGTCGAACCCGACCAGAAGACAATAAACAACATCCTACCCGACGAATACCAACGTTCTGCCATGCTGGCAGCTTACTTAGACCTTGAACCAATCGAATGTATCTCCCTAAGCCAACCCCCTGAAGAACTCCGAAGATCACTCGACGCTTTATCGACCAAAAGTTCGAAGCAGATGAACTCAGTAGCCAAACAATTTGGAAGTATTGGCAGGTCTATGAGTAGTAAGATAAAGAAGAATTTTGGTTCGATGGCGAAGTTGGCCGGTAAAAGCAGTGGGAGTCATAGCAATCCTGAAGAGAGCTTGATGCGGACGCAGTCCACTTGTGAGGTGCTGTGTTGTCGAGTGTTGGCGGCGAGGGCGCCCGTGCAGGAGGAGATGGTCAAGAATTATTTGAATGAGGCTTGGATTGGGTAAGTTGATTTTAGTTTTTATTTGTTTACTAGCAGACCCGGTGAACTTCGTACCGTCTAATAATCAATTAATTTTGTGATCCTTTTAGCTAAACCATCAAAGTAAAAATAATGCCAGTAGATGGCGTTATCATCTACTGGCATTATCATAACCATCATAACTCATTTCAAAATGACGTTTTTTCCTATGCATTTTCGCATATTTTCTCACCGTTCAAACCTTCCTTGGACTATCACGAAGACCAAAGTAAGCCAAATCGGTCCAGGCGTTCTCGAGTTTTAACGAGAGAAACAAACGGCTATTAATTTTTATATATAACTAGCTGACCAGGCAAACAAAAAAAAAAAAAAAAATTTTTTGCTATAAAAAAATAGGGGTTGGTGATAAAAAAGTAAAAATTTTGGTTTGTATGTATTGTTTAATGCCACATTATAAAAAAATAAAAACAAAAAATTTCGTCCAAAAATAAAAATAAAAAATTTAAGGGTGAACAACCCTTATCACTTAGGGGTATGTAAAATAGATAGTAGCCGATTCTCAGACATACTGCATATGCATATAAAATTTGGTAAAAATCGGTAAAGCCGTTTCGGAGGAGTACGGTAACTAACATTGTGACATGGAAATTTTATATATTAGATATAATAGGGTGACTTATTATTATTATTAGTTTTGTCACAATAAAAAATCAGCTGTTTGAAATTCACGTGTACTAAGTCATCACAACCAAGTAGTCGCGCCAGTATTTCATTGGCTTCCATCCATTACGTAACGATTCCAACCAAAGACATTAAATATGAATCCAAATTATAAATATTGTTTTTTTTTATCTAATGTAACAATATTTATTTAACCCTTCAGATACCGTCAATTAGAGACACAATAGTAAGACAATAGATGCGCGGCCACCGGGTGTCGCTTGGGGATTCATGAATTAAATCGTTCAATACATAAAAGAATATTTTACAATAAAATGTAACGTCATATGTCAATAAATAACCCGCCCCTGATCGTTCCCGGTGGAAAGGTGCCCATAACACTCGCCGCATTTCCTCGCTGAATAGCGATGGCCATCCTTAGCACCAAGAACGACCTGGACCGGGAGTCACCCGTTGCCTCGCCTCTACGGTCTCGAGTCTACGGCCTAAATCCCACACAAAACGCCTTGCCTCCACACTCCAACTGCCCAGAGTCTCCACAGCAACAGGCACAAAATGGTAAAGCTGCTCCAAGGAAGCGTACTTCAGCCTCTTCTTAGAGCAGGCATCTTCAGCGGCGGCAGAGGCAGTGTGCATGGTGCGACTCAAGTGACTGGCGGCGACAGTGCTAACGCAAGTTGCGTCCCAGATCAGGCACTTCCCGTTTTTCCATGGCACCAGAGTCAGCCCATCCGGCCTCTTACCATCAGATCTGCTAAGACCTGCAGGCTCAAGCACGCAGGGGACGTTTGCCGATACAAGGGCTCTACGGACTATGTCATTCAGGGCATGGTGACGTGGGAACCTCCCTGTGCAACGCCGACAACTCAGTGCGTGATGGCCATCGGCCTCCACCATGGAACCGCAGGTGCATGTGTGTGGTTAGCACACCTTACAGCCCAGGCGGAGAGCCACCGCCACACGCAAAGAGTCATTGTCGAGAAGGGTGCCCAGATGAGGCGAAGGAATCGCCTGTAACCACGCCCCGGACTCGGGTTGCGACACTGCTCATAGTCTGGCCCCATCGGTTCCCAACGCACCCTCCAACAGTTGCTCTTGGAGCAGCTTCACTCCTATATAATATTGATTTACATTACCATAATTATTTAACTAGAAACTTTTCGGTTACTTTTGGAAATTTTGGTCTATTACTAACATTATGGGTAAAATGTTCAGGTACACAGCCGACAAGAACCGCAAAGAGCAACCAGTCCAGCCCAGCCAACCTCGTTACGGCACTGGGCGCTCCCAGTTCTACGCCGAAGCCGAGCGACCCGCACACGAGTCCGCGCGCGCCGCCTCCAGCACTTCCAGCAAGTCCTCGCGCGCGCCGGCGGACCGCACGCTGTACCTGAGCCGCTCCACGTTCTACGACGACCGGCCGCCGTCCCCGGCGCCGTGCCGCGCGCCGCTGTGCATGTACTACGGCAGCCCCGCCAACGGCGACTACTGCTCACGCTGCTCGCGCCTGCAGTGACCCTACACTGTGTGATAAACTCCGACAGGCCACTTCCACCGATGACCCACTACTTAATCGCTACATCTAAACTACGTTCAGGACCTGTCATTTCAGTTAAATATTGACATTGACAGCTTTGACGCAGTTTACTTGTACTTGATTGCGTTCTTTCATTGGTGAAATCCGACCTTACGAGTCCTAGGTTAGTACGGCTAACAATCCGTGAAACTATGTTTTATCAAATTTTAATAAAAAAGTTGATCTAAAATATTTACTGTACGTCGAGTATTCTGAATTTTAAGTACGATCGGAAATTAGTAGTATTATTTTTTTTACGATTTTATTTTTTGCCCGACTACTTTCGTCTCTCATACTAACTTCACGTTAGATTCGAATTAAGCTTAATACCTATTAATAAAAAAGTAATTTTATTATCGTTTGCGTGGGTGATATTTTTTTTTATTGTTACTTAGATTTAGTAAGTCACCTTTGTGTTTGCCCCACCATTATTAATAATGCATAATAATAAATAAGCACAGATAATATCTGTGATTTAATAATTATATCATAATATTATTACTGTCATTACCAGGATAACCAACCATGGGCGTATAGAGGTGTACTCATGTGACGGGAAAAACTGTTCACGTTGTAAACTAAAACAAATGACCAATGAATGTTGATCTCTCATTTAATACCAAATAGTATCCCAAACTCTTAGGGAAACAGTTTAATAAAATAGTAATTACCATTTTCCCCTTTATATGCGCCAATGGTCTGAATGAAGTATGCGACTGTTATTATATTATCAAGTGCCAAAAAGTGGCTTCTAAACGTATTTTACAAAAAGTATTTGGAGGATGTAAATGTCTATGAGTGTTTAAGTAACAAATGTGTTCAAAATTCAGTGCCAGGTTGGAAACGGGAAGTAAATTTTGGACAATACGGCGACTTTGGTGTTTCATACATTTTTATATTATTGTTTAATAAATAAAATGTATTTATAAATTGACAGTGTATAAAACAGGGTAAAATCTGTTCAGACACCAACAGTGTTGTATACCTTAAATTAAAATTATGTTGCCTTTATAATCGTGTCTTCTCACATTGAAAAATGAACCATGAGTATTTTATTATATTTTAAATTGAAGATTTTAGATATTTAGGGTGTTAGTTATAAATGTTTAAATATATTGGCGGCTAAACTTTTCAGACTTATTTAACAAAATAGTAAGGATGATAAAAAATATAATACTTAAAAAGAGACAAAATATTGTAAATTATATTTATCATCTATGGTAATAATCATTATAAATGTTTAGAAAGAGTTTATACCATAGTAAATCCCTACTAAAAGTAGGTTTATTGCAGCTTGAATTCTGACCATAGCCTTGTGGAATTGTGATTTAGAGGTTATGTACAAAGAGACACAGATGTATATTTTTTTATTTAAATCATCCGACTACCTCATTGATGCAGCAATTTAGTGGTAAAAAAAATAGAAAGATTATGGCTGATTGCAATACTATGGTGTAAGATAGTGCTTCCATAGACACCTTTTTTGTTGATTTAAATTTTAGTGCCAACAAAATATACTGTTCTGGAAGAGAAACTTCAAGAAATTATTACCTCTCCTTTTCAAATGAATGTAAGTGTATTTCCTGATAGAATAATAATATGTAATTTTTATAGATACTACTGTGGTATCTTGATCAGCCATAATCGCCCGATATATTTTGGACTCAGGGTAAAAAAATTCAATGCACTAAAATTCCTAAGATAATAAACTAGTAGGTTTAAATGCTCTCCAAACTAAAAATAACGAGCTTGGAGTTTATCTCCGTCCTTAATTTGCTGGTTTAAGACATTGGCGTTATATGACCACTGCTAAACTGTTTCTTAACTTAAACATGGATTAAAGTTAAATATCTCATCAATGTGCGTTTTGGTAGTGGTGAAACCCAGCCTTAATTTAAAAATTTGATCTTCTAGTCCCGTATGATAGAATACTTAGTTGTTAATGTGATAGTAATAAGTGCAGTGATTTATCAATTACTGATGTTATAAAACAATTAAAAAATCAGTTGCATAGTGTGATCATGTTGTTTATGTTTTTACTGTAATTGTTAATTTTCAAACTTCTGTCTTACTAATTTCTGTTGTTGTCTAATAAAGTAAGTACCTTTTGTATAACTTAATAGATCTGTAAAGTTGTAACAAGATTGTGAGTAATCATGACAAATATAAATCTTTCATATTATAAGTAAAAAGTGTACACAATAAATCATGTTGAAATCAGAGGTAACATTATATTTTTTCATGTTTAACAATATAGAGACAGCATATCATGTTTTGTAGAAATATAAATTGATATTACATACCTAATTATGCAAAATTATGACTGTATTTTATTTATACCTATCACGCATTTAACACTCTCCAGGCAAGGGTTGGCAGAAGGAATAAAATAATTATGACAAGTACACTATACTCTATCACAATACATGACTTTTATCTAAAAATTTTCATCATCATTTCAGCCGAAAGACGTCCACTGTTGGACATAGGCCTCCCTCAAGCGTCGCCACAATGAACGGTCTCCATGTTATTAGCCAGTATTGCCAAGACACCAAAATATAATAATTCTCTTGTAGGGCTGTTGATGCACGTTAATAGCACTGTATTAGAATAAAATTAAATTTTGTACCATCACATAACTAAGGATCAAAGCGAATTAACTTTGCTAAATCGAATTGTTTCTGGAAAGAATAACTTCAACGGGATACCTTCACGCGTTCCCGAGATAAACAGTCTTGCTTGACATACAGACAAATGGACAAAAAAGTGATTCTATAAGTGTTACGTTTTTTTCTTTTGAGGTAAGGATCACTAAAAAACAGAATAAAATTAATATTTAAGTGGGGCTCCCATAACGAGATTTTTCAGAGTACAAAACACCAAGTGAAAGGTGAAAGTGAAAATAAAACCCTCAGTGCGCGAGTCCGACTCGTACTTGCCGAGTTTCTGGCTAATTAGCCAGTGTTAAGTTTATTACGTAAGTATTTAGTTTTTACTGTCACTGTGAGCTATAGGATGTAATTTTAAGTTTTCGTAGTACATATTTCAACACCTTTTTGATACTTCGCTTGAAGGTTGTAATTTTCATTTTTCAAACTTTCTGTCCTACAGAACTTTGTACAGTATTTATAATCAATACTACAGAAACATTTTTAGCTCCATTTTAATGAGATTGCGCTTCTTTCAATGATTCCACATGTTTTCCAGTTCATCAATTTGCAATATTATCTATGTAAAATGCCACAGGCACACAGAACTTTACTTACATACTCGAATAAAAATCGAAACTCCCGCCAAAAAGCCGCGCTCGCTGTTTACTTTTTTTTATTGATAGGTTACGTACCATTACTTACGTTAGGTTTTTAACAGCTAGGCTGTACAATTAAACTACACCTCAGAGTAGTTTTGATTACTTTTTTTGCTTTATACATAGGTACTACATTTCAGTTTCAAAATAGCCTAACAATGGAACCAAATTGCAAAATGCAGCAGCATGACTGTGGTTGTGGAAAGCTGTCTAGAATTATACAATACATGTTGCGCTGACCTTAATAAAAACGTAGTGATTATTATTAAGGTCAGCGCAGACGGAGTCAGTCTTCTACTGATATGTAATATACCTAAACTATCGCTCTTCATTTAGATATTTAGAAAAATATTAAAAGTGGAATCTCTATTTCTGTATGACATCGAGAATAAACACCTTGAGTTTATTTTGAGTCGTGCAAAAACTAAACGATTTTTAAGGATTATTGCTTGATTATATAAATATTTTATGTTAAATATACTACAACTTATTCTAAAAATATTCAACAAAAAGGCTCCAAGCGATAGATTTAATTTTAAGATTAATATCTTAAAAGTAAAATCTACAGATTAGATGGTTTATAACCCGTTTTTTCAAGGGTTTTTAGAACGAAACGCATCAATGTCAAAAACGCTTTTCTCACTCCTGTGTAAGAAAGATGCTTTTCGCTAAAATCACTTAAATCACATAAATACTATAGAATTTTATAAAAAAAGCTAATATAAATGATGTCCGGCGGTCTTATAGACAAAGTTTACATCGGTCTCGATAATGCGCCGGCCGCATTTGATATTAAAGGACGTATTTTGGGACCCGTAAGTTTTGTATTTTTGGATTTAAACTCTGCATTTTAAACCGCATACAATGCAATATAATTAATTTTCTTTCAGAATGGTACTAACTTGGAATATATAAGATCAGAGACAGGTGTTGTAGCTGTGTTAAAAAGTGATAAACTTGAGCCATTGCATTTGGCTCTGCATCACACTAGATCTGAAGCTTTGGCTGGCGCGAGGTCACTTGCGCAGAATTTGATAGAGACCATAAGGGCTGAGTTGGCGCAATGGAGCGCGGCGCAGGCTGGCGGGCCGCCGCCTACGCTGAACGTGCCTCCACCGACGCTGACGACGACTAGCGCGCCTCCGACCGCGCCACCGCCAGTTGTGACAGCGGCACTGTCCACTCCTCCGACGTTAACGTCCACCGCTCACCCCACCGTCATTCCCCCAGTGGTCAGCGTGGCGCCAGCGACAGCCCCACTCATGACCGTTCGTCAACCCACAATGTTGCAGCTGCTTCAACCTCAGCAGCAGCAGTATGTGTTGAACCAAGAGAATGGGCAGCTAATACCTATAGTACAACCTGGGATGCAAGTTTCTAATACCAACTTTACATCTCTACCTCTTGGTCAAACATTGAGTTTGCAGCAGCCAAACTTTGGTACACAGATAGTAGATATATCTAGTATGCAGCCTGTGAATGTGACTCCTTTGCGGTTGAGCGGTGTGCCATCTTCTATGTCAATGATTTTACCAAATGGGTTAACGTTTCCTCAAGCAAGTCTTTCAACATCAGAGAATACGACTGTAAGTACAGCTACTTCTACTCCTGTGGTGTGTGCTGCTCAGAGTACTAATGCCTGTCAGAAGATCCTGTATAGTACAGACAAGGGGGACAAAGACATCAAGTACCACATACAAGGGGCCGACACCGTGCAGTGGACTGTGCCAGGCTCCCAGACCATGTTGATACCTTATCAACAGCTGCAAGACTTGGCGGCAGGGCAGCAAGGACTGACAAATTTTCAACCTCAGCAGTTTGTATCTGTAAGTAATCTTATTATCTCATAATTAACTACCTAAAAGTAATATGAAAGCAAAGTCATAAAATGTCTAAGAGACTACTATTGTAGCTGAATAAGTATATTTTTAAAACAGCCCTTTAATTATAGCCTTTGTGATTTTGTTGGAGGGTTTTGGTCTAGTTCTCCCTCGGGGATCAACCGTGTTGGGAGACATTTTGTTAGTTGTGGTTCAAGTTGTTCTGTTATAATTTGTTCGGTTCTAGATGCTTTGCTGTTATGTCTGTTTGGTTTGTAAGAAGTTGGTTTTGTTTCTCTTTGGTCGCCCAACGAGAAGATGGGAAGACGACATCATCAACCTTAGGCCTTATGCTTAACCTTAATCCATATTGGATAAGGGTGGCAAGTTCAGTGGAGTCAGTTGGAGGAGGCCTATGCCAAAAGGCACACTGAACAAAAGGACATACTATAACAGCCACACAACGAATAATGTGTCCCAACACAATGTTTGGAAATAAATTGCTATTTTAATATTATTATTAGTCGATGCCTTGAATCTGCAAGTGCCACTCAAACTTAATGTATATCCCGTTACAGATAGCCCCAGCTGGTGGTCTACAACAAACATCTCTACCCCTGACGGCCGGTCAATTGCAGCAACTACAAGCTACCGGCACTTTCATGCAGCTAAACCAGAAGGTAACACTTGGATTCTTTCTACAATAGCTATTATCCATAAAGTTAGTTATTATTTTATGGTTTAAGTGTATAATGTCAAAGGCTCAAAGATCAAAGTACAAAATGTCAAAAATTCCAATAAATGGTTTTAATACACTAGCTTTTGCCTGCAGCTTCGCCCGCGCGAATGTAGGTTCCTTCGTAGAAACTTCCAATCCTATAATGTGTGAATTTTTTAAATTCCTCTCTTAGTGCTTGTCTACATCATAAAAGGAAGCCTTGTGCACAATTTCACATTTTCTAATCACAGTAGTTTCGGCTGTGCGTTGATACTCAGTCAGTTTCTCCTTTTAATCCCAATGTAGCTTTTAAAAGTGATGAAACTGATTGTAAATTGGTGGATACATAACAAAAAGTAGAGATTATGTTGACATGTAGAATTAAATACTGGTTTCACACACAAAAATTGTACAATTCCAATGATTTTTCCATATTTATTAAATATTTTCCCAAAAACTTCTAATAGAGTTATATTTCTTTATTTTTCTGACATAATTAAATCAATTTATAGGTTGTGGTGGAAGCGTTTTTGGAACAATTGTCAATTTTCACTTTGGACATTTTATGCATTTTAAATTTGACTACCATTTGTCAATTTGCACTTTTGACATTATCTATCTAGAAACCTTATTTTATTAGTGGCTTTAAAATTTCTGTCAAGCTACTAAGTATAGTCTGTCTAAAAAGTCAACCGACTTGGGAATTTTGTATAATATTTCATCATTTAAAAAATACTTACATTCAATACGGTTTAGATGGTTCTTCTATTAGTAAACAATGATGAAGATCTCTTAATCAACCTTGATTATTGAACCAGTGTAGATTACATCAGATTCCATTTTACCCAAGTCGTTTGACTTTTTAGACAGACTATAATACATGTATGGTTTATTAAAAATGAAATACTTACTCAATATATATTTTGGCTAGACAATTTTAACCCTTCAGATACCGTCAATTAGAGACACAATAGTAAGACAATAGATGCGCGGCCACCGGGGGTCGCTTGGGGATTCATGAATTAAATGTCTAATTAGATGACAATAAATTATGAAAAACAAAGTACTATTGTAAATCATTGAAATTTATCCTCTCGGGCACCAGCGTACCGTACCTTAATTGGTACACCTTGGTACCAACAAATTTAAACCTTTTTTTATTATTATTGATAGGCTTGCGTTTGACCACCATCTCACCTGATGTTAAACGACGATGTGGATTTTTTTATGTAATAATGTTTAAGTTAGCTGGTATGATGTGTACCATATTCGGTACTTCAGAAGTTAATTTGTTTAATGCAATATCTTATGTATATAGTTTTCTCTAGTACAATAACTTGACCAAGACATAACATTGATAATGTTTTAAATTTTCCCAACAGCCAATAGCAAGCAGTGGTTCTTTGATAAACATTATATCAACAGGACAAGCGTCTTCGCCACAAATGATTTCTGTGAGCAGGTTTTAATATTAGCACATACTAATATATGATGCTTAACCTCACATGCCTTTGGTGTTTGGTCTAGGGATTTTTTTTTCACGGATTATTTAGCCATTTCTTTTGTCGTCATCCCTGCTGAAACCTGCATTTTATTACTTTTTCGTTTGTTCTTTAATTTTGGCGGTTGTCTTGTTAAATGTGTTTCTTTTCCATTCACGTTTTAACATTTTCTAGTGGCGTAGTTTGACAGAGTATATGTTTGATAACCAGTCTTAACCCCCAAACAATCACCTTGCTTGCTACGCCACTTCTGAATGCATTTGCTTCTTTAATTTTTATAAAATTCTTGAAAGTCATGTTTTTCAACCCATTTATTTTCTTCAGAAGTATGCATCACCTTTGTCTGTATTTTTCTGTTTTCTTCTTGTCTGTTTGTTATATTATTATGTGTTTACATTAATTGTTATCACTAGAAGCGTTGGCGACCCAAATTTGACCCTTTGCTATGTGCTTCCTACTCTAATTTTATTATAAAAATAATAAAAACAATTGTATTACCAGTTTCATTTGTATACCATTATACCATCTCTTTATATTAATAATAAGAAACTTTTATTTTAGACCTTGAAAATTACAAAACAATGAGATCAAGATAATACAATAACACAATAAATTAAGAAAAAAAAACAATAAAAGAAAAAAAATGGTCAAAACCTTAATGTCAACTAATAGTACGCGCTTCTAGTGTTAATTAAATAAATAAACAAATTGCTTCTGCCCTAATTAGCGCCCTTTCATTCATCACCAACAAATGACGAATATGTCCAAAAGATGTTTTCGCATTTCAGAACACGTCAACTCCTTCAAAATCTGTTGGACAAGAGTCTCGTGGTCAAAAGAGACTGTCTGATGGGACTCCAAGCCAGTTGCAGCTAAGGCCCATAGCTCCCGCTGTGTAAGTTACTAAAGTAGAAGAGCTTCAATTAGACTCTCTTCCAGATTTTTTTACTAGAAAAGACATTTGCTGTAACTTGTGTGTTTCAATACATTTTTTTATTGTAAACAATTATTATTTCTTTGGCATAGTTTACTCGTTTCTGGTACAGCAACTATCTTTTCTACAACATTTTAATAATCGCAAAAAATATTGTATGGAATTTTATTTCACAAATTACTGTAAGTATGTATTTGGTTGAATTGAAACTAAACGCGTTATGGCAATTGGCGTTACAATTATTACAATCTCAATATCTTTTTTTTTTGCAAATATTAAAATGTTTTCCTTTCTTGGAAGAAAAAAAATCGTGATTTGGAAGACAGAAAACATTTTTTTTTAAGCTTTTTTTATGGTTTTGTTTCATTAATATTGTGACCGAGTTAGGTAGGTCTAACTTCGAGAAAAAGGTCAACGGTTGTATCGGGATGCTGCGCGGTATCTTGTCTTAACTACTTTACTGTGTTAAGACAAAAGTGCGTGTTGCCAGTGATGACATGTAACTTAAACGTGATACCTCTCATCTCAATGAGCATCATCAGAAGGCTTAAAGTTACTTAAAGAGCAATGGCTTCACCGTGATCCCTCCAGCTATGCTTTATATCGGCAGGAGAACTGATATAACCCCAAGAATCGTCAAACTGAAGTGGTACCTAGTGATAAAGTGACAATATGCCCATATTTCTCATAAGATGGACGATGGGGACAAAAAGTTCTGGTGTCGCAACCTCGTCCCCTAGGTGGGACGCAGCGTTGAAAGGCCTCCCACAATGTAGATGACCTGGTGAATCGAAAACGCACAGGACTAGTTGTGGAGGCAATTAGAGGAGGCCTATGTGCAGCAGCGGACGTCTTTTGATTGAAATAATTAAGCATCACTAACATTTCTCATATTTAATTCATGAATCCCCAAGCGACCACCGGTGGCCGCGCATCTATTGTCTTACTATTGTGTCTCTAATTGACGGTATCTGAAGGGTTAATTTCTTCTAGAATTATAACGTAATCTACCGCTAAGGTCACGATAGTAATGACACATGCTTCTTTAACGACTTCAACATAAGACGAGGTTCTATATTCAACGTGTTTCCCGAAAAGAATACAAACCGGCCAGTGCTACAAGAAAGAAGAATCACGGAAGATATTCTCGTTGCAGAAATGACAGTTCTTTGAACTTTCATATCCGCTTCTCTGAAGAATTCAAATGAAGAACTTCCTGTTTTTGGTTTTGAAATGCTTATTTTGTTATATTCGTGTATTAAACGATGTGATGCTCCAGGTCACATGTGAGCCATGACAAGAACTCCACGAGAGATTCGCGCACCTGGACCGCGGCACCAGGTACATTGAAGATTATCTGCTGTTTTTATATGAGATCACTTGAATGTAGTATTGCCATTACTTATTTCAAATGCAACGCGTACACCTATACTCACAATCGCATGTCAACTATCAGGTTTTAACAATGTAAACCATGGCATTTTGCATAAGGGTATATTTTTTATGGTAATAAAGATCTGTACCCCTAGCCAATTTACTAATCTGCAATAATTAATCTGGAATGACGTCGTCAACGCTCAGTCACGTGGTCAGAACAAAATAATTGGCGGCAAGGTCAACTCGAAGCGTTCGACTTAAGCGAAACGGTTGTAACTTGGCTAGGGGGGCAGGCCAAACGATCCTCTCAGGTAGGCAGCAGATGCGTCGTTTTGGAAGTCTCATGTAACCTTAGAAAGTTTAGTAGGAACACTATATTCCATTCGCAATAACATTAGACATTTAAACAAACCTTTTTCACTGTCCGTTCAAACGATTTTAACTTCTATTCCATATGCATAAGGATGGCATTCAAAGCAAAAAAATTGTAACCACTTTTTACATTGCGAATGGAGTATAGAAACATCTTAGGGACTCGACGGCCCGCGAAACTATGCGTAAAAGCTTCTAATCGTACAGAAATTTAAATTTTGCGTAGATTTGTGAATCAAATGAATTATAAGAAAATGGCAATTAGTTATTCAAGTCATCTCGTGTATAAAATATTTCTGTAACCAGCACCTGCTTACTTAATAAACAACTTAAGGCTTCATTTGGGTAATTTTAACTTGCATTATTTTTAAAGCACTTGCGTATTCTCAGGACTTCACGGACAAGGCAAAGGCGGCATCTTGCATTAATTTTTGTTTTTTCCTAGCATTTTTAAAGTCAGTTTCGGACAAGGCAAAGGCGGCATCTTGCATTAATTTTTGTTTTTTTCTAGCATTTTTAAAGTCAGTTTTCCCGGGTCGAGACTTGGATCTAAGAGGGGTCACCATAACATGCATCATCAACTTTATGACGAGGCGGCTACACAACATTATTTTTATATATAGTTAGCATAGCGTAGCCTAGCATTGCAAGAAGCTCAGCACTTCTCTAAGTACCGTCATTCTTTAACCCTAAGGTACTCCTGCAAGTCTGCCAAAATCAGCGGGTCCTCATACACTGTTTTTGTCTCGTTTATATGCTGTTTTTTGTAGAGGCTGAAACCAGAGCGACCCACTCCACTTATTTACAATTATGTAACCTATATTAAGGTAGCCATAGAGCTAGGGTATAACTGACAGGTAAGCTTGTGTTAAAACCTGCACAGTTTCCTGCGGGTTAACCTGTATAACTCAACTGTACAGGCAAACCGGTCAGGTATACCCTGTCGTGTATGGCTTTATATTATGTATACCTTTAGTGAAGTCTTCGAGGATCCAAAGCAGGCATGCGGTTATTAACTGTAGCCAGGCAGCAACCATCGCTTTTACTACAATTCACAGGCTACAATGTTGATGAAAAGAAAACCTACATCCTGTTGGGTTGTTGTTTTGTTTTTGTTGGAGTTTTGTTTTAGAATTTATCTATCTATTTAGGTACTTCCGAACGAGACGGCCCATCGCTGCATCGTCATGCCGTCTTGTCGTTGCCACTTCGTCGACAGAGTTTCATAGTTTTGTATGTAAGCTTCACGCAGGCGTCCACCAGACTAGAGAGTACGAGTAGAGTATATCTATGAAGCCACGCGTCCGTTCACAGTTTTATGCTTTTCAGGATGTCAACGGAAAGTGGCTTATAAATATTTATGTAGTTTTTGATTTTCTTGCAAATGTCAAAATATGCACCGGATTTAGAAATTTGTTTTTTTTTTCACTGCTCCAAGGGGTAACGCAGACCGGTGTATTCGACACTAGCTTTTGCCCGCACCTTCGCCCGCGTACATATAATATAGCCTATGTCACTCAGGAATAAAGCAGCTTTCGATCGGTGAAAAAATTTTAGGAATAGGACCAGTACTTTCAGAGATTACCTTCTACAAATAAAAAATCAAACTTTAGCTCTTTATTATATTAGTGTAGAACTGTAGATATTGTAGATTAATTTTAGTTTAATATCTCCACTCGTTCCTGAGAACCGGTTCTGGCTAAAAAACATACTATTGGCGATCTCCGCAAATTCTTTTAGATTTTCTGTGTTGTTTTCTGCATAAGTAGAAATCGTCGTCTTTTCTGTCAGTTATCTAAGTTTAAGTTTAGCACTAGCGGCACTTTTGCGTAATGCGTAAACTATTTTCAAGGGCAGCATTATGATTTTTTTTTTTGGCAATGCGGATTTTGTTAATATTGGTGGCCTTTTATTAGTTTCGCACACCACTACATCATAATAGTTACTGATAACGCGTAATATTTCATTTATCAGCGTAAATTCATTAGCGTCATCAGCACAAAATATATAGGTGCAGAAGACAATCTACATACAAAGCACGCTCGAGCAACGCACACATAGACACCGCTCACGGACAGTGACTCGTACAGTTCGGCGCAATTTATGCTGACGTGTGTGCGATCGCCTAGCGTAGGTATAAAAAGTGAAGCACATACATCAGATTGACTTCTGTACCTATCTATTTTGTGTCATCAGTATCAAGATGTTGCGTAAATGGCGTAACACCATTTTATTTATTGTTTGCTTTGCGCTAAATAATTTACTTATGACTGTTTACAGCAAAAACAGTAATAAAGATTTAAAGGTAGGCGGAACAGAGTGTAAAGTCCCACAGTCTCCGTTGAAAAGGGAGGATCCTCCGACCAGACGGGTGGTTTGTCTGATCTGGGCAACCGAAATATGATTTCGGGCCGTTTTATTTGTTCAAATCGCGCGGTGAACTCTAACTCATAGTTTAGTTCTAATGTGGCCCCATAGATGTCGCTACAAGGACTTCGAAAGTTTTTTTTTTTATCGCCATCTACATAAACCAATTTCAACCATAAGCACTTTATCCTTTTCAGAATATCTTCTTCGAATTATGAAAAATAATGGTGGAGCTTTTACTCAGTGTAAGAATCCGAAGAGTTTACCTTCCAAATATCTAATCATTACTAACGATTGCCAAGCGTAGTTATTACTTTTGTGCTGCATTAGATTGCGATATTATAATGAACTAGTGCCCCTCACCATCAACGATTGCATCACTGCTTACCATCAGGTGGGATCGCAGTCAAGCACTAGTTTATATCAATTAAAAAAAATATCTATAATAATATATATATTGTTTGAAAACGCGTAGCGTAGCAGTTGACAGATGAATTGGAAGAAAAAACTGCCTTGAGCCGATCTCCTAGTAACTATTGGACAAGTTTCAAGCTGCTTGCTAAAAACTGTCACAGCACGTCTCTGCGTATATTTTTTTCACAAAATTACGTTTCCGTCTCTTCACTAGTCATTTGTACATTATTTCTCTTAGCATTCAAGCCTCTGCCTAAAGATGAACACAGGACTAATGCGGAATAAATAATATGCAGTAGACTTATCTGTTTTTAAGGTGTAAATGATCAAATAATGTCCCCTGCTTCTTGGTGGAGCGAGAGAGAGTGTTACTTTTACTGACTGAAATCCACATGTGTTCCTCCGGCCGGGATAACTCTTTCAAACGATTCAGAAAATAATTTTGTAGTAGACTAAAGTAGCATTTAAATAATTATTTTCAGATTTCAATGGAGATTCCGAGATCAGATATGCAATGCGTAATTTAACACAAGTCAATGTAGCACTAACTTTATTTATTTCACTAACAGCTTAGTAGCAGCTCAATCACGCCTGCAAAGCCTAAGCGTAGAAAGCAATGCGTAAAAAAAATATTGCAGAACTGGTACTATACCTTGACATTATTTTACAGCTAAGGACAACACCATAGTCAGTATGGGAATGAAAATTAATCCAGCACACGGGACCATTATACAAGTATCTTCGGGTCAGCAGACGAAGTAAGATACCATTATTTTGACCCTAAGTTACGGAGATAACCAGCTTGCGAAGTTTCTTACTAACCCATTTGTGTTCACAGGAAGCCATAGGTTTCTGTCTTACTTATCGTCGATACTAACATTATTTTTCGTTGCCTGTAGATTACTAGAAGATAATGCCGCCTTCACCAGTTTTTGCTAAGATATGTAACTATCAATATTTTTCCACAGTGTCTCCTCTCCTGGGTTGGGTCAAGATGGTACAGGAATGTACATTCGTCAGATCGACAGGAACGCGATCCAAATCCAGACCAGCAAGGATGGGCAGAAGCAAGATCTCAGCAAAGTGCAGAATACGGCACAAAATGTGCAAATGATCACAGTTCCTCAGGGCATGACTGTGTTACAGAACCCTTTGAATATAAGCCAAGTTCCTACGATGCTTGGGCAGTCTAACAGCCAGGTTTATATGATACCGGCAAATCATCCGAACCTTATGCAAAGTGCTTTACCACCAGGGTTCCAGCAAGTTCTCCAACCTGGTCAGAATGTCACAGTGATGCAACCAAATCAACTAGGCATGCCAGGCGGAGTTCAGTACAATGTTCCTTTGATGAACATGCCAGCTACTTCGCAATATATGCCCACAGGATTCAACTTTAATACGCAGCTATCCGCCCAGCAACTAAACGCAGCTCTCGCTGGACATCAACTGAACCCTAATTTAGGGACAATACCTATTGTGCAAGCCCCTCCGCCGTCTTCACCTTTAACGAACCCTGGGCAAACAATCCCCGGGACACAGCCGCCTATGCAACAAATAATTCCAAATTCGTTCTTAACGCCGACGTCACAATATGCAGCGATGCCCCAACAGTATATGATGCAAGGGAACTCTGGAACGATCACTGTACCGGCTAACAATCCGACGGTGCAGTATAGTATACCACCGACGCAAAATACCTCAAACAACGGCAATGGACAGTCTACATCTACAGAAACTGATACAAATGGGGCGAACAACCAAACTAACTACATTACATCGTCATCTCAAGATAACGGGTATTCATTAACGGGTACAGTGCAAAATCAGCAAACGTTTACCTCAGACGGCCAATCAACGCAGACTACAGGTTTTACGCCGACCAATCAAAATGGCACTCCGACATACGGATCGTCAAATGGCAGCCAGACAGCAACTTACGTCAGTCAGACGACGACGCCCCAACCGCCTCCCACCTACAACCCTACAAATGGGTCGAACCAAGCTTCAAACCAGACATACGTGCCCCCAAGTACGCCAACATCACAAACTTCGCAGACAAATTTTTCTCCATCGACAACGCCAGCGCCTCAGACGTATCCTACTACCAACCTTCCGACCATGCCTAACGTAGCTTTCGCGCCGAACCAGACCCCTCAGAACCCTTACCCAAACGCCACTGGACAGAACTTGGCAGCTTACGCGAGTAACCAGTACCAGTACACAAGTAGGCCTTGGTTCAGACCAAGGTACGGATCACCACAAGGGTCCCCTTACAGTGCGGGCACTGGGCCTGCACCAAATGGGCCCCCAATGCCCGTACCCCCTCCCACTGGAAGCTATAACTATTGGCCGGACAGCTGAGAGTTAGAAAGTATTATTGAAATTGAATTTTTTGAATAGTGAAAGACTATTTAAAACACTAGAACAATTTATTTCTAAAAAGAGAGACTGCTTTATAAACAAACATTTATGAAATGTGAGGACATATTTTAGCATCTAGATGAAATAATGAGTATTTTCTATATTTATTGTTTTTTACTGAAGTGATGTAAAAGTGAAAGTTGTATTGTATATTGTAATAGTGGGTGCACACTGACGGCAATGCCAACGATTGTGTTAAGTGAAGTGTAGTTATAAGTATTGAGGAGTAGGCGCTCCGATTTATGCGTAAGTGTGACCATTGTACTAAAGTAATTGAATACATGTATATATACCTAGCACATTATTGTTCACGCACAATTTTGCAAGAATTTAGACAGTAATTACAGTAAATGATGCACTCCCACGTGCACAACCTCGAATAAATGGAGACTTGTTTCTTATTGCAATCAATTTCTTTTTGATGCTATCACAGAGTATCTTCATTGATGTAACTGCTAGAACGCTACGACAAGCGGGCGACCGCGCGTGCGCCCGTTTGTTGCAGCGTTGGCCCTTACTGTCCCCGCACACGGGCTTAAAAAAAACGCTACAAGCGTCCACAAAAAAAAGTTTGAAGCCGCCGCAAAAAACAGCTGAAGCGCGCGACAGCTTGTGGCCGGAGAAGCTTAGGATCGGTATCCACCAAAGCGGAGAGGAGAGGAAACGAGAGGAGATGTGCCGTGAAGCTGGCAGGTTATTTCCACCAAAGCGGAGAAGAGATGCGTTGCGGAGAGGAGACACACGCTTGCATTCAATTCAATCGTTGCATTCATTCATCCAGTCAATCGAATGACGTTTCGGGACGTGCGAGGCGCGCGGAGAAGGCAGCGGGGGAGGGGTGCGCGAGCACGTGCGCAGCCCGGCCGCCCGACTAGACACTTCTCCGCTCTGCCGCGCCGCTTGCTCGCTCGCTGCACAAAATTCTATAGAAAATCTCCTGTCCGCTTGACCCATTTCCACCAAAGCTAAGCGGAGAAGAGATGTGGAAATAACGAAATCGGATTGGTTTATTCAAACACATCTCTCGTCTCCTCTCCTCTCCGCTTTGGTGGATACCGGGCCTTAAGCTGCTTCAAGCGTTTTTTTGTGGCGTCACCGGCGCACACGAACCAAAAAAAGGCCGGCTCAAAAAGAAAGCTTGAAGCGGCGTTTTTTTGTGGCCCGTGTGCAGGGACACTTAGACGTAATTTGATGCTATTTAGAATCATACCATGAGCCTATACATTATACATTTTTCCAAGATTGCTACAATGAGTTTGTATTCTACCAAAACTTAGCTCTATGCCTGATTTCCTTTTCTCACTGAACGTCATCATTACATATCGTTGACAATTTAAAATTGACAGATCGACGTTAATCCTAAAATCTCAAGAGTAAAAACTTTATTACAAAATATTTTTCCTAGATATACCTAGGCAAACTAAAAATGAATGAGAACCGATACCCAGTGACGGCATCCCTCTTCATGTTAAAAGAAATAAAACATAGGCAGGAACAAGTCAATCGTGGGTATCAACTCCTGAAGCGCAAGGCTGAAGCCCTACGTTTCAGGGGCAGACAAGTGGCCTCGGAATTGGCCTCCACTCAAGCCATTTTGGGCCACACTCTGAGAGAAGCTTACATAACGTTGGCAGCTGTTAAGTTCACTAATGGAGAGTCAAATGCTTTGGTGCTTGAGAATGTTGGTCAAGTAAGTCTTCAAATATAAGAGTAAGATGAGAATCATAGTTGCTACTCATACAACTACTACTACTACTCATATAACAGCACCGAAATAAATTATTTATTTGGTAACAGCGCAGCAGCTAAATATATCAGCTATACATAAACATACCTACTTATCACACCTTTTGCAATGCGAATGAGATAACACAAAAATGCGTTCCCACTGTAAAGAACTAAGCAAATAACGTTCAAGAATTTTGAATTACGCGGTATTAATAGGGATACCAGCTAAAAATATAAAATTTATTAAAGTAACCAATACCAACTGATACAGGCTCAAATCAGAGTTCAACGCGTAGCCGAGAACATATCAGGTGTTTCCACAGTATCGCTTCTAGCTGTAGAAGAGGATGGTGTCGGGGATTCTTTCCGATACGCAGGACTTGGCGCAGGCGGCCATCGCACCGGAGAAGCCAAGAAAGCTTTCAGAGAAGCAGTGCGAATACTTGTCAAGTTTGCGTCATTGCGAAATAGTTGTATACTCTTGGACGAAGCTATTAGGACCACGCTAAGGTAGTAGAATTCCATCCATTTCATTGATGATTTATGGATAAAATTCGACAAATCTATCTAAAATATTTACAGGAAGGTAAATGGTATCGAGAAAGTCATTCTGCCGAAGTTACGCAACACTGAAAATTATATTTTGACGGAAATGGATGAAAGGGTAACCTCTCTCATCAAATCTCATCTCTAAATAAAATAATGCTATTGAATATTATGAACTCAACTTTTTGTCTGCATTCAGGAACGTGAAGAATTTCATCGTTTAAAAATGGTAAAAGCTAAAAAGGTTAAAACTCGAACCCGCCTCCTTTTGCGGCAATCTAGTAGCGCGTGTGGTGCCGGGGAAGCTCAAGGCATGTATCATTTAAATATTAAGAGCCATACTTTCCCTTCTGTAGGTATCTAGTGGCTTTTCTACCGACTGTAAGTCTAGTATTGGTATTTACAAGGTTCTACCAACGCCTCTACACGATGGTTTTACACAGATAACACTACATTCTGTCGAGGATTAACTCGCGTGTAAGTAGAAAATAATGGAAACAATAAAACATATCCTATGTGTTATTACCAGGACATGTCTACTCGGCCATGTGCCAAATTTCATCCCAAACCGTTCAGATTTAAGTGTACCTTAAAGAACACACCATATATCAAAAAAAAAAAGTTTCGTCTTTTTAGTATTAACGTGATAAATAAGTTCTTCTTAAACAGTTCCTCTTAAAAATAACAATTCATCTTAAAAATAACAGTTCCTCTGAAAAGTAACAGTGCCTCTTAAGAATAATAGTTCTTTTTTAAAGTATCAAGGCCTGGAACAGGACTAATTTGCATTTCCGTTTCTCAGAGGAATCAGGGGACGAAGCCCTTGCTCCGTTGCCACCTCGCCGCCATTCCATCGAGTGCCTCACTGGCATTCTGACGTGCACCTCTACCCTGTCCATGACCACGGAGTCTGGTGACTTCAAACCAGTCTGTTATCCTCACAATTGGGATGACGATGATCTGTTGTTTTAAGTTGTATAAACCGAGTAATACTTAATCTTGTTGCTTTGCTAAATACTTGTAGTGTGTGATGAAGGTACCTCTATTGTTGAATGTGTACATGTTTTTTTTCACTATGGTAAAAATATTTATTTGAATATTCGATTTTTTTTTAATAAGTCTTTTTTTTATCTAGTGGTCGACTGCGATCCCACCTGATAATGGTAAGCAGGGATGCAATCGTTGATAGTGATGCGCACCAGTTTGTTAAGAGCCTATTTATTCTAGCCTTGAAGACGCTTTTGATATTATAATCGGACGGGAAGACCGTTGTTTGTGAAGGCTGTCAATTTAGATAGTGACCTTGACCTGGTCGGACGGGCCAAGATTCCCTCCTATCTTCATTGCTTTGAGCAGACGAGTCCTATTACTGGATTATATTACATCACGTCTCCTATAAAAACTTGATGCAAATAATTTGCAACATAAAAGTAATAGTTTCTGTAAGACTTTATTAAATTCATCATAATTTTACACAAGACTTTTTTATAAGGAAAATAATATGATTAATAATCTTATAAAACCCAGCCATCGTCTAGCCTCTCCTCCATAGGTCGAGTAAAGTATTGGCACCTTCTGAACTTCTCCAGAATTTCCCCCTGTAAAAAATACGCTGTTAAAAATTGAAATTGATACTTTCTACATTGGCGCGCGCGTTCCTCGGGCTTGTGAGTGACGCGAGCACCGCATGCGCGCCGCGCGCTCCCTGCTTACACGTCACACGGTGGCAACACTCGACGTTCACGCAGCGCGCTCGCGGCTCCCGCGCTACTCACACGCCCAAGGATCGCGCACGCCTAATGTGTCGACCACGGCTTGGATTAGGTTATCCTTAGTTACTGTGGGCTCTTGGGCATTGCAATATTTATGTAGGCGGAGCCGCTGGGCAAAGCCGGTGCAAAGAGTTGAAGAGACCTTGAAAAGAGGATAGTTTGGTGGTTGATTAGTGTTACTTACAGGTCCTGTCTTAGTAGTTGTTTCGCTATAATAAGTAATGGCGCTGGATCCTGTGCCGTAAAGTGGATACTTGAGGTGCATCTGAAATGACACTATTTGGTGAGATCAAGGCCAACATTATAAAAAAAGCGTTGCGCCACACTAGTAAAACGTCCTGTATCGCAGATGTAGTCACATTGTTTACAAATATGTAGACTCTCATACCCAAGAGGCCCAAAAAACCAGACCCGGAACGCACCCGTAAGCCAAACAAACAAATATTTGTTCCGAGCGGGAATCGAAGCCGCAACACGAAGCGCAGCAGGAGCACTCAAACATTGCACTAGCCGTGCCGTCTTATATATTTTCAACACGTTGACTCTTATAATTTAAGTGCCCAATTATTATTTTCTCTTCGTGTCTCCATTCCGCAGCGTCGACCTCTACAGCATGCAACGCAGAAGTCACATTGGCTATAGGTTTTTGAGCACAGAGGGTAGGTATAAGAGATGGACAATGGCCCAACTTTATTAGTTTTGTGTAGCCACCAGTACCAATGTTTGGGTCAACACAACAGCTTTAAAGGTGCCTAACTAGTGTTTATGTATAAACAAAATAAGCACTAGTAAGGCACCTCGTACGGCGCGTCGCGTCGTAGTGAAAGTAGCTAGGTACTTAAATTTATCATCCAATAAAATTTTAGTCCAGTCCATACTTACGTTTTTATCAGCAGTAACTTCTAAATTGCGAGGCTCAAAATCTTCCTTGACGTAATTGGCGTCGTATTCAGTGCAATACTCGGAAACAGGCTGAGATGTCTTCAGTTCTTCAATCACTTCATCCAGCATTTGCTCCCAAAAGAAGTCGGTGAGCATACGCTTGCGGATACCTAGAAATAAAAAGGTAATTTGCGAGATCTGATGGTCTCCTTACAAAGAGGTAGATACTAAAGCAAGAGTAAGTTAAAAAAATAATAGCAATAAATCACCTTCCCCGTATTTCGATTTCTTGGGGATTTTATAGCAGGCTCGCATTTCACTCCCTTTTTCTGGAGCCTCACGTCCATCTTGTAGAATCCAAGGACGGCTAAAGTTCTTCCCTTTGCCATAGGCAGATGGTTCTATAGGAACTTTGGGATGGAGTTTGATACGTTCTAGTGGTCTTATCTTCAGTGTTTCTTCTTCATTTTCTGGTTCCGGAATATCAGCTTGAGCTTCAGCATCGACGGCTGCAGGATTCATGATTTACTAAACTTATTATATTACGCGAAAAATATACTCAAAAGCGTCTGCTGGCTCGATGGTTGTTATGGATACGAATAATAAAGTAACCAAAGTAACGAATGTATTTTTTTTTAACGTTACCTACTGTGCTTTCGGGTATTGGAACGTAAATTTCGAAAACGTCGGTCAGCTGTTGACAAATGACAACTGCTGTTGAGTGTTGATCGAAAATCAGCTTTCATTGTCAAATCGAAAGATGGAGGCTTGTCAGGTAGCCCGTAAACAAGATTTGCCCCCTCCGGGGGGCTACAAACCAATTCCTTATAAAAGGGTGCCTGCAAAAACATTCTTTAGCGGTAAGTAAAATAATAGTTTTTCTCATTTTGAGTTGTACATAGGACTAATACGAGATTATGTAACCTATGTTTATAGGTTAGGTTGTTATGTTTTCCAAACGTTCTAATTAGTTTTTCTGCCTATAAAACCGCAAAGCTATCCTTATGCAGTGTAAAATGTCTAAAAATTTAACGAAAACAATGTTTGTAATGAATGCTATATTCATTGTAAGTCATGTTTTGAGTTCATTCATGACCTCTATAATATTGATCGATTTTTACTTCTAAAGTGGCATAAAAACTATTTTCAACATTCTGGTTACATCTTGCATTGGTATACTCACAATTTCAGCCAGACCTACTTATTTTAATATCTGTTTTTATATTCATTTCAGGGTATACTATGTTTGCTGGCTACTTGGGTATCACAGCATTTGCAATGTATCTGTATTCTAAGAACTACAAGCAAATAACCAAAGACGAGATAGAGATGCGGTCTGCTAAGATGGCAATATTCCCCATGTTAATGGCTGAGAGGGACAGGGCATTCTTGAAGCAGCTCCGTAAGAACCGTGAAGCTGAGAGAGAACTCATGAAGGATGTTCCCGGATGGGAGGTAAATTTTATTCTTTTTGTAGTTTGTTACAAATGTGCAAAGTTGATATTATTTACATACTAGCTTTTACTCACGGCTTTGCCCACATTTATTAATGTACTTTACTCTTTCTCTGCCTTTTCAAAAAAAAAAAAATTAGCCTATGTCCGTCTTCAGGGTCCTCTGTACCAAAATTCATCAAAATTGGTTTTGCCATTTAGGCGTGAAGATGTAACAAACGAACTCACTTTCGCTTTTAATAATATTAGTAGATGCCCATAGATAATGGGCATCTAGGTGTTGGGTATAGATGGTCAGATAGGCATTCAGTATACTTGAAGCCAAGTTTTAGTTAGGAAAAACCTAAGCATAAAAGGTAATATAGGTAGATGCAGTTGTATCCGTACATAGCCATTGAATAGTTGGCCTTGTTGGCAGTGACAAGAAATAGATTGAATAAAAAAGGATACTGTGTATGCAAGGGTAAGTATTTTTGTGAAATCAAAGCTACTCCATATCCAAAATTATAGTACAATCATCCAATGTTTTTATCAAGGTTGTTGGGGTGAATATTCACCGAAAGATCATATAATAAGCAAGGTGTTCTAAAAACTAAAAAGACATTAAAAAAATTTGTTGCTACTAACTTTTGCCTTCTGCTTTTTCCGTGTGACAATCGGTTATTATAGTCTACGGATGTAAAGACGAAGCTAGATAAAATATAGCTTATATCTTTCCTTGGGGTTCACTCCCTCTGAGTTCAAATTTATCAAATCAATTCATTAGTTTAACCATTAAGGTGTAATAAACAGACAGAAGTTTATGTTCACATAAATTATAACATTAGTGTGAAGTGGTTTTGATGTACTATTTCATAAGAATAATGCATTTTTCTGCACTTAGTGATAAAGTAACTTTCTGTCAGTGAAAACTTTTTATAACCAGATCAGTATCTCTAGAGATTTACTTTTTTAAACAATTTTACAATATAGGTACCTATTTATAATTATTTCAATAACTAGTTTCAGCTTTGCCTGCATGAAGGTAGCTGAAACATGGTTTAGCTATACTCATTGATAAAGTAGTATTATACTATTTATGTATAAGTCATTATAGACAAAAATCTTTTCTACTACTACATAAAATTAAAACATTGACTTGATTGGCAAGTTGTGGCCACAAAAATGAGTTTTCGTATGTTTTGGCATCAGTTGATACTGGAGACTGGTCATCTCTTAACTGCCAGCGACTTATATATTTTTTTACCGACTTCCCAAAAAGGAGGAGGTACTACGTTCGGCTGTTTGTATGTTTTTTTTTTTTTTTTTTTTTTTGTATGTTTGTTCGTCGAATACTCCGCCAAATGTGGACGGATTTTCAAAATTCTTTTTTTGTTCGAAAGTAGATAGTTCTGAGGTGGTCCCATTATCACCAAATTAGGATCTGATGATGGGATCTTGGAGAAATCGAGGGCAACCTTCAAATTTTATAGGCTCACTTATTGATTTTCGCATATTTTATGAAGTATCTTGTGTGTTTGCGTATGGTTGTCACCATCTCAGGTAGCTGGGCTGATGATGGAAGGTACAACTCCTTAACAGTAAGAAGTTACTCGAACAGGCAAGGACTGTTTTAGTAAATTGTTTTGATGTTTGATAGGGCATTTGCCACATTTGGTCTCATGATCATCAAGTCATGACCTGATGCTGCAGTCAGGATAGTCTGCAGAGTACCTAAGTCCTCGACAACAAACAGCAGATATATCGAGTTTAGGCTCATTGAAAACGGCTCGATGTGTGGATAAACGTACTGCTAATAAAGAACACCGAAGAACATAGAGACCTGATGCTGAAGCCAGGAGCATCAAAAAAAGTACAAACCTTGAAATTACAGCACCGTAGTCGTGTTTGGGCTCATTTTAAACAGGACTAAATTTTAAATTCATTGCAATGTTGACATAAATCTGGCCTGATGCTACAGCCGGGATTATCAGCATCTAGTCTAATCACTGATTGAAAGATTTACCTTTCGGCTTCATCATCAGATCAGTTCGATATATCCTTTCCCTCTCCAGCATCTAGTCTAATGACTGTTTGAAAGAAGAGGGGGAGAGGATATATCGAACTGATCTGATGATGAAGCCGAAAGGTAAATTAATGTAATCTAACCGTGTTTGGGATTATTAGAACCGTTATGAGATGCGCTCTGACTATAAGGTATTTAAGTTTGACTGAGGGGTACTTTTTAGTGGTGGTACCATAACTAAAAAGTGTAAAATAAAAAAAACTTTTTACAAAAAAAATATAACCGACTTCAATGATAAAAAACACTGAAAAGTATCAAATAACTCTAATTTTGGAAGTCGGTGTTAAATAACGAAGAGACTAAACTATTATAGAAACACCGACTTCCAAAATTAGAGTTATTTGATACTTTTCAGTGTTTTTTATCATTGAAGTCGGTTATATTTTTTTTATCTTATTTATCTACATTGTTCTCGCATAATAGAAGCAATTTCTGACTGGCAATTTAAAGGTGCCTGTAAATTGTGTTTGTGTGTGTGTAAGTAGCTTTTAGCCCACAGCTCATCTAATAAGCTAAAAACGCACCTGGTTCAATCCCACTTCAGAATAGGGCTATCAATTATATTAAAATATTTGTTCCCAGGTCGGCACCTACTACGGCGAGAAGGTATATAACCTCCTCCCCCCTGATACCCTGGTGGAGCCCATCTACCATGAGTACTACGCCCACTCCAGACCCTATGAATGGTACCAGCGTGCCTACCTCAAACTGCGCTCTTAAGAGGCAAGGACCAGGGGCTTGTACAGCTGTCAGTGATCTTAAGAGCCTCGTTGGTGTGAAGTTGCGCATTATAAATTATTGCTTGTGACACTAGTGCGGTTACTGTGTATTTTAGGTGATTTCATTTCATTGCAATAAAACATAGTATGAAGGGGTGAGTTTTATTTGTGTGGAAAGTGATATACTTTACTGTTTGTTATATTATATACAGAAATAGCCAGCAGTTACGCCCGCGTGAAAGTTTTCTCCATATAAACTTTGGCCCCCTTTTTTTTATTGTGGGGAAAATCATCCAATAACAACCCCTACTCTTGGGCAAAGCGGGAGATAGTGACTCTTACTGACTAAAGACCCACCCCGTTCCGTTCCTCCTAGCCTTCATACAGTGGCCCCTGCTGTTACTGAAAACTCATTGAGGCGCGCAGGAACAGTGCGCGCCGTCGACGTTTTGAGCTCGGTCCGGACAGTTACCGGACGGTCAGACAGCGAGCTACCCATAGCTCGCCGTCCGCGAGCCCGCGAACTTTAGACCTCTGTTTCATCACCTTGGGAGGTGAATTATTTAGGATAATACTTTATTTTTTCTTTCTTTACTTTATCTACAACTGTAAGCTTTGAGTAATTACTGTAGAAAGAAACATGGGAATCATTTTCAACAACTGAAACAACTGTTCCATTTTATAAACAAAACATTTATTACTTTCACCATCCATTATACAAAAATGTAAACATAATTCTTAATTAACAATTGCTTCTCACAAGTACATCATTAATTTATTGACATGAGAATTGACATTTTCATTTCAATAAACAAAGAGTTTTTAAATGAATAAATCACTTCACCAAAAAGCAACTAACTTGCAAATCATATGTAATGCTAATCCTTAACCATATACCCTAAAATATTGCGTTTCAGTAATACACAAGCTGTTTTCAGCTTTATTACACTATAATAAGGTTCAAATTGAAATGCAACACCTGTAATGTACAAATATTAAATCTAAGTTTATTAATAAAATGTATGTAGTCTTATCACCTAAGAACATAAGGAGGACATAAGACTCACTTTATCATAATTCGTAATTTTTCAATAATATACTAATAATCCAATTTGTATTTATAAATATATAAATGCCTTCTTTTTTGTTGACCATAGAGTTGTGCAAATCATAAATTAGGTACTTTGCAAATTATTAATAACAATAAATTAAACTAAAACGTTTTTTCCATTCGTATTTATGAGTAAACATAAATGTTAGAAAATATAGTGACTTAAGAAGAAAAAACGTGTTGCACCGACCCCAAATAACTAGGGATAAAGGCAGGAAGATAAATGATTTGTGGGCAAACATGGACAGCATGATTTCTGCTTATCTGTTCTACAGATTCTAGATCTACATTATCATCTACTGGTAGACATAGCCCTAAGCTACAAAACTAGACACCATACAGACACCAGAGTCGCCACACGTCCGAGCTGGTTGCGCAACCAAACGGACGCCAGGTAGTAACTTTATAGAGCTGTATACATTTTGGCAGCGACGACTGGTCGCGCCGTCATGGTGTCTTGGTGAAATATAGCCCTAATTGTCGCCACAAAAACTAGTCCTGTGCGTCTCGCATGCATCGGATTCCTACTACTCTCACCAGGTGTTGACCGATGACGTCCATCTCGTGGGAGACCTTCCATAGCTGCATCTAAATATGTGATGTAAAGAAAATACTGAATACTTATCGCTTCTTTGAGACTATTGCAAATTGTGGACGAAGCTTATGCTGATATATCAGACAGGGATAAATTACATCAATCAGACAATACACTAAGTCGCGTTTTCACTAGGAGACATGTTGTAGGAACATATCGCCGGGCATTTAGGGCCAACGTCAAGCGGTCGCACGTGCGGGCACCCGTCGCGTGCCAACGCGCGTGTCGTGTGCGGCGGTCCCTTCGCGGAATCCGGATTATTACGGCGTAGTGTCGCTAGTACAACTATAACGGCATCTATAACTATACAACTCAAAACTAGATCTCTATCGACACGACTGTGTCTGTGTGTCGATGGAGAAGTTTAATATATTATTACGTAGCAAAAGATGCGCGCCAGCCCGCGACGGGTGCCCGCGCGGCGAACCGCGACGGTACATTTTTGTATGGGACCGCGTAACGTAGCGTCGGCCCTTACGTTGTATGTCTCTGCAACTTTGTGGGGCCTTGCCTTGTCCACACAACCCAGTGATGATTAGAATGTCGCCCAAGGACATCCCTCTCTCTCTCGTTGGACTCTACATTACTGTGATTTTGCGGAACATAAAGCGATACTCGTCTTCTCTATTCAAAACTTGTCAGACCCCAGGCGAGGGATGTGGGGGTCACGCGTGTCGACGCCCATAGAGCGATCGAGTCGTGGAACAAGTGTCCACCAGTGAAAACGCAGCTTTTTGTTTATACAACATTTTAAACTTATACCAGGCAATATCCATGCCCATTACTCAAACAGTTAATAAATATAGTATTTATTTTACTAATTGCAACATGACATAACATATTGCATGCATATTGATACGGTTGCAACGGGATTGACTTTGGACTGTTTTTGACAAAGCCAGTAAAATACTGCTCTATTCTAGTATGTGCAGAAAAATATTGCGCTGTTATAGTAGGTCATGGCAGGAGAAATGGCTAAAATAGTATTTCCTACTGTTGAGGTAAAGTTTTAAATGCTTGAATATCTATTACATTATTCATTCTGTAATCTTTGGTTACTTACTTATTTATTTGTCTATGGTATCCCGAAAGGATAATTTTACGTTAAATTGGTTTGGAAAACACATATTGTGCACAATACATATTTTGAGGAAATAAATCAGTTTTCTAAAGGTCTTCCTTTTAAAAGCTTGCGTCGGATTTGTCCGACGAGTGTTTTCGTGTTCTAATCGCCAGGGTCGTGTGTATGCGACTGGGTACTCCATTTCGTTTAGCTCTTTAATCCTTATAGATGACAAAAGAGATCATGAGATGGAGTATTTGGTCGTGAATGTGCGACCCTGGCGGAATAAACGCGAATGTTAGTCGGATATATATGACGTAGGCTGTTAAAAGGTTCATTATTTTAATATTAAAATTTGACTTAAAAGGGTTTCCTATCACCCATACATCAAAAAAATTTACACTGTTTCAGTAAAAAAAGGTGGGAAACGCCTCAGTCTTACCTATTTGGACTTCTTAATAATAATCTTTGGCTTAAGCTTATGATTCCTGAGTTTGTGCATATGACTCATAACGAAGTACATGCCAGGGAATGTTAGGAACAGTAAATAGACCCTTAAGAACGTTGGCATATGGAAGGCGAAGTTCCACTCATTTGGCATCCCGACTGTGAATCGTTTTGTTTCCTCAAAGTATGGTATGTTCCGGAGAATGACTATAGCTTCGCATATGATGCCTATAGGGTACAGAGGTATCCACATAGTGTAACGCAGCCAAGTCAGAATGTAGATTTCTTTTTTGTACAGCTGGGAGATGTAGTATGGATACCTGGAATAAAAGGAATTTACAAATTAGTAATATCAATCAGCAAGCAATAACAAGAGAAAAGGGCACGAAATATCAAGTCTTTTCAGGAAGAACGTCGTAAGCAACAATTTTCATTTTTGCAGGCATGGGTTTTCTCTTCAATAATAAAAAAGTATTTATGAAAATATGTTCATAGCAGCTACACATTTTATTATAATAATAATAATATAATATTTTCGTTAAAACTTGGCACATGAGTAGACCTGCTTACTATCAGGTGGGATCGCAGTCAAGCACTGGTTTATATCATAAAAAACATGCTGTTAGCTAACATTGAATACTTTTTATCCAGCGGATAATGTTCTATTGTCGTCACGCAGGCAGAGAAGCTGACTCGTGCTTTTTATTGTATAGAGCAACCTTTCTAACTTTTTTTTTAGCCACCCTTACATTCCAATATAAACGGTTGAATAAAACAGCCCAAATCACTTGAGTGGCCTGTTGGACTAGTGGTTAGTGACTCAGTTGTCTAGTACCCATAACACCAGCTCTGCTTGGCTTGTGACTAAACGGCATTGTGTGAGAGTTGTGGAATATTATTATAAAAAAATTTAGTCTTGGGCGAAGGCGCATCAGTGTGGCATTTTTATTTCATAAATATGAAAACTTGACTGCGACTGTCCCTACCCAGTGTTCGACCACATTGTCGCTTACCATCAGATGAAATAGTGGTCGAACGAGAGAAAAAAAATCTTCGCACACGCGAGCCTCTTTTAGGTGCAAGGCTGTGAGCGAGGTCCCATTTCACCCTTGCTACAACAAAATTGATACGGCTTTTGGAATAGGTAATTTTCAAAAAGGTTTTACTAAGATTGTCTTACCTGACGACTTCAATCATGCTCCACATAACGAAGAGATAGAAGACCACAGGCTTCGTATGCATGCGCGGCTCGGCTTCGATCATCACGAACAGGACAAACGCTCGACCGCTTACTTGCAGGAACGGGACTAGTACACCACCCTGCATAGTTAATTAACAGAGACTTTAAAACAACAAAACAAAAAAAAAACTGGCCAATTGCGAGTCAGACTCACACACGAAGGGTTCCGTAGTACAATATTTAAATCGAGGAAAAACGTCGACAAAATAACGTTTGTTTCATGGGAACCCATTTTAATTTTTATTAACTTTATTATTTGTATTCGTAGCGGCAATAGAAATACACATTGTGTTATATTCAACTCTCTTACTCTTACGGTTTTCGAGATACAGCCCGCTAACGGACTGCGGAGGCTTAGTAATAAGGCCCCGTTGACACCCATAGGCCGTCTGTCCACCGCCGCCGTCACCAGGACGTCACCGAAAACGAGATTATTTCGGGCCGAATTTAAGTTTAAGATGCGCTCAGGTGACGGGCATGCGGCGGACACATGGCCATAAAAATGTATGTATCGCTAAATCGGCGCCGTCATCTCGTTCTCGGTGACGTCCCGGTGACGTCGGTGGTGGACAAACGGCCTTAGGATACGGAATCCCACAAAAAACAGTTTTATAAAACAAGAACATCGTGACAGTATCTTTATCATATCACACATTGTAATTTAAGCGAAAGTTTGATGTGTGTGTATGTTTGTTCTTTACGTTCGAAAAGCTGAACGGATTTGGATGAAATTCGACACACCGGTAGACCATTTCCTGCACATAGGATACTTTTGAACTTGGGAGTATGAATTGAACCACTGGCAGAAGCTAGGATATAATCTTGGAGTGGTTATTTGAATGAGTTGTGAAATACTTGCTCCATTAGTTAATCTAGGGATAGTGCTACTAGGCACTTCGGTACACTTCTCCTTCTTTGTCCAACCCTCGTTTCAGTTTAGCTGGGGTCGGGTTATACGTTACAAGGAGTTCTACGTTTGCGCCAGAGATACAGGCTGTGATACAAATTCTCAACCTTACATAAAAAAATCTTCTTTTAAACTTTTTTTATGTTCAGATGAAGGAATATCATACGAGTGAATAAGCGGGAGGTCACGATCCTCAGCATTGAGGACGAGGCAAGGACGAAGAAGGTTTAACTATTTTATGTTTATATGTTCAAAATAAACTTTTTTTTTAAATAGCCTATACTGTCCCACTGTTGAGCAAAGGCCTCCCCCAACTTCTTCCAAGACTTCTATTCTTGAGCCAACTCGAACCAGTCCCCGCGGTAGGGATCCAGTCTCGCCACCTCTTCCCAAGTCGACCTCGGCGGCGTCATCCATCTTCAGGTACCCACTTTGTGGAAACTCTTGTCCAGCGGTCAGAGTGCATACGACTGATGTGACCCGCCCAAAACCATTTTAGCCTGGCAGCCTTATTTCCTACGTCTATAATATCGGTCTTTTGACGTAGCGTGGTGTTCCTCATTCTGTGGGCTCTTTTGGCACCCAGAATGCTGCGTTTCATTGCTCGTTAGAAATAAACTTAAAAAAGATTTAATTCTAGGTAGCACAAAATATTCAACTCACCCTAGTATACCCGAACAGCGGATGCATAACTTCAAGATACTGTAGCAGTTGCAAGAACTTCATGGCGGGTCCAACGTGCTCATACGTATCGGCGACTGAGTCATACTCCAGCTTAGCATATCTCACGGCCATAACAGTCAGGACATACGTGTAGCCGATGAATTGGAACAGGTTGTATAGCTTCAGGTATACTTTTTTCAGGTCCTCTGAAATCAATCAATCAATGATTGAAGGTAAAATTAAGGAGAAATGGAATTATGAGAAGCACACCTGCACACACACTACTTAGAGTTCCACTACAAATATGGCTGAAGAGTATTTTTTTATATAATAAATCCAATATAAGCCGATTTCTTTTTAGTGATAGTCTTTTGGAGGATTGATCTGCTCAACATTAAGCATATTATTTTTAAAAATTGTTCACACTTTTGTATATTTGGTGGGTAAAAATCATCCCAATGACATCCCCCACCCTTGGGCGGAGCTGAAGGTAGTGTCAGACTTCTACTGACTAAAAAACCCACCCCGTTCTTTCTTACCGTTCATACCGAGACTCTTGCATAATTTTAAAGCTTATAGAATTTATACCTAAAACATTCCTGCAATATTCACGGCATTAGTTATTTATATATTCGTTTCGCCATTCAATTCAAATTAGGTGTTGCAAATGCACATTTCGGCGACGTCAACGAAATCCTTGTGAGTAAATGTAAATTATTAACATTTTATAAAACAAAGGTCCGACCAAGTCTGTCTGTAAATAATTGTTATTTTTGTTTGTTGGTTTCTTAACCCTTCAGATACCGTCAATTAGAGACACAATAGTAAGACAATAGATGCGCGGCCACCGGGTGTCGCTTGGGGATTCATGAATTAATAGACATAGTGATTCACGAGTAAGTTGTATAATACATATGTAAGTAGTACATGCATATTTTAGTAGAGAATAGTCGAAAATTTCTAACATTGTTTACTAATATTGTTTTTTTTTTTTAATTATAGATAGACTTGCGTGTCGCATCAGAGGCTCCTTCAAAGTTGCACCCATAGCAGATAAGATGTCTGGGAGACGTATGCGCTGGTTTGGACATGTCATGAGAAGGGACGAAGAGTACCCCAGTAAAGAAGGCCTTAGCGATCCCGGAAAAGAAAAAAGGCAGATGGCGCCCACTAGCCACGTGGTGGACAACTGTATCCAAAGATCTGGGACGAACTCAGCTGGATGCACAGACAACCCATGATAGGCTATCCTAGCGTCTAAAGATGAGGAGAACCGTTCCTAAATGATAGGATAAGAAGAGCAAGGAAGAAGATACACTCGCATTTGACTAAAATCTAACCAGATGATAAGCGATGATGTGGCCGATGATGAAGCATGCTTGCCTAGAAGTAACCTATTCACTCTTAACTTAAATACCTCCTTAATAAATGTATTTGGACTTGGAATTGTTTGGTGTCATTACAATTCAGTGACCAGACAGACAAATGAAACAATATTTATTTATTATTGCTGCCCGTCATCCATATGTCATCACTACCTTGAATTTTGTCCTAATTAGCGACTGCAATTTTTTGAACATCAACAGGTTTGATTCTTGGCTACGGGTTCAATAATAATAATAACTTTATTTCGGGAAGCATAGACTCAAAGCAATATTAACCTAACACATATTTTTTAATTTTTTTTTATCATGACTGGCCACACCTACATGTACACAAGTCATGACCCACTGACTTAGAAAGGGACAGCCAAAACGTACATGTATTGCGCTCTGATGCTATTGTTGCTATTACGTAAATAGGCTAGCAGTGAAGCTGCTTTTTGCGCATGATGTAGAATATCGATAAAGTTAGTTAGTTACCTCTTCTGTAGCCCATCTCCTCTTTGTGCAGCTTATCGTACATGCCAGGGTAGTCCTTCATGACGTCACGTTTCTCGTCCTCACTGTCAGCAGCGTCTTCTGACGTCCACAGGTCGAAGTTTATCTGACAATTTGTTTAAGATTTTTTTATTTATAATTTTCTTCAGTAACTTCTAATAAATTAAGCTTTTGAATAACGTAGGTAAAGACATAATAGTGACAACGACAATGAGAGAGCGAATGCGTTCGCTTTGGGTTTAATGAAATAAACACTTTCTAATCAAATCAATTCAAATATTTTGTGCACAAATTTAGTATTTAAAACTTTAGAGAGAAGAGTACTGACTAACTAAACTATGAACGCACAATGGCTTCATAATTTTTATTTACACCACTTATGCATAATAAAATGCATATTAGTAAGAACCAAGTTGATTATAATCTAGTCTTTTAGACTAATAAGCAATTTAACTCAAAAATATTTCAATTATTTATTCTTGTATAAAAACCTCTTAATTAATTAAACCTCAATCGAACCCGGCGGCATTCGTTCTTCCATTGTCTTTCTATTGTGTCTCAATAATAGGCTAGTTGCCATAAAAACATGTAATTAGTCCGGCTTTAGATTATTCAAAAATAAGGGACACATATTATTTTAATTGTAAATTAAACCAAAAATGACAAAGATCATCATCATCTTCCTGCCCTTGTCCCGTTTTATTTACTTGATTTTTTTCTACTGCTTTCTTGTAATTCGACTTGGTAGCCATAAATAATGGCAGTGTCATCTGCAAAGGTCGCAAATCGCAATGGGGTTGGAATGCCACATGTGGATCAAGGATAGGATCGGGCCTAATACACTTCCTTGAGGAAGTCTCGCTTCTATAGTAGCTTGCAATATACAACCTTCTGCTCTATTCTATTCTAAACATTCTAGTATGTAGTTAAATACGACTAGAGAATATATAGAAATTCTAGGCGCAGCATGCGTCTAAACTTGAACATTAGACCTTCATTCTAACTAAACGTGATGAGAGCAGTGGTGGCCGAATGGTAATGGCTCTAACTTATGAGTCTAAACCCTGTCACGGTCACGGGTTTAAACCCTGCCAGGCGCATTACTTTGTGTAATTTATTTCATCACCACTGCTTTCAAAACGGTGACGGAAAACATCGTGAGGAAACCGGCCATGTCCTCCAACTAAAAATTCGAAGACATGTGACATTGACCAATCTGCACTGGGCCCGCGTGGTGGATTACGGCCCATTCCCTGTCCTAAAGAAGAGGCCTGAGCAGTGGGAACATTAAAAAAGGCTGACCATGATGATTCTATTAATGTTGTCGAAAGCTTGCGCGACATCAAAAATACGCAGACTTTCTTATAGTTTAGCGTTTTCTATGATGTTTGTTCTGCTGTATACCTGGACTTTAGGGTGTTTTCTCTGAAGCCATTCGGTTTATCAATAATTATAATAGTTGACTATGACATGGGCAAAGAGGAAATAGGTTTATGTGATGGACGCTTCATATGGTGGCTTCCCAGCCTTCGCAATCATAGACCAGCTACCTTCTGGTACCAATTATTTTTTAGAATTAACGTAGCATTGATCGTCTTGGTCAGTTATACTGTGACTTTGCGTGGGAGTTGTTATGGGATTTCACCTGTTATGACATCGTAGCCCTGCGACTATTTCGAGCAAATGTTATTTTGAATAACGCCTTTCGCTCATTGCTTATAGTTCATTTTCCGTCTGTATCTCTGTATTCAAATGGAAACAATGTTAGGCAACAATTCATTAAAAATATATTTTTGTTTTTTTTATGTCTCATTGTTATGTTGTGAATATGTTAATTTCAAGGGCAACAGCTATTTACAAATGCGTTGTGTAAGTTCATAAGAATTATAAAATATCTGAAAACCAAATGCGGACTTCAAGGTTAGAATTCAACTAGGGGCAACATCTAGTAGTGAGTTCGTTCGCGTCGAGTTCGTAAAAATTAATTCAAATTCAAAATCATTTATTTCAAATAGACCAAATGTAGGCACTTTTGAATAGTCAAATGTCGGTCAGTCCAAGAAAAGTGAAGCTAAATTGCACGTTCCAAAGCGTAGATCTCTATGGAGAAGAACGTGCAAGAAACTCCATGGACACTCTTTTAAATCATATTATGCGTTACATATAATGTTTGTTTACATTATTTCATGTTGCTTGTATTATGTGAGCACAATGTAGATAATAAAATAAAAATAAAAAATATATTAAAAGATAAAAACTGAATTAAGCTACTGGCAGCTAAGAGATGACCAGTCTCAACTGACGGCACCCGTTCACGAGCATGACGCGTGCATCAGCCCCCTCAGCTCAACCATTTTCAAGGGAACCGAATGACCCAATATACGCGCCACCAACAGCGAGACATTTAAGTGAGCATGATAAACTCCTAACTGCCATGCTTGTAATGTCAAAAACAAAGAGAATAAAAAGTCGTAACCCAATAAAAATGCTTTATGGTACCTCTTATTCACAAATAGGAAAAAAAAAGTGATTCTACATTAAACAATGCTATGGTTTTCAAAAACAAAAGTAATAAATGATCACAAGTTTAAACTATATTTTCAAATTACAAAAAAAAAAAAAAAAAAATTATAGTTTCCAAACTAATCAATACACCCTAGTGTGGTAGTGGAGCTGGACCAGCATTGAGCCAAGCATTTTTATTTTGTATATAATCCTCCAACTTATAATATGCCTGCCTGCATAGCGTGCGTTTAATACAAGATTTAAATTTTGTTTCATTGAGTTCTAAAATTTGGGGAGGTATTTTATAATAGCATTTTAAACAGTACCCCATGAAAGAAGAGGCCACTTTTGCCAATCTGAAGCCTGGTTGAACTAACTGGTCCCTATGTCTTGTAACATAGTTATGTCTATCGCCTCTTTTGGTAAAGAGATGAAGATTTTTTCTAACGTACATGATGTTTTCATAGATATATTGACAAGGCACCGTTATGATGTTAATATCCTTAAACAGCTCTCTTAGAGAATCGCACCGGCGGAGATTGTGAATAGCTCTGATAGCACTTTTCTGTAGTATAAAGATTGAGTCAATGTCTGCAGCCCGTCCCCATAGTAGGATACCGTATGACATGATACTATGAAAATAACTAAAATAGACTAGTCTAGCGGTATCAACATCCGTAAATTGGCGGATTTTTCTAACAGCAAATGCAGCCGAGCTAAGCCGTCCTGCAAGAGATGTTAAGTGAGGACCCCATTGTAGCCTTGAGTCAAGCGTAATCCCCAAGAAAACCGTTTTTTCGACAAATTCTAATTTCTCATTGTTCAATACAATGTCACAATAACTACTTTTGACGTTCGGTAAGGAAAATCTTATACATTTAGTTTTTTTTGCCATTAAGAACTAGATTATTAGCAGTGAACCAGTTTTGGACCTGCAGTAATTCCCAAGAAATATATGTTACGTACATTATTTATTATGTATCAACGTCAACGAAACAGAATGTAAGGCTCTGTAGTTGGGTATGTCACCATCGTGGCGGCAAGTCTCCTTCTTTGAGGAGTGGCTAAAGAGGCAGGTGCGCCGGTGCGGTGTCTTCACTTTCTATCTGAAGCAGGTCCACGCCGGACATGAATTTGGAACAGGAGCCTCCCGAACTAGGAAGATAGGCGGGAGAAAAGCGGATCGCCCCATTGGACATTATGGAGTATATGGTATAAATCTGTCCCAACAACCAGCAATGAGTAGCTCGCCGTAGTTGAATTTGTTTCAAGAAGGTGGAAATGTGATCGACAATGCTAAAAAGCAAAGTCTAGTTCCAATTTTTTTTGTGTATAGTCTTTATTATCTGTACTTATCGACTACACTTGAATACACTTAAAAACTGTGATATCTTCTTAAATATGTATAATAAGATGAATTAGTGTAACTGTGCGAATAAAAGCAGTGTGCTTAAATGCCTATGGTGGGTGGAGGGGATCGTAGTCCCGGCAGCTGGGATGTGAAGAAGTTGTTCCAACATGCCTTCTTCGCTGGCATTAATCTGCTTTTAATATATTATTTATATAAGTTATCTATGAGATATTGCAGTTCTATGTGACTCATTGTTTTTGCAGCTTAGTATACTTATGATAAAATAATTAAAAGATTTTTCCACACTAATCTTCCATTGAGAGATAACTAAATCTTTTTAGTTATGTAATTATGTACACAAAAATTAAATTCAAAAGTTAAATGTTAGCACAATTGTCGATAATATTTTGAATTTATTTAAAAAGTGTGGAGATATGTTGGGGTTAGTTTATTGTATCTATATAATTATGTAATTCTTCTGCATGTGTGTTTGTCATCTCCTCTTACAAACTCCTCCTAAACGGCTTGGCCAATTTAAATGTCATTTTGTGGTATATTTGAGTTTAAAAATAAATTTAATTGAACCTGATAGATGGCACTGAAATCGGATTCTCAATATTTTTTCTGTCAAAAAAGACACCATTTTCAGACAGAACAACGCCGGACGTAACCACTAGTTTACAAATATTTTATAAAAAGGTAGTTTGTTTTTATGTTTTTTTGCTTGTAGGAAGTAATTTCTGGATCTGGTCTATTGCAAAAATTTTTTTTTCACTCTATCAGTGAAAAAATTTTAAAGCTGCTTTATTCCTGAGTGACAATAGACTAAATTTTATGAAGGCGAGCGATATCTAGTAATATAATAAAATAATGTCATTAATGTTTTACCTTAAGCCATGCAGGTTTCTGTGGTTGAGCAGTCAGACGGGGCCACCAAGCCGGTTTTTCCTTCTGCAGGATAAGTTCCACTCTGTTCTCAAACACACGGACAGTGGTAATGTGGTCACTTTCAGCCTGAAAAATAACGATATTGAATTATGGACATTGTTTATATTTATTTATGTTGTAGTGACAATCTCTATTTTGCAGCTATCAATAGAGATTAGTGGGGATTTTTTTTTTTTTTCTTGTCGATGGGGAAAATCATCTTTGACGAAACCCGCTCTTGGGTGGAGTGGGAGACAGTGTCAGACTCTTACTGACTAAAAACCCCGCGCCGTTCCTTCTAGCCTTATTAGTAGGGGCTTATGGATTCTTCTGTAGGACCAATACTACTACTGTTGTCTTACATTAAGAATCCACAGGCTTGGTTTAGATATTGTGAGAAGGCTTTCATTTACATTTTAGTAATAAAATCTCTATTCCTAATCACTTTTAGCTACAAGACTGCCTATTGTGACCTATTAATTTTAAGTTCCTATTGTAATTGTGTTTTTGGTGTACAATAAAGTGTATCTATTTGATCAGTAATTTTCAAGTTTATCATGTTCATACAGACAGACAGACAGACATGGTAGTGTACTTTGTTTTACAAGAAGTTGATAAGGATATCGAGCCATTACCGCTGACTTATCGTAAGCGACATCCTTATTAAAATACATTTTAGATCTTATATCGAATGTAGTCTATGATTTAGTTCATAAGTTTGCTTTTTCAAAAGGATGTTGCTTATGATAAGTCAGTGGTAATGGCTCGATATGTTACCTTTTCAAAATGTATAAAATATGCATTGTTATATTGTAGATAGTACAGACTTTGGCTTTACTGTATTATGAATACAGTAAAGCCAAAGTAGCAGCAAAGACTGATTTAACAATATTTAGAGAGTTATTTCACTCATGTTAACTCATTTGCTCATGCACCTCTCAAAATAGTAAATTCACATGGAGTGCCTACTTTTGGCCTCCACAAGGCATTTCAATCATGTGTATAAGCATGTTTTGCATTTACCATTGAGAAACTTGTTTACAAATTTCAGGATAGAATTATAGATAAGAATAAGAAGATACTTTATTATATATGTTACTGCAATAATGATTTGCGATGAAATAATTTTAACTAAAAAGCTAATTTGATTCTAATAGATAAACTTAAAAATCACATAGTAACTAGATTGGCAAAGGTCAGTAATACGTAATAACGATAATATGTACGTTAGATAAAACGGATATAATTAAGCGTTTAAATACTTGATAAAAGCATGCATATAAGAAAATACTTACTGTTTTTACTGGTGAAAATAAATCCAAATTAAATTCATACAGACTCTCGCCGCGGGCACCAATACCTTGAGCCGAGAATTTCAAGTTATTCTCTAAAACTTTCACATCAGGTTTTACAACATTTTTTAATTCTATCTTCAATGAAATTACACTCTCAGTCTGTGCCCAATAAACAAACGGGCTTGGGATGATCATTATTTTTGACACAAATTCACTACACAACGATGTAAATACTACACCGAAACAACTAAAATTGTATTAGAATCAAACAAGAATTGATAATTTCAGAAAAGCGATGAAGCGAAATAAAATTTATATTTTTAACCTGTCAATCTATCAACCGACCGGCTGCAAGTGTTACCAGCAAATGTCCAAATGTCAAACAACATTGTTTTTGGTAGCTTTTGGATCGCCTTACATTGACAAGAAATTCTACTATTCCATCGACTAAAAGTAAATAATATAAGGGACAGCTCTATTAAACGAACTTTTCATTTCACAAGCTTAAAAGATTTAGTGACCAGACTAAAATCATTATGAGAAAAATAATCTTTATACATTCTGCAAAGATTTTATATATCCTAGTACTAGATTGACTACGACAACCTCAAAAGCGTACCTGATAAGGAAAGTCAGAAAGAGTCCTGTCATCTCGTTCTACTAGTGTGTCCATACACTAGCTACATACTACGGGACAATTTTGCTCAAAAGTTAGTTAAAGATATTTTTGATAGATTAAAATAGACATGCAAGTTCAAAAACAATTAATATGTATAATAAGCTACCAAAAGGGAACTGTGAGTTGTCTCTGTAATGACTAGGAAATAGCTGATGTCCGTATAGTATATATAATAGCAATATCCTCTTATGCGAGTATGAAATACCTACACTGATAAAAAAAATGCCTAATGTGTGTGTACCTACGTAAGACGATCACTTCTGAACGGCTGCACCTATCAGAATAAGGTTTGTCTGAAAGAAAAAACTAGTTAGTTTATAATAAAACTAAATTAAAAATAGACTGTTGCGTGACATTTTTTTATTACGTTAAATTGCACTTATTAACTAACAAATAAATAATACATTAAATAAATAATCCTCGACTGGTTTATAAATTTATTTATAATAACTACTACTACTACTAATTATTGCCGATGCCCGTTAGCGCCACAGGGAATTTCCGAAAGGGATACCACGGTCCTGGAACATAAAGGGCAACTGAAGGACACGGGTAGGTTTATTCAGTATAAACCTCAAATAACTTATCCCGCTCTAAGATGGAGCGTAAGGCGCTCTACCTTAGAGCAGGATAAGTTATTGGAAATTTTACCACATCAAAAAGTCTCCCACTATGTTTGTTTATCTATATCTGTTTGCAATCAACTCAAAAACTACTGAACGGATTTTTAACAACTAGATGGAATAGAATTAGGTTTTAGTGTTGATTTAACTTTATGAACTATTACATCTTCAGACTACAAATAAAACTGTTGCTGAAAAAAAAAAATTAATGGCACAACTTCAAAGCCATTGTTGCCGATGGTTCTCGTTTCTTGGAAATCTACAACAAAACATAAAAAATAATATATTACTAGTAGTTAACGGTTAAGCCACATACGTGCAGCATTGCGTGCAGCATTGCGTGCGGCATTTATTAGGGACCTACCTCAGGACTAAACTTAAAGACAGTAGACTATGATTTAAAATGAATATAATTCTCGAATGTACTATATCGATGTGGAGAAGATTTTGGAGTGCACGCGCGTCGTTTTAAGAACTGGTCACAGATAACTATATACTGAATTGGTCCGAAGACACGTCCCGCATGCCGCAACTCTGGCCGCCGTTGCTCGCCGCTTTTCGTTGTGTCACGCCAAAGGCCAAAGGCGCCCGATCAACAAAAAAGATAAAATTAGTAAAATTGGTACGCGCTTGATTTATTAAAAAAAAATAATTATTGAGCCTCCTCAGATATTTAGAAATTTGCTTATAATAATATAAAACTTGAACAGTAGACAAAAAAAAATTATAAAATTTAGCACCCAGTCCGTCTTCTGAATCGTTTATGATGCCTCTTCTCTATGCATTTTTACAGGCAGTTAATATGTTTTAATTCCCGCATGAAATTCAAAACGATGTTTGTTGTCACCCTACATAAATATTTTGTAAACAAAACAGAAAACTTACCAAAAAAAAACTAAATTCCACAACCAGGATACTCATCACTATTGCGAAACTTTACACAGCAACGTTTTGAACATCTTACACACTTTATACTTTACTAAATATTGAGATAAAAACTTGTAACAATTAAAAATACAACTTTGGGCCTATGAAGCATCAGCCATATTGGTTATTGATGTCAAATTCTGTCAAATTGAAACCTCCTAAATGTTGCCTTTCATAATTTTAAAATTACTACGGATAACTACTATATCTAAATGAAATCATCATTAAATACAAGAAGAATGCGTATAAAATTTCAAGAAGCATTATTTGAAATAAAACATTTAGTTGCAATTCATTGTATGTTGCATAAACCTATCAAAATGCATGAACACGGACTATTTAACGATAACTGGAACAATCTAAAAACTACCATCTGTTTCTTATTTTTTTCTGGTAGTATGTGAGAAAGGGACAGAGAGGATTTATCTTAGTGTCTTGCTCCAGGCCATTTTTCCCTTTTGAGTGTCAATAACACACATGAACTTAATGCTAATGAGAATAAAGAACACTTTAAAGACTGTCATATTTCTTCGTAGTCAATCTAGTCTACTCTAGTAGGATATATAAAATCTTTGACATTCTGTGACTGTGAATTTCTGTCTGTCAAAAAGCCGTTTGCTGCTGTTGATGGGTGTCGAGTTTCTATAAATTTCTCATTTTAATCGTCTTTCTTTGTGATTCAATATATTCCCCGTTAACTAAAAATGGTTTAACTATTATCTCGCGCTATAAATTACGTAAAGTGGTTGATCTCTGACTCTGGTAGAAGTTGTAAACAAATCCAAAATGTCCGTTCCTAGCACTGGATTGAGCAAATTGAAGAAGAAACACATTCGTGTAAAACACCAAAAAGTGAAACTGTTTCGTGCAAATGAACCATTACTATCTGTGTTTATGTGGGGTGTGAACCACACGGTAATTACTTTATATTTTATGCACTAATTGCAATAGAATGGCGGGTGTATAATCCTATTTGAAACGATCTCGGCGAGCGAAGCATCATTATTATGTCATTTCCCACACAACTGGTTTGTTGTGGTTTTACAATGTTTACATTTGAATGTACCTCATTAAAAAAAACTCTGCGAGAAGACCCAAATCCTATTGTGAATTCTGGCACTTTGTCAATACTGTATTTTTTATAGGTCTCCTTGCCATTGAATATAAATAGACTATTAAACTTTATTGCGTTGAAGGCAGGTTCAATAAATTTAAGCATGTTGGTCACATCAACATTCATTTGCATAGTGTACTCCTATTGTTGATACCTAAATAATATTTTTTGTTTTCAGATAAATGAGCTCAGTCATGTCACAATACCAGTCATGCTCCTCCCGGATGACTTCAGAGCTTACTCCAAGCTCAAAGTTGACAACCATTTATTTAACAAGTAAGAACCAACCAAAAATTATTCCTAATTTCTTATTAGAAACAGGATTTGAACTCCAACCAAAGTATCTGCCTATTATGATAACTGGAAGGATTTATTTTAGGACAATTATTAAACAAATTAAATTATAAAATACACTTAACTAATTAGAAGTAATATATATACACTAAAGGCCTAGCTAAATATGACATCTTATAACTTCTCCGCATGGCTGTCAACTTTAGATTATGATAATATTGGCATATTCCAGGCTAGATTGAATAGGCTTTTAATAATAATAATAATAAATCATTTATTATCAGGCATCTAGGCCCATAGATATATACCTTACAGACTAACATATATATAGAGTAAACACATCTTGTCGTTAGTAAATAAGACTTAAATCTATGTTAGTAACACTTCACATTGCACTAAGTTCACTTCTTAATAAACTAGTGCACCTCACCATCGAGATTGCATCACTGCTTACCATCAGGTGGGATTGCAGTCAAGCAATAGATATCAATTAAAAAAATATATATGTAGTAATAATAATATACTCAGAAATCTTTTTTAGATGATCTTCTGTTGATATTATCTGTGACAAAGCTAAGAATGTTTCCATTGACAATAGTTTTAACACAAAAGAAGTCAGGGTTCAAATGTAAAAAGCAATAATAGAACCCTATTGTAAAATTTACCAGATATTTGTACAAAACATTTGACTTGTAATGCAAAATTGAGAGAATTTGCTATGGATACCTACTGTAAACAAAGTGAGACACTAAATGGTAAATTATTTACATACTAGCCGGTGCCCTTGACTTTGTCTGCTTTAGACTCATCTCAATCAAAACAGTACAATGCCCTTAAATCAGAATTTCAAGTTTTTTTTTTTTGCACTGACCCCTAATTTTTTTTCTTAACTAAAGTGGTCTAAGTTACTCCTTGTGACATCAGTTCTACTTTTGAAAGTCCTGACAAAATCGGTCCTGCCATTTCAGAGATTAGCAGGAAACAACAGACAGACAAAAGTTAAGAATAAATAATTGTTATAGATATCAAATATAGTTTCATATGTAAAATATTACTTTAATGTTACAAACAGACACTTGCCAGCGACTTTGCCACCGACTTTGCCCATGTGAAAGTAATCTTCTCCATAAAAACTTCCAACCCCCCTTAGGGGTGGAGTTTCGTCAAATCCGTTCTTAGTGGATGTCTACACCCTATAGCTGCTTGTCTATGGGGTGGACCTGCTGCGGCTCCTTAAAACAATGTCCATCTGTAGGAGGACCGCTGGGGTCCCCTGAGACTTACGTCATTACATCAAAATATAAGAGAGAGAGAAGGTCCTTCCACAAACAGACATTTCTCTCTCTCTGCGGTTGGTGGATCTGGAGCAGGTACGGCTTCACAGTTGAGGCTGTAAGGAACTTACCTGCTTCTATGACTTTTTACAAAACATAATACATTTTCCAAAAACAAACCTACAAGGTTTCGTTGTTCTATCTAACACATTTCAAATCTGTATTTTCGCGTATCTACTTACGCTTCCCGCGCACTGTTCTCGTAGTAATAAGTAAGCAGGCTTTCGAAACATTGTCATCCCACCTAGCAAGCATTCGCACCATTTCCGTGTACTCAACATTACAATATTGATACACCATCATGTAAAGATAATTACGTCTGCACTGTCGAATTTCGCTACAATTTCGTCTCGATGCGTTTGCAAACGCATCAAGGCGACCGACCCTTTAGTGAGGGCTGCCCGTAAATAGGTCAAGTTCATGTTCAGCTACCCTACGCTATTGTATCGCTTGCTTCGCATAGATTTCGTAATATTTAGAACATTCAATTTAATTCATGAATCCCCAAGCGACACCCGGTGGCCGCGCATCTATTGTTTTACTATTGTGTCTCTAATTGACGGTATCTGAAGGGTTAAATATTTTTATTTTTATATGAAAATCTGATGAACTAAAAAATATGATAAATTTTTAATGCCATAGAACAATAGTTGTTATTTATGAAGTTCTTGAATAGAAAATGAGAGGTTGCTAGTATTTTACTAATAACCCTGTATATAGATAAATGTATAAATCTGTTATTGCTATTTTCTAGCGTATTTTCCTTCCAGGAAATAAGTGTCAAGGTCTTCATTAGTCATAATGATAATAGAGGATAATTTTGCTTGAAAAAATATTGATGAGGTTAGATATGTAATCAGATTTCGTATATCATACAAAAATACTGACCATTACATCAAATGATAAATAAATGATAAATGATCTTTATTTTGTAAACAGGTTTTCAAAAAACACTTTTACACGTCAATTTTTTTTCAGTCAGTTTTAACGAGATGAGGCCGGCCATGCTCCTATGTGTTAGCTTGGTTCTCTATTAACCTTTCGAATACCGTAATTAGAGACACAATAGAAAGTCAATCAGGGAGCGAACAAGGCGTTCGATTGGGAATCGAATCGAGCGAATTCGACCAAAAATAGTCACAAAATGTAAGGGCGTTGGTCGGATTCGCTTTTGACGCATTTCGGAACGCAGAGATAGTGTGGTACTCTTGTTTCCTAAATTAATACTTTGTACCTTTGTGTTGCATGAAGTTATGAGACATAATTAAATCAAGGAAACTTATAAGAACTATAATTTTGATAAGAAACTTGTTATTGTATTCAGTACACGGATAAAACATTTGATTGTAACTGATAGCAAAGTTCCTAGTTTCCTTATTCTAATCACACATTATCTAAGTATATTATCTGTTAGAAAATCCCAAGAGCTAAGGTGCAGGCTGACTAACCTCCAGTTTCTCGAACGAAAAATAGAAAAATTAATGCGACCGCGCATAAACAGCTGTGATTGATTGTCAGTTGCCAATTCAAATCACAGTCATTTACGCGGATTTACGATAATCTTCATTTCTCGCTGAAACTTAAAAACGGCTGGACAGAATTTACTGCACGAGTACAGCAAAACAGTTTGGGCACGCCATAATTATGGCGGTAAGTCTCGTCTTTGAGGAGTGGATAGAGAGGCTTCATGGTAGCCTCACCTTCCGCAAGACGCAGATCCTCACTGGACATCTTAAGTCTGGGATGTTTCTGCACTGGATTCAGGGGGAAGAAACGCCAAGGTGTAACCATTGTGTGGACTGCTCGGAGGACACGGTGCAGCAGACGGTGCAGGTTATACTCGGCTTGGCTGGAGCATCGCCGTGTCCTCGTGAAAGTGATCGATGACAACCTCTCGCGCCGGCCTCAAGTTCAGGCCACGGTTTGGAGCTTGGGGGAATGGCAGGCGGTTGACTCCTGCGAAGCAGTAATGCTAGCGAAGGAGACGCACGTATAAACATCCTCACGAAAAGCCGCTGTGACCCCAACCCCGACTACCAGACACAGTGGGCTCGGGTTTGCGGTCGATGAGCAATGTGTAGCGTGCCTTCCGGCCGTCCGGTAGTCGTCCGGACCGAGACCCAAGTCGTCAACAGCGAGTTAGGCTGTGCACCTCAAAGAGATGTCAGCAACCGTAGGAGCTTAGCAGGGATATATGCCCGCTACAATAGTGGGTTTTCTGAAAAGGAAACCCATAGTCATAAAACGCAAACGGTTGGTTTTAGTCAGTAAAAGTCAGTCACAACCGCCCGCTCCACCGAAGACTCCAAAAAAAAAAAACAAACGAAATAGTTGTTACACAATTCTTGTAACTATATGTATTTGTCCAGCATAGCAAGGGTTATTTGTTAGTTGAGACAGCTTTATCTTCAAGCAAATTAGCGTCATTATCATAGTCACTATTATAGTCTTCATTAATATTGGTATTCTAATTTATGATGGAAAACAATGTAAGTCACTAGCCATGATTATACTGATATACTTGAAGCACCCTGGACAGTAAGACTACCCTTAAAATAGGGTTTACAGCGTGTAAAAGTTTTTATGAAACATTCTGGCAAATGAAATCTCTGGCAAAGTGCTAATTAAACACTGGTATAAAATATAAAATGGAAAGAATTGTTTTTTTTTTTTCTTTGGTTTTGTTACGATTTAACTCGTAAACTGATTTTCAACATTCTTTCACCAGTAGAGAGCTACTTTATCACTAAGTAACATAACCCAATATTTTCTATTTTCTCGTGAGCGAAGCCGCTGGCAAAAGCTAGTTATGTCATAAATAATAATACTACAGCATACATCTACGCCATCATACCACATAGACACTAATCTGTAGATTGTTAAGATCTATTAAACCATTTTATAATCTCGCTGCTAATAAACGACTTTGGTGCGTCAATGCTAATAAAATTGATTGAACTAAATGATTCGCTTAACGATGTATTAATAGCTTTACACCGTTTATTCTGGTACCTACCTGAATTAAATATACAAGAAAATCTACTTTGTTATAATATACTAAGTGTTTAGGTACTAAAACCCAGTCCTATGTTTCTTCGTTGCCTTGCTTTCCAGGGCCCTGGGTTTTCCTTTCAGAAGCGAACTCAATAGGCTTCGGCCCTGCTGGGCCCCTACGGTTTTGCTGACATCTCCTTGAGATGTGCGTGGATCTCTACGCGCCGTCGACGACTTGGGCTAGGTCCGGATTTTATATATTAGATCTAAGATATTCTTAGATATTAGCAAAATTGATAGAGAGATGTCAGCAAAATTGTAAGAAGATGTCGGCAAAATTGATGGGAAGATGACAGCAAAATTGTAGGGAGATGTCGGTAAAATTGATAGGGAGGTGTCAGCAAATTTAATGGGAAGATATCAGCAAAATTTATAGGGAGATGTCAGCAAAATTGATAGGGAGATGTCAGCAAAATTGATAGGGAGAGGTCAGCAACATTGATAGGGAAAAGTCAGCCAATTTGATGGGAAGATAGCAGCAAAATTGATAGGAAGATGTCAGCAAAATTGATAGGGAGAGGTCAGCAAAATTGATAGGGAGATGTCAGCAAATTTGATGAGAAGATATCAGCAAAATTGATAGGGAGATGTCAGCAAATTTGATGAGAAGATATCAGCAAAATTGATAGGGAGATGTCAGCGAACTTGATGGGGCCAGATAGGGTTCACGCCTGCTACGGATTATTCGAAGGAGTTAGCCGTTGCAATAAAGGGCAAATGAAAGAACACTGGGTTTTAGTTAGTAAAAGTCTGACACTCCTTTCCTCTCCACACAGAGCGGGAAAAGTTATTTGATGATTTTTCCGCGTGAAACATAAGTTTACGATACTTTTGTTCTTGTATTCGATTCTTGTGTTGCCTGCAATGCAACATGCAAAACTTCTACTAACTACTCATGAGTAGTTTCTAGTGTAACAAATTTTTTTTCAGAGATAATAAAGAAAAGATACTACATTATTTCCTTCAAGATTAGATAGAAGGCAATACGTAATCAATCTCCTGATTATAAATATTTATATGTTATGCTATCTTTTCTCCGAAATTACTTTTCCTTTCTTGTTATCATAATGGATTTATGGTAATTAAATGATGAAGCGAAAAAACAGGTGTTTTCCTTAAGTCGAGCTAGTGTGTCTACTTATTAATAAGTAGGTACTTATCGATAAAATATTAACAATGTTATCGATTGTTTCAGAGAAAATATGCCGTCTCACTTCAAAGTGAAGGAGTACTGCCCCCTTGTGTTCAGGAATCTACGAGAGAGGTTCGGAATCGACGATATTGACTACAAGGAATCACTCACAAGGTACAACCCTTACTATAGATCCCAATCATAGCCAATACCGAAGTCAAACTCGCCTAGCACGAGTGATACGCTAACGATAATTTATTTCTTTATTAATTATGTATTTATTTATGTTTATTTTTATCCCCATATTGTATTATCTGGCATCCTCGATCCCACATCCCATCCTGTGGTCCCTAGGTTTAGAAAGCCAGATAACTACCTGTGTTCGCGGGCTCAGAAGAGGCCTAGCAGTATGCTGCGACGCTCGGCGACGGCGCCCACCGGGGTTGCCAACATGAAAAACGAAACACATCAAGAGAGCATATTCCACGATGCAAGCGAGTTCGTCAAACGAGGGCTGACGATAAAACGCCTGAGGTCAGCGGAGTTTTACTTAGCAGCTGTACGATTTTTTTCAGTTTTTTTATTTTTTATTTTCTCTCAAATAACAGTATGTAGTGTGCCTTTCGAACTGACACGGCGAGCATAAGCATTACCACGATCACTGGCTGTATTGTGAAGTCATTTCCCCTGTCTAACCGCTTGAGAGAACTCCATGAGAGATGGTTTCAAAAGTTTGGATATGAAAATGGATTTTTGTTGGATTTTGGTTTTTGTATGCCTACGTCCTGTTGTCCATTCCAGTTTAGGTTAAATGGGTGTCAAGGGTGCCTCGATCCTTGATTGACCGTGACCTCCATTGACGTTCCTTAACCTCCGCAATTGTCCCGTATGTCTCCATTACCTAATATATCGTATATATATATTTTCTTTGACATTAACACTACATGTGCACATTAATGCTGTGAGCACATTCATGTGCACTTTCACCGGTTGGTAAGTATTATGTTAATATCTCTTTCGCACGTAACACGAAATAGAAATTAATGAGAAAGACATAACGAATCAAATGCATATTACTACAAATGAAAGGATATTCAAGGACCTAAGTGATCATTTTGACAATAAGGTATTTGAATACTTCGGTTGACTTTTGTGAAACGTCTGCGTGGTGTTATTTTTTTATGTTCCTTTTAAGGGTCGACGCAAACTACAGACAATTCGCGATACATTTTATTTTTCGAACGAAATGGTTTCGTCGAAAGCATGAATAGATAAAACATAACCCGTGTACATCATCAAAATAAAGTTAAATTGCTAGAAGATATTGTAGTCTGTCGTCTGCGTTGCCTCTTATTCCAAGACCTATAATTTTCTTTGAGTGTCCTTAATTTCCTGTTTGTTAGGGCGTGTGCAAGAAATAACGTCACAAACTCACTTGCAAGTCACAAATCACTTGATTGTAATTACACACACTTTGACTCCATAACCATATACTTTGTATAGTAATTCAGTTTCATCATGTAATAGATAATGATGTGTCTAATACAGAGTTCTGCTTGACTTGGAAATATTACTTTGTAAATGAAAACATTGTGGAAAAAAATAACAAAATTCTTGGGGTTAATGCGCCTAATATGGTAGAAGCTCCCTGCTTTTGGAGCCTGCCTTCTTTCTCTTTTTTTTAACATCAAACTTGATTTATGAAAACTACAAACAGAGTATAGGCAATTTATTTTAGGTATATACACCAAAATACTTGTGAAAATAAGGAAAATTGCAAATTACATGCCATTTTTGAGTGAACAGAAATAATAATATATCCTGAACCAGGAGTTGCTTTAGGATATATTATTGTTTTTGCTCACTTTATCATAACTTGATAGAATAATAATATAGGCACTATAATGTACTCCTAAATAGTTGAAAAAAAGAAAAATGGCAGAGAATATACTTACTATTCTCTAAATCAAAATGAAATATTACTTCGGATTGATGAAATATTAGGCGACGAGCTTGTTATACGCATCTGCGCCAAAATTGTCAAAGGGGTCGTTTTAATACCGAAAATCTAAAACTTTGTGATTGTTTTAGATCGTGTATTTAAGAGTTCATAAGATTGCTTTGTTTATTTAAAATAAAGAAGTAAAGTAGACACTACTTCTTTATTTCAGTTAAATCAATGTCAAGGCAAGGTCGCCAATGGCGCCATAACCGTAAAATAATCATTAGGTCTGTTGTTGTCAACTCGTGAAAAGAAACATTTTATCTTGTATCTTTTTTAACACGCTTTTATTAGCTTCATTATATTCTGTGAACAGTTTTTATTTTATCGAAAGCGTCGTAAATATACAATGTACATGACATAAAGGAAAAACTTAAATTCGCACGATAAAATACTGAGTAAGGTTGCTGGTATGTTTTTAGATTTGTAAGATTATTATTAATATTTGCACAAATCTCGTGAGTCATAGATAAAAGTGTTCTTTGTTTGTTGAAGAAGTTATACAGGTGTTGAGAACGCGATCCATTTTGGGTGAATTAACACCTTGTATTTTACCGAACGTGAGCGTAGCAATGATTGAAAAAAAAAATACAACCGAATTGAGAATCTTCTCCTTTTTAACCCTTCAGATACCGTCAATTAGAGACACAATAGTAAGACAATAGATGCGCGGCCACCAGTGGTCGCTTGGGGATTCATGAATTAAATTGGTTAAAAACTAGCTTCTGTCAGCGGCTTCGTCCACGTAATAAAAGTGAGTTTCTCCATACAAAGTGTAGACCTCAATTTCATTTCCTTAGGGGATGTATTTTGGAAAATCCTTTCTTAGAACATGCAACAATAAGTTTCCAAAATACACCCGTAGTGTTCCACGCGCGCCTCTAAGAGATGTCAGTAAACCCGTAGGGGTCCAGCAGGCCCGAAGCCTACTGGGGACCGGGTTCTTTGTTTTATGGTGGGGAAAATCATCCAATGACATACCCCGCTCTTGGGCGGAGCGGGAGATAGTGTCAGACTCTTTTTTGACTAAAAACCTACCCCGTTCCTTCTAGCCTTCATACCGGGACTCGAGCACCCATTCGTATAATTCTGGCCCCACATGGCCGGGGGTCTTGGAACGCAAGCCAAAGAAGGAACATAGCAGTGAGTTTTTTCAGTAAAAGTCTGACACGCCGACCCGCTCCGCCCTAGAGCGTGAGAAGACAATGGATGATTTCCCACTTTAAAAGAAAACGCCATTTTGGCAAATCCTTTCTTAGAAATTGCCTGCGTCACAAATTATTATATCAGCGTGCCATCCGTTCAGTGGTTTGAGCTGTGCATTGATGGATCAGTCAGCCTTTTATATAATGTCGATAGACTACATCCTTACTAATATATTGTTTATTTGTTTGTTTGTTACGTCTTCACGCCTAAATGGCAAAACCGATTCTGATGAATTTTGGTAAAGAGATAGTTGGGACCCTGAAGACGGACACGACGGAACGGACGGAATTAAAAAAAAAGTGAGAAAAATGGGAGAAAGAGTAAAGTAAATTATTAAAGGCGGGTGAAGCCGCGGGTAAAAGCTAGTTTAATATAGTTAATTGCTATAGGTAAAGCCGTTTTACCCGGACATTAACGCCCAATTTCTGTAATTCAGAACGAAACTGCTGCGATTGATTAAATTCAATTCGACATTCAACGAGCGCTTGACAATTTGTCACATTTATTTTGTGATTATTTCGGGGTTGAATTATTAAATACCCCTTTTTGTTTGAGGTGGGGAATTATCAAATAGCTTCTCCCGCTTTGAGTGGAGAGGGAGTGTCTGAGTTAACCTGCAGTCAGGACCGCGGTAATTCTTTCGAAGAATCTAGTGGCTCTGATTGGTATTCAATACTCTTAAAACCTTATTAAGTACAAAATCTAGAGATCTTTTCAATGATTTCCTCATTTTTTCTCAAACATTAAACTTGTGCGTTAAACTTTTCCAATTTCTTAGAAGTGTCGGGAGTTCTTTCCCAATGTCCTTCCCGCGACATCCTGAAAATAAGTACGTATCCGGAAAATCCGGTAAACACAAAAATGCTTTGTTCAAGTATTTAACAAAGCAAAAGCTGAAAGTAAATTTTCTTTCAAGCGTAAAATTCGGAACTATTTCTTGAAGTCATTTCTACCTTAGTTTGGTCTTACTTGGTACCACTAAGGCGCTCTTAGAAGTACTGTACATGAACTTTAAATAAATAAACAATAACTACTCTATATGAACTGATGTGGTTCAGAAGCGAACCAAATTCGAGATTCGATCGTACCTACAAACTTTGAGCGTATGTTAATATTAGAACAAAAGATAAAATATTATACATTGTCGCCAGCAGAGTTTGTCCTTCGAAAATAAAAGCATTAGGAATACATTAAAATAATGGAGCAGTACCGTGTTTTGTTTGGCTTTCGTATTAATGGGAAATTATTTTAATATCAGTGGGAGTTCCGATCTGCCGTCCACTAACTAAAAGGCAGCTAAGTGCAAAAAGTATTTTTCGAGAAAACACAAAAATTGGGAATTGATGTCTCTTGAAAAGTATGCTATCTAGGAACAAGGTTACAAGTTATATATGTAGTCTTTGTGCACAATATGTGATATATTTTATTCATTTATATTAATTATATTTTATTTAAATTCATTCATTCATTCATTGTGATTTAATGTTCTGTATCTCAAAAACTATCAATCATAGAAAAATGAGTCTTAGACCAAAAGATAGAGCATCGAAAGTTGTATAAGACTACATTAAAAAGTGAAAAACGACCAACTGTGGCTTAACGGCCTTTTAGTTAGTGGAAGGCAGCGATAATATAATGCTTACTTTTATCACGAACGCAAACTTTAGCTTCCATGGTGATGGTTATACAAGGTGTAAGGGACAGCCCTCCGCAAACTTTAAAGGCTTTCTCAGTAGACGAAGCTGAACAACCTTCCACAAGATTTTTTTTCAGGGAACAAAAAAAAAAAACAGCTTCACCACACAAAATTACAAACTTCATTGGACAATTTGTATAGCGAGACCAATATTTTTTTTCATAAATTTTTTTTTCGTCATAATCGCGGCGGTAAGTCCTCTCTTTGAAGAGTGGCTGCAGCGGCAACACGACGTCCTCACTTTCCGCATAAAGCAGCGTCTCACTGGACATAGTAAGTCCGAGAGGTTCGGGCTTTGGTCCGGAGCGAGGAGGAATGGCGGGCGTTCGCCTCTATCTGCGCAGCAGTAATGTTAGCGACAGAGGAGGCCGCACGCGTGAGGGAACGAACGTCCTCACGCCCCAGCCGCCGGGATTCCGACCTGACGTGGGCTTGCGGACGTCGAGCAATACTCACTCTACGCGTCGAGCAACTCCTCAAAGAGATGTCAGCAGACCGTAGGAGCCCAGCAGAGCGTACGCCCCCTAGGACTGCGGGAATTTTCTGAAAAGAAAGCCCGTAGTCCTAGAACTCTGCTTGAAACTGACCCCTGTTCTTTCAGTTTCCCTTTGCGTTCCTGGGCTGCGTTAACTCATTCAAACTATCCCGCAGGCCTAGCCTATGGCACTCAGTTTATGATAGGCATGAGGTCCTTAAGATCACTGCGTAGATCTTAAGGACCTCATGCCGGGCATATTTGAAGAGATTAAAATTACCTAACAAAAACATTATTACATCTACTAGCTTAGATTTATCCACTTTAAAAAGTTCTTTGCTTAATGCGATCAAAGTCCGCCATCCAAGTTTTACACTAAAATTCCGAACCGCCATTAAAGGTGATAACGACCGGAATTTATGTCCTTTATCAAACTTTTCTCCTAAACGGGAAGGACTGCTATCAATTTCCTTTGATTCTCTAACAAATTGTTATCAGACTAATATTATAACAACGAAAGTTGTTGTGTGTATGTTTACGCTGAAACGGCTGATCGGATTTGGATGAAATTTAATATAATTTATACACCAGGATAACATAGGCTATAATTAATATTGGGGGAAATACTGATGCCATGCGGTTGAAGTCGCTACAGAAGCTAGAAGATACGATCCATATTGCTGCTGATATTTAGCGGATAGCAACAAGGCACACATAATCAATAATTTGGTTTTCCGGCCACCAGACCCACGGATAGAATCACACTAACATAATATAAATATACATATATTATGTCACACTGATATTGTAAAAGAGAAAGTTTGTGTGTGTATGTTAGTTACTTTTATACGCTCGAACGGCTAAGCAGATTTCGTTGAAGCTTAGTCGGTACACGGTTACTTATACCATGTCCAGGAATAGCACATGGAATACTTTTTACACCAAGATTATGATCCCTTGAGATAATTTTCTACTATCACGTGGACGAAGCTAGTAGGTATAGGTACCACCGCGGTAATTTCTGCCAGATCCTGTGGTGCGGCGCCAAACCAAACCCTTTGAAGTTTTCGTTTCGAGTGCAAGCAAAAATGAACTTAGCGCTGGTCAGACGGAAGTGTCTTTGATGGTACGTAAATAATATAGGCTTAGGTCCAGAGACGAAAATTACTGGAAAATTAATGTGACTACTTGCCAAACACACGCTAGCTACATACATGATTGGTAGAATCAATGTTCAATAGCCAATTTTATAACATGTGTTGAGTTTAATTTGTGTCGCTGTTCTTTCCAGGAACTGGGCGTCAATCAATTAATAATATACTTTTAGGTAACGAGGTCCATTGATAGCATACATAAAAAGAGTTGGGTTAATAGACTAGCGTGATTTAGACTTCATGTAAAGTGATTCCTGGATCACTGGGAGCTCATCATGAGCTATACGATATGATACTGAATCATAGGTCCCATGAGCTGCTCATAGCCAGGTTTAAAGTGACATTGTCGAACAGCTGCTCATGGGACCTAAGATTCAGTACCTTACACAGCTACACAGTTTCCGAAGTATATAGCCAGGTTTAAAGTGACATTGTCGAACAGTTTCCGAAGTATATAGCCAGGTTTAAAGTGACATTGTCTAACACAGTTTCCGAAGTATATAGCCAGGTTTAAAGTGACATTGTCGAACAGTTTCCGAAGTATATAGCCAGGTTTAAAGTGACATTGTCTAACACAGTTTCCGAAGTATATAGCCAGGTTTAAAGTGACATTGTCTAACACAGTTTCCGAAGTATATAGCCAGGTTTAAAGTGACATTGTCTAACACAGTATCCGAAATATGTAGCCAGGTTTAAAGTGACATTGTCTAACACAGTATCCGAAATATGTAGCCAAGTTTAAAGTGACATTGTCTAACACAGTTTCCGAAGTATATAGCCAGGTTTAAAGTGTCACTGTCTAACCTTCCATCAGATTTTAAAGGTTTCTACTTACTTAATATTGAAAGGAATTGTTTTTTTTTTTCTATTTGTGATTTTGAATAAAGTCACGTTTTGATACAAAAAATATGAGTCAACTCCTACATTACATAGGTATTCATATCACCATCAATCGTCGAAAAACACTCAGGTCCATATTCTAGATCGATACCGAGTCATGAATGTGTTTCGAAAATAGTTTTACATCTCATATTCTAGTCCTAGTTTGATTGTAAGAAATGCTTGACGGGGCGTCGTTCTAGATTTCAGATCTATTAGGGGAACTAGGCAAATATGTAAAAATGCAGTGCGGCTTACAGTCGTGATCAATGACCTTTAAACTAGTCTAGATTTTTTTTTTATATTGTCATACCAATGTTTCTGAAAGTTACTTTAACTACCTATACATATACTCGTACTTTGGGGCCCTGCCCTCGCTTCTACAAACGCGGGATCCCGCACCATTTCTGCAGCGTCAGAACTGCGGGACTGGGGCCAGTGTTATCTGAAAAGTCAAAGTCAAAATATTTTATTTCACATAGGCCTACATGGGCACTTATAAAACGTCAGAAGCTAGTGCACCGTTCCTTGGTTGTTCATTGGTTGTTTCCTATGGAGAAGAACCGGCAAGAAACTCCATGGTTACGACGGTTTTGGCTCTCCAAAAGGCGCTCGAGCCCCGGTATGAAGGCTAGAAGGAACGGGGTGGGTTTTTAGTCAGTAAGAGTCTGACAATATCTCCCGCTCCACCCAAGAGCGGGGGTTGTCATTGGAAGATTTTTGCCTACCAAAAAAAAGCCTTTGATGTCAAAGATGTTACATACTCTAAACAATAACTGCAAATTGTCAACAGATCTCAGCCGATCCCCGACGACTCGTCCGGCAAGTCGGGGGCCAAGTTCTACCAGAGTTACGACCGCCTTTTCATCCTGAAGACCCTGACCTCGGAGGAGGTCGAGAGGATGCACTCGTTCCTTAAGCATTACCATCCCGTAAGTATTACCTACTGTTTTATAGAGTTCCGTACCCAAAGAGTAAAACGGGAATATTGAACTTTTTTGCGATTCGGAAAATCTTCGAAACTCAGTTCAGGAATCGAACTATTTTAAATAAGGTAGGTAAAATAAGAAACTCTACATGTGAAAGTCCGACTCGCACTTGACCGATTTTCATCTTTATTACTACTTATAACAAAAATCCCAATCCCGCAGGCATGCGGGATCGCCATTTTGAAGCGGGATTTGATTCTCTATTCCAAAGCGTAGATATCTATGGAGAAGAACTTGCAAGAAACTCCATGGACACTCTTTTAAATCATATTATAAGTTACATATAATCTTGGTTACATTTTTCCTGTTGCTTCTATTACGTGAGCACAATGAAGATAAGTAATAAAAAATAAAACTAAATAGTAGATCATAAATGGTATGAAAATAAAGGTTATTATTAATGTTATCATATTCAATATTTTCAAAGGAAAAAAGAAAATTGTCACATCCTTACTAATATTATAAAAGCTAAAGTGAGTTTGTTTGTTTGTTTGTTATGTCTTCACGCCTAAATGGCAAAACCGATTTTGATGAATTCTGGTACAGAGATAGTTGGGACCCTGGAGACGGACATAGGCTATTTTTTTATGTGAGAAAAGGGGGCGATGGGGAGGAAACGCAGGCGAAGCCGCGGGTAAAAGCTAGTATATAATTAACTAGAATAGAATACCCTGTTGACTAACAACCGAATCTAATTATGTAGCCGTCGCCTTATGCATTATGTTATACATTATGCTGATTATTCATGCATTTCAGTCGTAAAAGTCACCCGACAAATAAAGTGTTTGACTCATTTTGGTAGTAAACAATGATCTGACGGACTACGTGCGGTTTTCACGTAGATAGGTAGATTTACAATCGGATATCTGCAAGAATTGCAAAAGTCTGGGGGCGGCAAAGTTGATATACGGACAGTTAGAGGATATTATAGTCATAGTTGATCCAGACCGAAAAAAATATTTTTGGATGGATTGTGGGAAAGATAATATCTAAAAAAAGGATGAGACATGTTGTGTTGACTACAAATAAATGTCTCGTCCCTTTTACGCCAAAACTCTCCTTTGAGGAAGGTGTCCAAATGATGATGACTCCTTCCTCAAAGAAGAGTTTTGGCCCAAAGGAGTTGTGTATTCACGATTTCGTGGAAGGATACCGACCTCGTAGCGGAACACGATTCCGTCACTTCGGTGTGCAATAGTTTAATTAATAAGTAGATGTTATTCATATGTATTAGTTTATTATTTTAAGATTATTTTATGTATAGTGTCTATGGGCCATAATAGCCTGAAATAAAGAATTATAATTATTACAACCGAAACAAAAAAATAATGATGCTTTTTTATTGATGTAAACTAGTGCTTGACTGCGATCACACCTGATGGTAAGCAGTGATGCAATCTCTGATGGTGAGGCGCGCAAGTTTATGAGTCTATCTCATCTGCGTACTAAATTTTAGTATCCAAAGCGTGGAATATTATAGGGCAAAATTACTCTCACCCTTTTTTCGTATCGATTCTGCAAATATTTAATACTGGATGTTTATCATCGAACACAATCATCTGATATGCCTAAATGCAGCAAGTCAACATCGCCCCATGCAGTAGCGTAGCTAGATGTGGGCGAAGTGGGCCCTCGCCCACTTCCTCGCACCCAAAGGGTCTCGCGCAAGCGAGGACTCTTTAAGAATGAGTAGGTTTTAGTTCTTTACCTACGTACATAAAATAATATAGCCTATGTCACTCAAAAATAAAACAGCTTTCTATCGGTGAAAACATTTTAGCAATCAGACCAGTAATTCCAGAGATTTCTTCCTACTAGGGAATGCAAATCTCGCGAGATTGAGGCTCGAGCGAGATCTCGCGAGATTATGAATAACAATATCGAGATTGGCAGTTTTGTGTGTTTTTTTTTTTGCAAATATTCACAATATTTGAATAAATAAGGAAAAAAGTAATAAAAATTACAAGTATTATAAGACAACCATAGGCGCAGGCTTGCGGACGGCGAGTAATTGGTAGTTTGCTGTCGAACCGTCCGGTAACTATTCGGACCGAGCCCAAGTCGTCGACGGCACGCACTGGGTCGAAGCCTACTGGGGCTAGAGTTAGTTCCGAAACGTAGCCTCGGTATGAAAGGCACGAAAGCAGTAATAGTCTGACACTATATCCCGCTCCGTCCAAGGGCGGGAGATGTCATTTGGATGATTTTTACCCACCAAAAAAAAAAGATTATAAGGTTAAGTATCATTTATTTTTACAAATTTTTTCAATACATTTTTTGCATCAAACATTGTTTGCCATATCTGTCCTCCGCGTCCTTGTCAATCCGAGCTTCGAATAAGACGTTTTTATGCTCGAGTACAATCTCGTTAATCTCGCGAGATCTCGCCCCTTTTTCGTCCGAGATCAATCTCGCTAAAAAAGACCGAGATCTCACGAGATCTAGATTGCATTCCCTACTTCCTACAAACAAAAAAACAAAAAAAAACGACCTCTTTATTATATTAGTGTAGATAGGCTCGCGTTTGACCACTATTTGACCTGATGGTAAGCGACGATATGGTCAAACACTGGGTTACGACAGTCGCTGTCTCGTTTACGAATTTATGAAAGAAAAGGCCTCACTGAATTGCCTTCGCCCACGTCTAAATTAGTCCACGCTACGCCCCCGTCCCCATGCACTTGAATTTATCATTATTCAAATTTTGAAAGATAGCAACATCATTGACAAGTTATCAATCTGCTTGTATATAAGAGATATGTTATCGTAGAAAGTACGTTATGTGAATGTATATATGTTACTTCCGATAATATGTGAAAGATAGCGTCATTGTCACTTGTGTGAGTAATTTAGTAAAATTAGAACAAATTTGTGTAATTAACTGTTTGATGTTTAAATGTAAGGCAGGTTATCTTGTTTCTAAGACAGGTTGGCTTAGTTACAGATGAATATGGGACGTCTTTATGTTTAGTTTGTTACTATGCGTTTTTTTTTTTTGAGGTGGGCAATCAACAAATACCTTCTCCCGCTCTGATTAAATCCAGATCAGGTTGGTTTTAGTCAGTTTCAGTGTTTTACTGACTAAAACCAACTTGTGTTCCTTAGAATAGTATAGAATAGAATAGGATTTATTCGACGCGGGACATAACACAAAATTATAAAAAAAGAGTACAGAAATACAGTACAGTGACATCTGACGCTTCGTCGCCGTGCGTCTCCTGCGGCTACGGATGGGGCGTGAGAATGTCTACTTCCTGACGGTTTCAGCCACCTCTTTCGCACGGATTGCTGCTTCTCAGGAGATGACTGCTTTCCATACCCTCTCGCCCCGTCGCCTGAACCAGAGCCGGACGCGAGAGGTCGCTATCTAGTTACTATGACTAAAAACTAGTTTTAATGATCTTTGCTTTATTAGATTCGTCTCCGCCCCGAATAGCAGAATAATTAAATTATCAGAAAAATATCACGTAAAAACAATTCATTACATTTATTGGCTGTTAGGCGTAATGTGGGGTTTACACGAGTGACTAAAGCCTCACGGCGTAAATCGACCGTTTAAATGACTATTCGGATATGTCGCAAGTGACTGAAGCCGCTAGCCCCAAAGTTGGGTAGCATCCGCAAACCCTAAGGGGTACGACGTCGGTCAGCTAGTTTTCTAACGATATTGTGGTTATTTTCAGTACATAGTGGAGCGTCATGGCAAAACCCTGCTGCCTCAGTACCTGGGCATGTACCGGCTGACAGTGGACGGCATCGAGCACTACCTCGTCGCCACCAGGAATGTGTTCTCCAACCACCTCAACATACACAGGTACTGTTGTATACTATGACTGTTACAACATTAGTATATGCGACACCTGAAACACGTGTCTAGTATTTTTATGTAAAAAATCTATGTAGAAAATCTCATAACTGTGTCTTGAAAAATTACAAAGATTTAAGCTTGTTACGTTACCTGTTTGTCCGCACAAATACATGATCACCGGACCATTCGCGCGACTGAGTTTGAGTTTTGCTTCGCATCCAGCTGTGCGCTGGCACCTTATGTCCGCTATGACCTATTGTGATCTGTGTTGTACTTAGACTACTTAGTGTAGGTGGTGTTCAACTTGTGAAGTTTTTAAATTTTTTTTCTTCGTTATCACAATATAAATCTAAAATAATAATAAATTGTCATATCTCTTTTTCTAGGAAATACGACTTAAAAGGCTCGACAGTAGACCGTGAGGCTTCTGAGAAGGAGCTGGAGAAAGACCTGCCCACGCTGAAAGACAACGACTTCATCAAGCAAGGAGTGCGTATTGACATCGGTGATGCCGCCAAAGACAAGCTGTTGGAGACCCTTACTGCTGATGTTGAGGTCAGTTCATTATTATTATTATTAAACAACCTTCCCCTTAAATCACTCTGTCTATTGGTGAAAACTCTGTGTAAATCCGGTCAGTAGCATTGGCAAAACAAAATCCAGAACTTGTGATAGGTAGTACTAACTATACCATTATTTCTTGTAAACCGTCACGCGTCGATAGAAGGCCTGTCTTACTTCTATTGGCAGCTTTAACTTTACCAGTCAGTCAAGTAAGGCATTCTTTCATTTTAGTCTTTTTTAGCTAATCGTATTTTTTTATTGCTCAGTTCCTAACAAAACTCCACCTGATGGACTACTCGCTACTGCTGGGCATGCACGAGTGCGGGCGCGGCGAGGCGGAGGCCGAGGCGGCGCGCCAACGGGACGCGGAGAACGACAGCGACAACGGGGACACCGACACCGACAGCGACACCGACAACAGGCATCATGGCGACCGGTAACTAAACTCTACTTGATGGACTACTCGTTACTGCTGGCCATGCACGAGTGCAGCGCGGGGAGGCGGAGGCCGAGAAACAAACTAAAATATCGTGGTCTGTTCAAGCTCACACGCTCCAGCTGTAAACGTGACTCCAGTGTCACGTTCAGCGTCGGTGTCAGTGTGGTATGATGGGCTTTCCCAGATATTTGCCTTCCATTTACTTCACATAAAACTTTAGAGCATCTACGCCGAGCTGGTAGCCAGTCAGTTTTCTATCGGTTGCGTCTTGGGGAGAGTGCGTCAGAATTGCATAACTTAATTTCGTTAAGCCCGTTTTATTATCGCTTGCTAACAGGTGAGCGGTGGTGACATTTAGCGCGGTCAAGTGCGAGCTTATTAGTCACATATAATTATTGTTGATATTCACCAGATTGATTTATAATGACAAAAGTATATGCCTAACCCAGTTCTCTGAAATGACCATGTCAAGTTGTACTGGGATCGGTCAATCATCAGTGACAGGACATTTTTAGCCAATGAGTTGGGTATATTGTTGATAAACCGATTAATGCGCCGCATAGTAATAGTCGATGTCACCATCCCACAAGACGAAAACCTCGTGAAAGCTGAGAAAGAGAAGCAACTCAAATAACTCGACTTAGCACACGAGATTGTCGACATGTAGAATGTGTAACTCGGCTGTCAGTGTGCCGATTGTGTTGGTCAAAGAATCAGTATAAATTGTTTAAAAAAAGACATTCTGATTTTGTGACCATTGAGTTTTTTTAAGCAAAGGTCAAGACAACCGAATTTGGTCTTGTAATTTAGCAACAAGACCAAATTCGGTTGTCATGCTTTTTTAATCTTGTGTCATAAATTATTGATGATGTATCTCAGATGGGGCTACAACACTCCGCCGGACAGTCCGCGCGGCTTCGCTCGCCAGTCGTCGATGCGGTACGAGGGCATCATCCCCGAGCTCGACATATACGCCATACCCAGCCAAGAGAGTAAGTCGAAATTAAACGACTATTGTTCTACATTTTAAGTTCATAACAGGGACGTTATGGAACTCCATTACCGGAGCTGAAACTACCAGATATCTTATATAATAAAAGTGGAGTCTAAATTGGACGTAGTTATGCAAACAAGAACCAACCCACATTTTTAGTGAAATTGAGTTATATATTTCAGGACTTCGAGTACATAGTTGGGGGTACATTGAAATATATAACTCAATTTCACTAAAAATGTGGGTTGGTTCTTGTTTGCATAAATACGTCCAATTACAGGTTACGACAGGATTTTTGTACACACAAACACTTAAAAAAGAAAAGAACAAATAAGAATAGAAGAGTGCAAAGGATCTGCCGGCCAAACAAATGATAATCTACACTAGTATTATAAAGAAAGAGTTACGAGTTCGTTGAGTTTAAGTTAAGGTTTGCAATAAAGTTGTATAATAATAAAGAGGTAAAGTTTGTTTGTTGGAGGTAATCGCGGAACTTGATGAAAGTTACTTTATTCCTGAGTAACATAGGCTAAATTTTATGTACGCGGGTGAAGCCGCGGACAAAAGCTAGTGTAGATTAAAATTGAACGTCAATTGGCTATTTGTATGTAAAATAGCCAAGATTTGACTTTTATTATTGTTTCGGTTCAAACATTCATGTTATAAACCAGTAACTCTGCACACAAATGTAAAAATGTGTCTTTACCTCCGTTTCAGGTGCTCCCAAAAAGGAGATTTACTTTGTTGCCCTCATTGATGTGTTGACGCACTATGGAGTCAAGAAACAGGTAAATATTAACTTTATATAAAAAAACCCCTACCTATACAGAAATATATAGGTACTGTTTCTATTTATAATCTGACTGTTTGCTGCGGTAATGATGGGCATCAACAGCACGCTAGAACTGCGACGTGTGAATGCGCTGTTGAGTTTAATGTGGCTCGCCCGCTGCTGGCTGTAGTGTCGGCCGAGCGAGGCGGGGCGTGCGCGTGCGACCATATTATTTTTGTGTATTAACCTTAAAACTATACTCTATGTTTGCATGTTTTTTTTTAGTTTTAAAATGATATTTTGTTCCAAAATGAATTGTAAAAACAATCCGCAATGTTACAAGATTTACTTACGCGTACTATTATTATTTGATAAATAAATTGTCCTAGAGGCACGGGAAGCGAGCTAGGAGCTACGGGTGAAGGCGTGGTCATATTCTCGTTAGATGTCGCTGACCTCAATGTTTTTTTTAAGAAGTTATGTTGACTAAAGTACCTTTTACAGGCGGCGAAAGCAGCAAAGACAGTGAAATACGGCAGCAACGTGGACGGCATCTCTACCTGCGACCCCGAGCAGTACGGCAAGCGCTTCATAGAGTTCGTCGCCAAGGCCATCGAGGGCAACTAAGCGCCTCGCAACCACTGGTGCTTCTTTTAGTACTTATACGTCACGGAGTAGTGCCCACATGGAGGGCTAAGGTCAACAGCACTTGATGTACCCTTGAGCACATTAAAAAAAACTCAATGTCAATCTAAATCAGGCTTTCAAATGCGCATTTCATGGTGCACTCTTTCTAATTATTAGTATGCACTGCTGCGATGTCGTCGTTTACTTTACAGCGGAAAACTTAACAACGCAAGTTTGAAAACAAATGTTTGTCCAGACAATAATGAGCTGTTCGATAGTCATATCTTTATGTTAAGGAATACAGAAAGATAGGAAGTTGTGTCCTGGAGATGGACTTCCTAACGGTGCATTCATGTTAGTGCAAAGCCCACTAAAAACGAGATTGTCAACATCTCTACTCAAAAAGAGTTAAAGCTCGCACTTTAGCACTCCATTTGTTTAATTACTCCGTGTTTTTACGACTTATAGATGGCGCTACTGTATCTTGAGATATTGAAAACATTGCCTAACTTTAAAATTAATTTTTTTTTTAATATTGGTCGGATTTTTTATATATTTTTGGATAGATTTGTTGATGGATATCATAGTCTCGTACTTTAAAAACATTTGGTGGAGGATACTCATGATGACTTTCATGGGGCGAACGAATATGAACCCTGTTTTGAAAGCATTATGACACAAAGTCTTACTCAAAAATTTGAAATATAATTTCAGAAACAGTAGCGTCATTAAAACGAATATTTTGGACTGAACAGATACAATTTTTTCTAGTTTCTCTTTCGAAGTGTTTTGATTAGTATGGATACAACTTTCGTAACGAAACAAATATAGTCAAGTATAAAGTTAAAGTTTCAGATGTTTTTTTACTACATTCATTGTTTAGTTCCCGCTAGCTCATTTACTAGACCTAATTAAGTTCGCTCACGATCCTTTGTTATTAAATAATTGGAGTTTACAGGGTGACGTAGAATATAAAGGGCTGGTAGTTTATTTAGACGCGTTTTCAGTTAGGACTGACGAAAATTATTATTCAATTTACTCGACTAATGTCAGTGTTAAAGAAAGCAAGAGCGTATCAGCACTATCCTGTATCTCTATCTCTTTCTGTTACGTAGAGCTGTCAATTGTAAGAGTGGAAGATCCGCAAGCATCGGAATCCATTAGAAAAAGTTATTCTTTGCGATTGTACTTCTTTCTCTTCCTAGTCAATTGTACTTGTGAGAGAGAAGAAAGAGATAGAGATGAAGGTATATATTGAAATGCACACGCAGAGACTGTGAATTTCACCCAAATATTGACATTAGTCGAGTTATATCAATAAATTATTAGGTGGTCTCGGCTTTTGAAGTTTATTATTATTTACCCACGTAGTTACGTACTGAAAGAAGCACCGCTTAAATGTTGTTATATCTTGTCAAAGACAAGCTACGATACAGTAAGTGTAATAACGTCGATTCTTATTGAGAAAATAAAAAAAATGCAAATAAATAAAATTTCATAAAATATGTTAAAAAAATTTCGTAGTGAGGAGGTATGTAATTGATATTAGCGATTATGTGAAACTATCGGAAAGTTTGGCGAAGAGTTTGTCGTTTTTATCAAATTAAATATCGTATTTTATTCGCTTTGCGTGCGAATTTACACAGTTGTGCAATAGACACGTTTTAAGACTGGTTTGTGCTAGATTGTAGAAAGCTGAAAGCGATGTCAGAATTTCCTAATTTCGTCCGAAATCTACGGATGTAGCTTGGTAAAGTACAGTATACTGATTAAAAAAAGACACATCGAGATTAAGAAAGACTGTCAATATGGTACGAAGGTGAAATTTTCTTGGAGCCTTTTGAACGTCACAGTCAAAATATGTGACAAATTAATTTTTGTGCTCCCGCCGCCACAGTCCGTTATATGAGACAAACAAATAAATGGGTTAAATAAAACTAATTTTAATTTTTCGGAACCTTTTGAAAAATCTTTGGGTCGTGGAAATTGATGAGCGTTTTTTTATGACAATCTGCGGCGTTAAAACTGTTAATGTACCATGTTAAAGGTCGGGCGCAATAAATGTTACTTCTAGGCAAACGTGCTCCATCGTCGCCCACGTCATCGCTTACTATTAGGTGGTCAAACGCGAGCCCATCAAATAACAGATAAAGAAAAGTATTGACTCTCATCTCAGGATTTCTACCGTCTAGCATAATTCACGTTCCAGGTCGGTCATTGTCCGAAACAGGGACGGTAACGGGTTGAAAGGGACCCATATTTTTACAATTATAATGTTCTACACTTTCGTCTTGATGTTTGCAATAATAATAATAATAATAATAATGATAAGTGGACCCTTTTTGACAATATTCACGTTTTATTCTTACACTTGAGTCCCTGTTTTGTGCTATTTCAATCTTATTCTAATGCTGAATTCGAGGTTGTCTTGTTTAAGTGGTTTTTAATGTTTTGGTAATAAGACTGTTGTCACATGCACACAAGTCACAAATTGTGACTCGCGTATAACCGCGGACATTTATTTTCAACCTTATTGATGTGGTCATAAGGGCGATAAGTGTTTAACCGGCACTGTCCGAGGTTGTACATCTTAGTTACGCATACGTGTTAGATTAGCTAGGGATTGGTTGAAATCAAAGATGGAGTGATTGTACTGATGGTTGATTGTAAAGACAAGCTATGTATCTGCGATGGAAGCTTTGTATCTGATATACAAAGTTTTCGAGGCAGCCTCGAATTTAGTTGTAAGGCTACTGCGCACTGTCCCCCAATACCCGATGAAATATTCGCTCAAAAAAAACTAAGTTCAATTTATGAATCGGTCGTGTCTCTTTGCCGAAATGACTGGTGAGATTCAATTCGAAAATTGAACTTTCTAAAATGCGTACATGTTGACAAACACGCACGTAAAAATGCAAGTCATAGCCTGTACAGTTTGTACAGGGTGTTTATTAATATCATTGTGGTAGGTCACCGCCTCTAATTGATGTCATTGTATTTAGGGAATATGCATGCTATTGTTTAAATTGGTTCATTAACCTTTCGAATTTGAGATTAAAGTCCCTAAAAAGGAAAGAGAAAAAAACCTTTCTAATATCGTAATTAGAGATAATAGAAAGACACTGAGAAAGCGAACCGTCGAAGCCGGCGTTCCCTTGGGGTCTAATAAATTAAATCATTTTTAACTCCAGTAAACAAATATGAAAGAATTTTTTATCTTCATCCACAACGAAGTTATTAAGATTTAAAGCTTGCTAATAAGAAAGAGACACCCGATGTAGTTTATGACGTCAAAGTTCACTACGCTCGGCGAAAACGGCGTGTTGACGAGAGAGACAGATGTATTTGTTTATAATTGGTTATATCTCGGTTGCTGTTCTACCAATTTTGATATTGCTTTCATAGTTAGTATTTTTTTTTGTTTCTTGCATATTCCCACTGATTCTAATGCCAGTTTACTGGATCAGCGTAACTATTGTAGTACGGTTGTGATTCCCCGTGTCAACTACCAACTGTGTACAACTTTCTAACTTATCGACGTGCAAAATACGACGTGTTTGTCAATATATACGTAAAAAAATTTTGTGTACTGAGACTGTATTTCGATTGTAAATTGCATGCAGTGTGCCTTAAGGGCTGCGTTCAAATTTGAGTTTCGAGTTAACTCTAATGACGTCATAAGGTAATTACTCTACCCTGGCATTTTTGAACGCGAACTGTCAATGTCAAGCATTGGCCGTATACTCCAACCTACCCTGCTCAGAGTTAGAGTTAGTTGGGTTAACTCTAGGGTAGCTACTCGAGTTATAAAAGAACGACCCGGGGTTGCTACTCTGCTCGACTCTGGTTATTTTTGAACGCAGGGCAGCTTGTAACCAAATGCAGTGCGCAGTCGCAATATAGTTCCTCAATACATTCTCTTCCTATAATAAAACCTCAAAGCACGTTCGCAATAATTTTCATAACTCGTTATTAGCTTTTTATAATGTTCCGCTAACGCGTAGTTTAGTATTGACAAATTATAATTAATAAATAAAAATGTTAAATATCATTGAATTAGGATGTTGAAGTGTTACGGTTGGCCAATTTAAATTTATGAATTAAATTACATGTATACTATTTATAATTGGCCCTTGTATTATATATCTTATTGTAATGTAATGCCTTCGATACATAGTATATTGTTTGAAGTACATACATGTTTTGTTCATAATAAATTTTGTGAGGATATCCCCTGGGGAGTATGGATCGACTCAAAGAACAGACTTATGAAATTGTCAATAAACGATTTTGAATTTGGTTTTTTAAATAAATAGTAGTGAATCTAGACGTGAAATGTTGTTATAATATAATTAATATATAGTTTTGTATCGATCCATACTTTGAGAAGCATTTGAGAGGTCTATTGTTGCCTGAAAATATTTAAAAAGTGTATTGAACCTGGCACGGTTGTTCCAAATATCTCGGAAGTCTACTGTTCTCTTTGACCCTCATAATGTTCAAGTCCCAGGGAAGACTGTTATCAGTGTATTCGGTATTGTACTCGTTAACTAACGTTTAACTATGTATTCTATTACAAGGACTGTTGAGTCCAAAATTGTATAAAAAGAAACGGCCATTGTTAAGAGTCGGTGTTTCACCCAATACATAATGTACGTTTTTGCCAATATACCCATACCTAGTTCGCTTAGTTTCAGTCTAGTGTAGTGTTTTTAATAGTACGATATGTAAGATTTTGTTATTTATTATTCTATATTTCGAATAAGACTTGATTGTTCTGAAGTCTTTGTGATTTAGAGCTTGGCTACATTACCAAAGTGCGGTGTCGTTAACGTGAAACGGTGCAGCATGTTGCCGTGTCGTGAAGATATCTGGTGCCTTGTCTTACCACGACACCGTGTTGTTCAAGCGCAGAGGCGTCAAAAATTTCGCTATTAGGGTTTGCGACATTGCCTTGTCGTGCAGTTTTAGTAGTGTTTCATTTGACACACCTGCCTCCGCCACCGATTGTGATTCCGATTCCGATAAACCTAATTTTAAGACTCTAGGTCCGTTACATCCCTAGTTTACACAGCGTTGTATTGTATCGTGCATCCGCACAACGTATCAGTAAGGCGCCGCCTCGCTTCTCACTAACGACGCCGCACCATGGTAATTACCACGCTCTTATTCTGTGAAAACCATGTACTGTTTACGGTGAACTAATAATATTGGTAATTTTATACTTTTTAGGCGACGATTCCCTCGCGCCCTCGACTAGCGTGACTGAACGCGCCATATCGAATGTTTGGCTGACCTCAGAATAATTATATCACTCTTCACGTAATTCTTTATAACTTTGACTGTTTATCAGGGAAATATTAAAAGGTTGATTCATGAAAATCAGTATTCAGGGCTCCGTTCGGTACGCCTTTGATTTGAAATATTTTTGTCAGACGTTAGTTTTTTTTTGTGATAGATTATTGTTTACTTTTAGATATTAATTTTATATTAGATTCCGGGTTGATCACTTCTTCGTGTTTCTAAATTAAAACGAGGTGAAGTCGGTACTGTTTTGTTACAGGGTGGTCAACTTTAGTGGTAGAAATCCTTTGTTAGAGATCCTCTGAGTGAAGAGGATGTTTTTTTAATTTTATCCCGAACCCCTGTCTACATATTCCTGAACAATGTGTTAGTCATGAAATGATTCAAATTATGTCATATGTGTTGCCATTGTTTAGGTCGATAATTGTATTTTAATTTGTAGTTATGTTATTTCGAATAGGTTTTATCTTGTTATCGGTGACGGTTGCAGCCACGAGCCCGCAGTGTACGGCATATATTTATTAAACGATAGCTTCGCTACATACAAACATATTCGGCATGTAAGCAACACGGTTGAAATGTTAATTCTCTAGTCTACTACTCTTGTAAAGACAAAAAAATGTGTATGAAAAATTAAAACTTAATTTTTAAAATATTCGGTTTATAAAGATTCTGCATTATATGAGCTTTTTTATTTATTCCCTTCGTAATCCTTATGTTAGCTAATATTTATGATTAAAAATACACCTAAAGCCGAAGGCTGCGTCAAGCGGAGCCGCGCGGGCACCCGTCGCGCGTGCCTCCGTAGCGGAAACCGGATTATTACCTGCGCAGTGTCGCTAGTACAAGTTTAACGGTGTGCATGCAGTCGTGTCGATGGAGAACTGTAATTTGTTATTACGTAGTGGCGCGGATCCCGGACGGAGCACTCCTGTATTATGGGACCGCGCGGGCGCCCGCGTAACGCAGCGTTCGGCCTTAGATATTCTAAGAATCTTATGAAGCATTGATACCAATTTGATAAGTTGCGAAAATTTAATTTTCTTTCGCACTGCTTCTGCCAGCGGTTTTGCCCGCCTGAACAAAGAAAATATATTATTATAGCCTATGTCACTCAGTGATAAGATAGTCTACTGGTGAAAGACAGATCCATGTCTGGGGGGTATATCTATGTCTATTATATATAAGGAGAAACTGACTGACATATATACCGGTTACCTAGGCGTAACTAATAGATAGGACTAGAAACGTGAACTAAAGTTTGTATGAAAAAACTATCACGCGGGCGAAGCCACTGGTAGAAGCTAGTTTATAATATTAGTATAGATAGGTAGGACGTATTGTGACTTGGAATAAAAACGCTTCTAAAATTTTAGAATAATTTTATTAGTAAAAGCTCCCCAGCCACACATCTTACAAAAAACTAATCCATCCTCGTCTTGACGTGCTTCTCGGTGATCTTGTCCTTCTCAACGATGTACACGACGGCGCCCCAACCGGAGATCGCGTCACGATCAGCAGCGTTTACCAGCGCCTGAGGAAATAAGTTCGTAATGTTTCAGTAACAAAGACACGGACGTCACTAGGTGATGATCTGGTGACGATGCTTGGGAGAAGCCTTTGTTCTGGATAGGACGGTTTTTTGGCTGAAATAATGATGATGAACAAAAACATTTAGAAAAGGTATGGTTTTTGGTGTTTGAACCATACACATACAAATATCTAAGAGAATAAGGCCAAACGCTGCGTTACGCGTGCCGCGCGGTCCCATACAAAAGTGCACAGTCCGGACGGACGTGGACCCACGCGACGGGTGCCCGCGTAATGCAGCGTTGGCCCAAAAGATTTATAAGTTCTTCAAATAAGACAGATGGTCTTTGGCTGCAAGAGTCCTAGGAAAATGTAGAGTGACTTGTATTCTGAAAGGTTTTACGTAATCTACACTAATATAATAACAAGCTAAGTAAAATTTACTTTTAGTTTGTAAGAGGTAATCTCTGAAAGTACTGGTCCAATTGCTAAAACTTTTTCACGCTGCTTTATTCCTGAGTGACATAGGCTATATTTGTTGGCTGTGTGAAGCCGGGACGGGCCGCTAGTGTGATATAATTTTGGAAACATGATAAGTTTGGCCAATATTTAGACTTATTATCCTAGCCTAGCCAATCCTATTTAGCTCTAACAGTGGAATTGTTCATTACTGAATAAGCTCTTTCACAAAACACATCATTATTTTCTTCTTTACCTTATCCCATGTTACATGTGGTCGGCGCAACATGTTTTTTTTTCTTCCATTCAGTCTTGTCACTTTTTGCACTATCACTAACTCCCTTTTCTTTTATTGTATTTAACTTATAAGCAACAAAAAGTACAAAGGTGGACTTATGCCTTTAGGTGGTGCATCATGACTCACATTTTCACTGTTTTTCATACAACCACTCATAACTGATTATGACGTTATTACACATTTTTCATTAGATATTTTGGAAACACAGTATCTTGTGGATATTATCTAGGTTTCTAAAGAAACCAATTTCTAAATTTGTGTAAAACCAATCCAGTAAAAACCTCTGAAAACGTCCTATTTTGTATGAACTTTGACACTTCATAATTTGCCTAAAAATTAAAAAGTCAAAAAAGTAATTCTCTAGAGACCTTGCAAATTTTATTAAGATTCTAAATGACGACAACTTTTTCCAAAAACTTTTAAGGGTTTAAAAAAAACAGCTATTTCCTGGAGCAAGTTTTGTGAAATTTTCGAGTAAATCTCGGAATTACCGAATACTAACAGAGTTTCCAGGCGTTATCTCTCTTTTTTTGCGTTGCCTTTTCGTCAAACATCGTGTTGGATTGCATTAAATGAAGTAACAAGCTTTTAAACCATTTTCGATGTTTACGATAAGCGAGTGGAGAAGGACCCTCTTAAGCATTCTCTACCAGTCAACCTAGGATGGTGAAGAGACAATATGGTAGGTGCCATCTTTTCTTTGGCATCCCTCTCCCTCCCCATCCATCCACTTCAAAGCACAGTTCTAGATATTTTTCAACATAATCTTACCTGTGAGATGGTTTCAAAGAGCTCATCAGGTGACAGATTGGGCTCCCAGAGAGCTTCACACATACCATACAGCTGTTCTGAACAGGTTCCTGAAACTACGAAGTCCTCGGGCTCATTGGGGCAGCCAATCTGTTAAACATAATATGAATTAGCAAGTTATTTATAAGACATACAGTTGTAATGACAGAGTCATAGCATTAAACCATTTACAGAGTTTTGAATTGACAGGCATTAAATTGAAAAATTCTGTGACCCTAGTGAAAAGGGTTATAAGTCCAATCTTGTCAAAAATGAGTTATGTATACCAAAATGACCAGAAAATAATGCTCTATTGTTTGGTAAAAACGGATCTAAGCTATCTCTAAAAATAAGGAAGTTACTTAGTGTAAAAGAGTTCATCTGACACCAAAAAAAACTATACAAGTCCTTTTAAACAAATGTTGTTTTGTGTTTTTTAACCTAAATTAACATAAATCACCCACTTTTAATCTGGTTGGTGTTTATCGGATTCATTTTGTGGTTGGTATAAGTCATTATTTTAAAAACTCTTAACTTTACATTAAAAAAAAACAGTATAAGAAAGTTTAACAAGAATGAGTTGATTATGAAACTTACCAGATCCATATTGCACACGTAAGGCTGGTTATCATAAGGATCCAGTCCAGCAATGACGGGCTCAATGAAGTAAGGTCCAAAACGTCTTTCATATAACAGGTTGGACAGCATAGCGGAGAATGTCTTGGGTCTCATTATTCTGTTTTCTTTCAGCTCATAAAGGTTCATTCTGGAATCACAGGTATGAACTGATTACACACAAGGTTTTCATAATACTTAATCAGAAATTATGATAGGCATTGTACTCTGAGGTATAGACAGTTACTTGTTGAGTGAATTTAACCCTTCAGATACCGTCAATTAGAAACACAATAGTAAGACAATAGATGCGCGACCACCGGTGGTCGCTTGGGGATTCATGAATTAATAGGTGTCTAGTAAAAAGTTCTTATTGTATTTATGTTGGTAGTGACAATTAGACCCTAATAAATAAATTATATTTACAAGACAAACTTACCTGAATTTTAATCTCTGGAACACAGTCTGTGTGTCAGTGGCTAACCCGGGCAGGCCAACGTACAGTGTAGGCCCCATTTGATAAACCTTTGGAAAGTTGGTTGAAACAGTCTGGGCCTGTATACCATAACGTTTGTCTGTAGCAATTGCCACGCAGTCCTTCCCCTTCATTGCCACCACGGCGCCTCCATTGTAGGCTAAAATAGACTGTAAACCATTTGGGATGTTAGAAAAAGGAAATTGAGAATCGACACTGTTACGGTCATTTTGAGCAAATAATACCAGAAAAGGGTATAAAGGCTGGAGAATGTATGAATTTTTAATGGAATGAAAGCTATTAGAAGTCTGAAATAGTTAAAATCAAGTTGTTTTACAACAAAATACAAATTATGCTTTGTAATGTTCATGACGCTATCATTACCAATAATCATTGGATTCTTACAGAACTTGAACCAAAACAGCCAAAATGAATTTAACGTTGTAAAATATACTTACCATATTGCTTTATGTAAATAAATCCAGTTATTTTCTAGTAAAAACACAGCAATAAACTTTATACGGGAAACCGAAAAAGTGACAATTCATCGGCGACAATTTGTAGCACAGATAAAAAAATTAAAAATATAATTATTAAAAGTTGCCATTGATATATTTTGGAAGTCTCTGGACTTGGACTTATTTTTGTCTATGGATACAAAATTCTGCACAAGTGCACTCGGAGGACAGTAAAACAAACCGATAAATCCAGCTTCTTTTTACTGCGGTGTTTATAACTTGTAAACAAAGTTTATATGCCTTTTTTTAGGTGGGAAATGATCAAATAAAGTTACATATAGTGATGCTAGTTCTATGGGCAAAGAAGGAGCCAGTTTGAAGAAAATTCGGATGATTCCATGGCGTTAGGTGGGCGGGGTTGCATCGGATTTCATATTTATAAAGAATCCTAAAATTCTTTTTTTTCTGTATAGAATTGTTCGGCGCGTTCGGTTTGGATAAGTGTGTTTAAAGTCGCTTTAGGATGCTGTATATAGTAGGATTAGTATCTTAAAGCTCACCAATAAAATTTTCTTAGGTACTTTAATTGTAAGTAGTTGCATTGGTAACAAATTATTTTATTACAAAATAATAAGAAAAGGAACAAAACTTATTTAATTTTATTTACTGGACAATGCATTTTTTATTTCATTAGCGTACATGTCCAGTCGTGCAGTCATATTAAATCCCCAATGATCTTTTATTTGACGACACATGTTTAAATCCATTTCTACAATGAGAAGACCATCTTTATCTCTTGATAAGCCGGGAGTTCTGTGTCCATTAGGAGCTGTGACGTAACTCGACCCATAATAACTTCTAGTTATCTTTTTCTGATCGACTTTAGTTGTAAAATTTTCAGTGCCAACTCTATTGAGGCTACAAGTAAAATAGCTGTTAGCAATCGCTGCGTTACGCGCTTCTATGCCCCAAAATGACTCTCCAAATTCAGAAATTGTTGCTGCCGGATTGAATACGATCTCTGCTCCATTGAGTCCAAACATCAGCCAGTTCAAAGCATGATGACGGCCGTAACAAATATTAACAGCAATTTTTGCGTATTTTGTTTCAAATACGGGATGACCAGTGTTGCCAGGTAAATAATAACCCGTCTCACTGAAACTACCAACACTGGGTAAATGGTTTTTACGGTGTTTACCCAAGTAATTTCCATTTTCATCTATAACGACTGCAGTATTCCACCATACTCCATTGTCATTTTCTAAAATTGGTGAAACAATTACCATTTCGTACTTTTTAGCTAGTTTGCTTAGAAACTGAAAGCTTGGGCCATTATCTGCTGCTTCCGCAAATTCTTTCCATTCTTCTTTCTCTCCCGTACACAAAAAAAATGCCATGGGCCATGTTTCTTGTAAACATAAAATCTTGACCTCCTCCGAAGCTGCAGCATAAATTAACTTTTCCACTCTATCAAAAATTGCGTCTCTTTGTTTGTCTATGGGTTCATTAGTTGGCAAAACAATTGAATGCTGAATTAAACCGACCTTGACGATTTTTGGAGCTCTAACCTCTTGTTTTGTATCAAAGTAAAAAGCTGAGACTTCAAAATCATGCACCATACCTGCAGCTATTGTTGAATCTTGAAGTTTTAGCTCACAATGATCAGTTCTTCCATAATGTATTCTGTTGTATTCCTTCAATTGTTCCGAATTCAAATTGTTTTTGATGATTTGGTCAAAACTTCGCACTGGTTGAACGTTCATGTTAAAAGTTAAATGATGTAAGTAAATAGGCTCTGGTAGACAAACAAGTGATGAGTTATGTAACGCTGTGTGCGATGTAGATAAACGTGGTCTGTGTCACTAATCGATGTTTAACACATCGGCTCGCGACTTGTTATGATCCAATAGGTAATATTCGAGATTGGTCAACATTTGATTAAAGATTTGTTTACATAAATCGGTATTTTAGCTGTTTTGAAAGATACATACTTATTTGTTGTTTGCCAAAAAAACAGTCGATAAAAATTGATTTTAAAAAAGAAACGAGTTCTTAGTTCGTTATTTTTTTTTGCTAATGTTGAAGTAAATAAGCATAAGATTATGCTCGAGGTTTTACCGGCGACTTTGGTTACTGTTCCCTCTGCTCCTATTGGTCATCATCATCATTCCAGCCGAAAGATGTCCACTGTTTGACATAGGCTTCCCCCAAGCGTCGCCACAATGGACGGTCCCGTGCTTCTCGCATCCATCGGTTTCCCGCTACCCTTACCTACCAGGTCATCGGGCCACCTTGGTCATAGCGTGATGTTATACCCTGTATAGGCTATAATAATAAGATCTTCATGGCCCATTTATTGAGAAAAGTTTCTCAATTCGAACCGGTTTTTTTTTTTTTTTCGGTGGGCAATATTCATCTTATGACTCTTGGGTGGAGTGGGAGATAGTGTTAGACTCTTACTGACTAAAAACCCCAGCCCGTTCCTTCTAGCCTTCATACCGGGGCTCGAGTTCCTTTCGGATAACCCTGGCCCCAGTAGGCTTCGACCCATCTGGGCCCCTCCTGTCGCTGACAACTCCTTGAGTCGCGCGGGAACAGTGCGCGGGCTCGGTCCGGACAGTTACCGGACGGTCGGACTGCGAGCTACCCATGGCTCCCCGTCTGCGAGCCCGCGTCAGCGGTGGCTGGAAATCGGGATCAGAATCTGGTCCGTGGCTGGGGCGCTGCAAGCGTCGTTGCTTGATGCGGTTGGCCTCCTTCTTTGCTAGCATTACTGCTTCGCAGAAGAAGGCGACCTGCTACTCCTCCTCGCTCCGGATCATGGCCTGTATCAAGGTTCGGCGCGAGAGATCGCCGCTGCCGATCGCACCCAATGTCACATCACATCATGTCTTCGAATTTTTGGTTCTGGGACATACCGGTTTCCTCTTGATGTTTTCCTTCACCGTTTTGCCACTTACGTAGTTACATAGTTACACAGCTATTGGGCATTGGTAACAATAGACTTAGGTAAGTAATTGAAACAATGCTTTAATCTAGGGCGGCCTGTGGTAACTGTATAACATAATATGATCGTCGAAGCTGCTACCTATAACCGCAATATTTGATACTTTATCCATTTTGAAAGATAAATTAGACCAGGTTTAGCAATGAAGAATTTCTGTTTGTAGGTAGGCACTGATGAGTGGCCTATTGGTCTAGCGGTTAGTGACTCCGACTGCTGTGCCAGAGGTCATGGGTTCGATTCCCACCCAAGATAAATGTTAGCGTGATGAGCACGATCGACATGACGCTTGCCTTACCATGACGAGTTAAAATTTCAGTCGTGCCAGAAAGAGGAATGAATGGAGTTTTATGTACATCCTATACCTATAGCTCTATCTTTTTAACAGTTCAGTTTAGGATAGTGTGGTAGGGCCACAGATGAACAGTCAAACATAGATCAAAATCGTATTAATAATTTTGGTTAACAGCATGCCCTAATATCTTATTGAAGTGATACGGGTTCGTGGAAGAAAAAACCAAGTATAGTCTGTCTAAAAGTCAAACGACATGGGAATTTTGTTTAATATTTATCTAATTATTTAAAAATACTAATATTCGATACTTTTTATAAGGTTTTACTATTAGTAAACAATGATCAAGATGGCTTAATCAACCTTGATTATTGAACTAGCGTTGACTACATCAACCCTAATAATTACCCAAGTCGTTTGACTTTATAGACAGACTCAAATAAAACTTATAGTTTTATATATATATATATATTTTTTGATAATTTGTGAAGTGCATTTTTGTATTTCTTTTCAGTTAGATGTGTAGTGTAGTGTTTAATTAGAATTTAATAGAGTGCCAAACGTGTTTTCTATTATATATATATATTTTTTTTTATTGCATATATATTATTTATTTATTATATATCTACTAAAAATTTATTACATATATACATAAAAAAAAACTTAAATACTAAATAAACTATTTAATTCATGAATCCCCAAGCGACACCCGGTGGCCGCGCATCTATTGTCTTACTATTGTGTCTCTAATTGACGGTATCTGAAGGGTTAAACTAAAACATACACAAATATGATACAAAAAGACAAAGCACGCTCAGGCGTCAAAGTACTCCTCCACATCGCTGTCATCCGGAAATGTGCCCAGAAGACTGGCAGCATTGCCACGTTGAATGGCAATGCTAATTCTTTGGGCAAAGAACGAGCCAGCCCTCTGGTCACGTAAAGTGTCGATCAGTCGGCGTGAAATATCCTTGAAAAGGAGACGCGCACTCGGACCCCATGAACCAAGCGTTTCGACCCCAAACGGCTCAAAACTGTAATTATCAATAAGGTTACAGTATTTGCGCCGTTTAAGGGTCTCAGCAGCAGAAGCAGCAGCACCAGCACAGCCCGCCGTACTTGGAATATGGGATGGCGCAAGGGTATCGACACAGGTTGCGTCCCACACCAGAGGCCTACCCACCTTCCACGGTACCAACGTCATACCATCTGGTCTCTTCCCATCGTCACGTACCAAGCCATTTGGTTCTAATACGGCAGGTACGCCGGCGGTGACAAGAGCTCGACGAATAATATCGTTGATGCTAGCGTGTCGTGGTATGCGGCCTGCGCTCCTGCAACAAGACAGGCCATGGTGTCCGAGACTGTCGACAGCTTCTCCACAGTGGCACCGATGTGGAGCAACACAAGGTGCGCCTAAGCGTAACAGGTAGCTAGCCGAAACGAGGCGTCATCCATCATAGTACCTATGGTGGATGACGGGAGTGCCTGAAGCCATAAACCCGACTCCCATTCCCCCACAGCCAGCAGACGCGCACGCTCAGCAGTTCTTGACGACGTATTCAATAGGTTATTCCGTACAATTCTATTATATAATATTCAATTTATTTACGACAGTATTTCACGAATTTATCTTATGTATTTAAAAAACTATGACACTATTTATCACCTAATGACCCGGAACTTTTCAGCCCTGTGTACATAAATAGTCAAAAAACAAACAAATTATCAGAATCTGTTCAATTACCTAATTACCGAGGTTAGTTTAAGTACTTATGTAATAAGTTAATAGTAAATACCTATATTTATACAAGTATCTACGTCTTATTTATTTAATTTTCTTACCATTTACACATTATAAGTGTAATGATTACAAATTAATTTTACTGTAAACAAAATCATATGACTTAAGTATCTGTAAATACCTACCTACATTTTTATCAACCCATAAAACTATATATAAAAATTCTCAAAAACAAACAACAAACAAAATAAGTTTCAATAAAAACAGTAGTTGCCAACTAGATAATGTATAAATATCAGAATTTGTTTTCCCTTCTACTATTATCGTCCGACACCCCGGATAGCTCTTATTTCTCCGGTCACGTAGACGACGAGATAACCAAATATTTTTCAGCGACGTTGGTAAACTTATCGCAAAGGGTCGAAGATCACGCACAACAGCCGGACCACACAGATAAAACAAACAAACCTAGGGCTAATGCATCAATTACAACCTCGAAGGTATTTAAGCGCGCACGCAGGCTGAAAAGCGCAGTCGTTGGCAGGCAATCCAAGGGAGTAGACACATACACATAAATCATTTAAAAATGGAAAACGAAACTCTCAGCTTAGAAGCCATCATCAACAACAACCTTAGTGGTCGTGATCTTGAAGAGTTCAACAGAATCCACTATGGAAGAATCGATAATCATGAAGTTAAGCTGAAGGATTCTTCGATTGCAGCGGCAAAAGAAGCTGACTTCGAAATCGCTGCCTACGCTTTCCCCGCCAAGAAAGAACAGACCAGACCTCCCAGGATTGTGAAGGTGGGTGTCATTCAGCATTCCATCGCTGCCCCCACCGACCGCCCAGTCAACGAGCAGAAGAAAGCCATCTTCGAGAAAGTTAAGAAGATCATCGATGTCGCAGGCCAGGAGGGAGTCAACATTATCTGCTTCCAAGAATTATGGAACATGCCCTTTGCCTTTTGCACGAGGGAGAAGCAGCCATGGTGCGAGTTTGCTGAATCAGCTGAAGACGGCCCTACCACAAGATTCCTGAGCGAGTTAGCAGCCAAATATGCCATGGTATTCGTGTCCTCTATTCTCGAAAGAGACGAGAACCACTCTGATATTTTGTGGAACACCGCTGTGATCATCAGCGACACTGGCAGCGTTATTGGCAAGCACCGTAAGAACCATATCCCGAGGGTTGGAGACTTCAACGAATCTAACTACTATATGGAAGGCAACACCGGCCACCCAGTCTTTGCTACCAGATACGGTAAGATTGCTGTGAATATTTGCTTCGGGCGTCATCACGTGCTGAACTGGATGATGTTCGGGCAGAACGGAGCCGAGATTGTGTTCAACCCATCAGCTACCATTGCTGCTGAAGCTGGTAGCGAGTACATGTGGAACATCGAGGCAAGGAACGCTGCGATCACCAATTGTTACTTCACAGCGGCTATCAACAGAGTTGGGTATGAGGAGTTTCCTAACGAGTTTACATCTGCTGATGGGAAGCCTGCCCACAAGGACTTGGGTCTCTTCTATGGATCAAGTTATTTCACCGGACCTGATGGCGTCAGGTGCCCAGGACTTTCGCGTACCAGGGATGGTTTGTTGATCAGTGTGCTAGATCTGAACAAGAACAGGCAGATTAAGGACAGGCGCTGTTACTACATGACCCAGCGATTGGACATGTATGTGAACAGTCTCAGTAAGGTGCTCGAATTAGATTATAAACCACAAGTTGTCCATGAAAATGAGAAATGAAACTGTAGTAGGAGCTCTGAAACCACCGGCAAAAGTAACATAATATGGAAATAAAGCCGAATATTTATGCAATACCTAACTAATCTCATGTATTGAATGTCAACTTAACAGCTTTGATTCCCTGTGGAAATATTTTAAATAAATATTTACAAATACAACTGATTGTTTTTTTCTATAATTGATTTAATTGAAAACATGCCTACTGTGAGTTATCTTTGGAAGTAAACTTAAAACTATAAAAAGTAAACATGTTTATCTATGCTTAATATAACTACACTAACGTTTGTCTGTGAATTTTCTGCCTATAGCTATTATAAATCTTGGGATGGTTAAATATAGGTACATCACCTACATTTTTATGATTAAATATGAACTTGTGCTTTTAACTTAGGTAAAGTTCATAAGATATTTTTGAAGTATCACAATAGTATCACGGAATAGAAAAAAAAACAGATTCCGTGGGTTCTACGGTTTGCCAAAATCACCCAAAGATTGCTTATTTTGCAAAGGGTTCAATCTTGGGCCCATTTTTATTTCATTCATCTTATGTTCGATGATTGATTTAATGGAGATGATACAAATAAATACCTACTAATATGAAAATTATATAGGTATACTTATAGACATTAAACAATCCCACACACAGAGTTGATTAGAAATTGTAGATAAAGTCTTATCATAGTTTTCTTTTAACGTCTCTATATTAGCATAATTGCTTCATTAAGAAACTAGTAATGAGAGTACTTAGTTACTATCTCCACTAGGAACACATTATCTTAGAAGTATGTATATTTCAGATAATCCTAAAAGGTTAATTAATGGCTTCTACAAATCAATTAGGTAATATCACGCACATATCATTAATAATAATATCATTTGGTAATATCATTGCACGCAGAACAGATGGTCGATGGGGACGAAAGGTTCTGGAGTGGCGACCACGTACCGGAAGACGCAGCGTTGGAAGGCCTCCAACAAGGTGGACCGACGACCTGGTCGGGGTCGCGGGAATCTTCGGGAAATGGATGCGTGACGCACAGGACCGGTCGTTGTGGCGACGCTTGGGGGAGGCCTATGTCCAGCAGTGGACGTCTTTCGGCTGATATGATGATGATGATGATGATATCCACTATTTGTCTACTTATAGTGACCGGTTTATTTTTGTTTCTACTTCCCATCATTACGTTTTCATTTAAAATAACTTTCATGAAATTAAAATAAAGATATAATCATTATGAAATGAGAGGTTCTCATGGTATCCTGGTATAGTCCCATCTCACACAGGGTATCCCAGTATGGTCTTCTGTCTCTCACAAAGGATCACATTGTGTGCATTTTTTTTTTTAACTTACTAATCGTTATCGTGGATATGTGCACAAATATGTAAATTCACATACTAAAGACATCCGAAACACCTATCTGTAGGCGATATTAATATTTGTTCCTTACGGGAATCAAACCCGCGACACGTAGCGAGACAGTCAATCGCTCAACCGTAGTCGCTAACCGTGCCGTCAAATACTTTATTATTTAACTTGTTTTTGTTTTTTATGTAAGTACGTACCTACCTTAGAGAAAAATGATTTGTTAATACAGTGAAACTTGGTTAAGTGGGACCTAGATAAGTGAGAAACCTCCATAACTGGAACTCATGCTGAGGTCCCAACACTTTGGCACTGAATTACCTCTGTTAGTGGGACGAGGTAAGCCTCTATATCTGGGATTTGTTCTTTCGATTTATCATCATAGTTACCTCTATAGCTGAGACAGCGAGTAAATTTTATATGCATAAACCGCTGTAACTGAGATAACATTGTTTGTTTACTCATTCTCAACTGAAATAACCTGTATTCTCACCTCTATTAATGAAACCCTCTGTAAATGAGACAGATATTTATTTATACTTGTATATCTGAGACACTGGGTAAGTGGAATACCTCTATAAGTGAAACGATATTGCAGGTCCCTTGATGTCTCACTTAACCAGGTTTCACTGTATTATGCTTTATCGTGTTGCGCCGACCCCAAATAACACGGGACAAGGGCAGGAAGATGATGATGATGATGAATATCATGCTTTATCAAAGAAAACGGAAGAGAGTATCTACAGTCTCTCGCCTCGTAAGAGGTTTTTGCTAAATCAGCATGTTTTAATTCATGAATCCACAAGCGCACTGGGTTCGCGCATCTATTGTTTTACTATTGTGTCTCTAATTACCACGATTAAAAATTTCAAGAAAACCTATAGTTAAACAGAGGAAGAATTCAGGTAGACAGAAATAAATACTTTGGCAAACAGACGGAAAGACTAAAGCTAGAATTACATACAGATCTAGAGAACTACCTACACTGGACAAACGTGGGCCACACACGCCGATCTGGGCGTGTCGCTCTTTTTATGGGAACTAGACTTGTAGAGCTACACTTGATCCACGCCACGAGACGTCCTTCTACGTAATAATCAGGCGTGTTACACGTGTGCGTCGTGTGGCGTCGGTCTAATATAGTTCTAGCTTTAACGACCACCTACTCGTAGATAATAAATTCATGCCACCATGCATGGAAGATAACCATAACCTAACACGTACCTAGGTTGTTATAAAGAAAAACAATACTTATAAAAACCCATTTATTTTATTCAGATCTATGCAATTTATATGCATTTAACAGCAGGTATGACTGATGAATTGTAATGTGTATGCAGTGAGCCGGTTCGACCAGTACCGGTGCATTTATTTAATTTAGTAGTCTAGAAAGGTTCTAGCTATGTGGGACGCATGCCTTATTTGTTGGGCGGTAGATGAAGGACCAATTAGGGCAGTGCACTTATGTCATAATTGAGCAATAAGGTACATCCAATGACATTTTAATAAAACAAGCTTTTAATGAAAATCATTTTTTCATAGTAAGTTTTTATAGCTCGGTATACCTAATATATACTCGTCATCGTCAAGACGAATCATACGAGCCCAAACTCGATGACCAAGTTCAGTCACGTCCCGGTTCCATCATCAGATCAGCGCCATGTCATAATAATTTTGCATTGTCATCTAATTTACACATGCATGCAAAATTTCAACTTGATCGGTAGCTGGGAAGTGGGTCAAATTTAATTTGCAAGATTTCATGACAGACAAACATCGGGACAGGTGAAACCAAATAAAAGCTTGTAAAAATATCATTGGGTACATCTATATCTTCTGTATAGTGTGTTTGTCACCTATCTCCTTCCAAATGGCTTGATCGATATAGATACAATTTTGTGTGTATATTTGAGTTGGTCCTGGACGGCTTGAAAATAAAAGGCTTATGTTTAACTGACCACCAGATATAGTAACATATAACAGACAAAAATAGTAAATGATCACCAAAATTAAAACAGCATTTTAAAGTAAAATTCTAACCAAAGTTTTAACATCTCGCTATCCTATTTAAGCAAAATGACTCCAAATAAATCATTTGAAACCCAAAAATAGTAAATGATCACCAAAATTAAAACAGAATTTTAATGTAAAATTGTAATCAAAGTTTTTACATCTTGCGCACTGAGGGTTTCGTGCAAACTACAATTTCCGAATGGAGTTTCGATTTTTCTCCGAATTGCAATTTTTGTTTTGTTTTATTAAATTAAATTTACTGTTTTTAGATTTATGCTATAAGACCTTGCTTTGTGCCAAATTTCAGGATTCTGGGTCAACGGGAAGTACCTTATGAATTTTGATCTATAACAGTATCAAAAAGTATCAAAACCGCGGCGCTTGCGGTGTGGAGGGAGGGGATTGCAAGCCGGAGATATAACTTAATAAGGTATCATAATACTTTATTTGGTAATAAGCCTACATTTTATGGCAATCACAGTGGTTTATTTAAGCAGAAATAAAACATTAATTTGCTCGCTAAGATTTGGTGATCATTTACTAAATTTGGTGATCATTTACTATAGTTGGTGATCATTTACTATATTTGGTGTTTGAATACAATTTGAAGTGCAGTTGTGACTAAAACAGGTTATACTATTGTAATTTTAGACTTTATTTTTCTGGTGTTAAGTTTTTTTTTTGGTAAAAGAACTAAGGGTATCAAAGCATTTTTTTGGTGGTCATTATATTCAATCCCAAACTTGGTTTAGACTATGTCAAAAATGAAATTACTTTTTTTATAGAATACTTTTTATTTTGTAAGTACCTATGTTCTGTTCGGGATAACTTTCTATTATCACATGGGTGGGTGAAGCTGTTGACACCTGTTAGTGGTCAACATAGGCGTGAAATTCAATCATTATTCTCTAAATCTACCTATCACTTGCCTATACTTCATCACAGCCATATCTACGAGGGTGGCACTTAAAAAAAACTGAAGTACAGTACACGCTTGACGCTGAAAGCTACGACTCTAGCCAACGTCGTAATTCCTCTGTAATTTTCTCACTCGCCCAGAGATGTCGCTAATGTGTTGCTCTCGCGATTGTCGCACCATCTAGTCTTCGGAACTGCAATCTTTGTGGTGCATTTTATTTGCAACTTATTCTACGGATGTTAAGGTTGGTTTTTGATTGAGATAGGGGAAGGAGTGTTGGTAAAGCCACTACTTTCTAGAGCACTTGTGGAGTTGCAGCCCGTGACATCCATTACAATAATGATGTCTTTGGTTTAGGGTTGGCGCTTGTTGCAGGATTGCAGAAGAAATGGTACATTTTGATACGAGTGCAGAAAGTTTGTCATTGCGACCGAGGCGGAATCCGCACGAGCCGTAGGCGAGTGTGTTATGGAACCGAGGGCTGCAGTGACAAATTTGCACGTGTTTCAAACGACTTTTTTCAATACACTCATTGAAACGAATATACGGGGCTTGATCGACGACTAAGATATTGAAACAGGGTTATGTATTTGTTGTTGCTACAGAAGTCCCTACGATAAAAATTTTGAAGGTTTTATGTCTAGTTTAGAAAAATTATTAGAACATTTTATTAACAAGAAGTGTATGATATGTGGTGATTTTAATATTGACGTGCTTGTTGAGAGTAAGAAATCTACTGAATTTTCTAGTATTTTGACTTGTTATAACTTTCGATATCTCATAAAGGCTCCTACGTTTATTAGGAATAACGCAAATTCGTGTTTAGACAACATAATTACAAATCTTGCTGACGATGACATAAAAAATTGTATTGTTGATCACAATGGCTTGGCAGATGGGCATGGTGGTCTGTTTTGCGACATAGTTCTTGACAAAACCGACAAGAAATCTAATGTCGCTGAGCAGACTATAATAATCAAAAAAAGGATTTTTAATGATAAAAATAGTGTCGCCTTCAAGAATTATATCAGTAATATAAATTGGGCTAATTTAGGAATAAATGGTTTTATAAACCGTCTTGGTAAGGCTTTTCGGGAGTGTTACCGAAAGAAAACAATTCGTATAAAGCCATTTAGAAACACGACAATAAAGTGGATTACTAAAGGACTTAAAGTATCTAGTAAGATGAAAAGAGTACTATGCTCGGGTACGCTAAAAAATTCCAGCCTTATAAAATATAAAAACAACTATGTTCGGATTTATAGAAGAGTGATTCAGCAAGCCAAAAAAGAAGCCATAATAAATAAACTAAATAACGCAAAAAATATAACAAAACAGACATGGAAACTAGTAAATGAAAGTACAAAAAATACTACAAATAGGCTATATAGAACTTTAATCCTAAAGGTGAACAATACAGTGATAACTGATCCCCAGCAGGTCGCAAATCAATTCGTTGACAGTTTTGTGTTCAAATCTTCATTGGGAAACAATGAAAAACAAAAGGCAATAACCTTCTTAATGGAGACTACTAAAAGAGTAGAAAATGATTTAACTTTTTATCCGACAACACCGTCTGAAATCAAAAAGATTATTAGTAAGATGACCAATAAAAAATCTTGCGGTTTTGATGACTTACCGATTTCAATTTTGAAAGAAAACATAGACTCTTTGGCTTTCCCTCTCTCTGATTTTTTTAATAAATGCTTCGAAGAGTCGATCTTTCCTGACCAGTTCAAATTGGCTAAAATTATTCCTATATTTAAGAAAGGCATCAAGACTGACCCAAAAAATTACCGGCCCATATCTCTTTTGCCGACGTTGTCAAAAATTTTTGAAAAAATTATAAAACATAGACTGATGACTCATTTAAATGTTAATAAAATCATTAATTTAAGACAATTTGGCTACCAGAAAGGCGTTGGTTGCTCTGATGCAATTCACACTCTTATAAATGACATAATTAATAAATTAAATGACAAAATGAAAGTGGCTGGGCTATTTGTCGACCTCAGCTCAGCTTTTGACACTGTTGATTATGAGTTACTACTAGCTAAGCTTGAATTTTACGGTGTCAGAGGCAAGTCCTTACTTCTTTTAAGATCCTACTTACAAAATAGAAGAATGTTTGTCGAAATAAAAAGCATTGATCATGAAAGTAATCAGGAATTTGTATACACGTCGAAAATTACCAATATACAACGTGGTGTACCTCAGGGTTCAATTTTAGGGCCAATACTATTTATCATATTTACAAATGACTTGCTAAACTTTATGCATCACATTCAACCTGACGTAAAACTTGTTGTCTTTGCAGATGACACTAATATAATAATTGGAGCAAATGACTTATCGAAATTGACCAAAATTGTAAATGAAAGCTTGGAAAATATATGTGATTGGTTTACAGCCAATGACCTTTTGTTAAACACAAGTAAGACAAACGTTATTTTATTCAAGACTACGACTCGCAATAATGACAACTTAGACGTACAGCTCAAAGGTAACAAGATTGACTTAGTAGACAAAGTTAAATTCTTAGGTGTTAACATTGATGTGAATTTGAATTGGAAACAGGAGCTAGCTGCTATTGATTCCTCTATTTCATCAGCCTGCTATGCACTCAGGAGTCTAAGAGATATTTTAAATATAAAGCAACTAAAGGCTATATATTTTGCTCTAGTGGAATCTAAATTAAGGTACAGCATCATGCTTTGGGGTAATAGCTATAGTTATAACTGTCAGAAAGCTTTTATCTTACAGAAACGTGCCATAAGGACTTTAGTAAGGATCTCACAAAGAGACTCATGCAGAGAGCATTTTAAAGAACTAAAAATTTTAACAGTACCAAGTTTATATATATTAGTTATCCTCAGTCACTTTGCCAAGTATATTCATCAATTTGAATCACAAGAGGAACGTAAGGTAAGAGAAAGCACAAGAAGAAAGGAGTTTAAACACAAGATGACACCAAATTTTAACGTAGCTAAGCATTGCTCCGGATACCAAGCAGTTGAATTGTTTAATAGGTTACCAACTGATTTAAAATTATTAATATATAGCCCTCACCTATTTAAAAGCAATTTAAAAACCTTCTTGTTGGAAAAATGTTTATACTCAGTATCAGATTTCATGTCAAATTATATAAAATAAATACTTATAAAACAATACTATTCTACTGAATACATTTCTAACAGTATTAAAATTTGACATTACTTTTGACATTATATCTGACATTTGACATTATATCTGACAATTGACATTAGATTTATTTGATGACAGTATATTTATTTGATGACATTATATTTATATCATTTGACTCAATATTTTACGTTATAAATTGTTTTTGCATACATGTGACAGTTCTTTTTTATATTATTTTGTAATATTCAACACAATGTTTTGTTGTTATGAATAAATAAATAAAAAAAAAAAATAAAAAAAAAAAAGACTCGTGGTGGTCGACGCGCGCCCATCCTGATACGATAAATGTACCTAATAAAATTATGTCAGGGGAGAGCACGCGGACTTGTGCGAGAAATAGCCTATTGCGTGCCTGTAAGCGGTGGGATAAGAGCGGGTTTTCGAGTGAGTCATGAGTGTATTGAAAAGAGTGTTTTTAAAATAAATCTTAGAGTACTCATTGAAAATAGCTATGTATCTAACCTTGCCACAGGTGATAAGCTTACTTACCTTGCTACTATTACCATTCGCCGCCATTAACACTCTTAGCTCCATGTATATATACGTATTTTCTAGAGAAGCAGGTTATGTGTGTATTTTTATACAGTTAGCCACAATTGAACTAAGTTTTATAGCAAGCCATCTAAGCGGCTGGTGGGATACATATAAACCTACGTAGTTCATGGCGTATGTCAGCTTAAGCCGTATGATCTGCTGTGATACCACAATATCATGTTGATTTTTTGACATTGGCTTGCTAGATAGGGGGGGAATAATAAGTATAACTTATATCCGTATGGCCTACGGAGGTAAGTTATAAAAAATGATATTGGCTTGCAATAAAGTTATTTATGTGTCAGTACCAGCAGCTCTTAACGCGATTCATTTTACGACCTAAACTGAACTATTCATTCATTAAACCATTAAACCGAGCACCAGCGTTCGCTTTTTCACTGTCTTTCTATTGTGTCTCTAATTACGTAGATTTGAAAGGTTGAAGGAATGGAACTATATAGGATACTAGCTGCTCCCAGCGGCTTCGCCTGATAGCAGAAAATTATCCCAAGGGAACATACTTCCGGGATCAAAAGTATCCTATGTCCTATTCCAAGACATGGTCTATCCGTGTACCAAGTTTCATCAAAATCAGTCCTGCCATTTAGGCATGAAGACGTAACAAACAAACTCACTTTCGCTTTTATAATATTAGTAAGGATATAATTCCATCCCTCTTTCTCGCTCGCACATTACGACTTACACTAATTGTATTTCTATTATTTCCTTATCTCCATTTTCACCGTTGGCAACCCTACCCAGTAACTGGGTTGCGTGTAGTGTCATCTCCGTGTCGGCCGGAAGTCACGGGAGCACTCGCGGCGGGTACCTACACAAATGCACTTTTATTTACACCTACCCTCCAGATTATTTTTTATTTTATATCATTAAGTACTTTGGGTAAGGGTTAAATGGGAAAAGTATTTAAAATAAGTTTGAGTAGGTACCAAGTGTTTTAGACACCTTATGGAACTGGCGTGTATTGTAGGGCCTCTATACGAAACTCCCTACTGACTTTATAAATACTTGCTAAATTACTTCTATTCGCTCGTCTAAATAAAGTTGTTAAGTGTGGTCAATCTAATATTAAAAATCTCATGTCACAGTATTGATTTTTATGTTTTTTTTTGTGTATATTTTTTTGGTAGGTTTCAGAATAGGTCTTAGGCAATTCCACCTCCATGGCTATTTCGGGGCCGGGGTTATTCGAAAGGAAACTCGAGCCCCGGTATGAAGGCTAGAAGGAACGGGGTGGGGTTTTTAGTCAGTAAAAGTCTGACACTATCTCCCGCTCCACCCAAGAGCGGGTTTTGTCTAGTCTACTCTATATATAAAATCTTTGGTTTTGACATAAGATGATTTTCCCAATCGACAAAAAAAAACCTCCGTGGCTATTTTGTACAGTGCGTTTCACTTAAGACGTTCCTTTGGCGTAATGTTGGCTCCCCTGTCTGTCTACATAAAAAAGAAGGGAAAAAGGAAAGAGTTGCCTACTCTACCAAAATTGTTCCCCGAAATGCGCAACGAAATCGATTTTAACGGTAGTTGCAGCACTTTTTGGAGAATTATGAGGGGAATGGGACTTTATTTAAAAAAAGCAGGTCTAAAAGGACGTTGTTATAGAAAGATACGATATTGTGCCTTGGCGTTTTCGGTATTTCAAAGAATTGCAAGACAATCGGAATGGAGCCCAGCGCCCTATACTTTATTCAAAAATAGTAAAAAGAAAAACAAAAAAAAAAAACGCAATTGTTAAAAGTAACGAAATATAAGTTAATCTCCCTAATATTAAGTAATTTAATTGCTTAAAATATTGCAACACTGTTTTTCCGTATTGCCAACATTACGGCAAAGTAACGTCTTAAGTGAAACGCACTGTACTCTCCTACTGACCCTTCATTTTTTTCTTTGAAAATTTATATGGCAAAACAATGTTTTTCAAGTCAGCCAGTGTTCTTTAATTTTTCGAATACCGTATTCGAAATTCGAATAGAGATACAATGAAAGAGCGATAGAGCCAAATGAAAAAGGTTATGATTTTGACCGACTATGCTATGTACTCGTATCTAAGTGCGAGTGTTTCAAATCTTTTTTTCATCCAGGCGTTTTATTTCTGTAAGGTTTCCTTCAGCAACCTACTGTACCAATATATTAAGCTGTCTGCTAGAGTCACGGGTGAAAATATAAATATAGACAGCTGTCTTGGTAAGTACAGTTCAGCTTTATTTTTTTAATAAATTATGCCATATCAGGAATTACTTGCTCCTATATCGTGGGCTGGTGAAGGTTGCGGGAAACCGATGGACGCGAGAAGCACAGGAACGTTCGTGGTGGCGACGCTTGGGGGAAGCCTATGTCCAATAGTGGACGCATATCGGCTGAAAAGATGATGATGATGATATCGTGGGTGCATTCACAAACATATAATCTCACATACACAAGACATTAAGATAACAACTATCTGTAGACTTTTTAGGGTCCATATTTGTTCCGTGCAGGCATCGAACGCACGACATGCAGCGAAGCACCCAATTGTTAAACCACTGCGCCAACTTCGCCGTTATCGTCATCTACATATCATTTTTCTGTCCATGTCCCGTGTTATTCGGGGTCGGCGCAACACGTTTTTTTCTTCCATTCTATCTTGTCACTCGTCATGCTATCACTAACTTCCTTTTCTTTCATATCACTCTTCCCACAATTCATCCATCTTTTCTTTGGCCTCTCTCTCCTTGTCCACCCTGTCGTCATCTACATACTAGACTTAAATAAAACATAGCTAAGCCCATGAGATTGCTTCTATCTACGATGTGACAATAATACGGACTTATTGTCACAATGCGACTGGTTTACAATGAGTGTCCCTTGATACCAGTGTTGAATGAATACTACTATGTGATTGTTTTATTGAAGATTCTTTGACTAACAATTAGTTACGATACCATTAATAATAAACTAGTGCGCCTCAATTGATAGTGACCATACGATACGATACAATACAACCACACACATAACTGTTAAACCTGGGGGCCAATTCTCGATATTCGCCATTTATCTCGAGTTCGAGATTGCAAGTCTATCTCTATGTTTATCAAAAATATCTCTATCTCTACCAAAAAATGTCGAATTGAGCAGAATTCCGTATTCTCAGTCAAAATAGAAATAAATTTTACGAAAATGTCGAGTCGAGTGAAGATAATGTTACCATTAGGAAGAACCATAGACTAAGTTCGTGTAATCGGACGTTCCGTTTTATGTAGTTATTAATGAATGAATGATTTGGTTTTAAAACGCTGACTAGATCTAATTCTTTATGTATAAAACGCAACGTTTCGTGCAAAAATAATTAGTTTGACAGTTGATTGTCAGAAATTCAGAATTCGCGGTTCAAAACTTTTGATTTTGTGAACTGTGCTGTTTATTGTTGTGCGTTTTATACCATAAGAATAAGTACTGTGTTTTATACTTTAAAAAACATGGAAGGGAAAAAATACTTGACTACTGTTTCGCTCAAGTCGTAAACATCGACGGCGTGATAAGTGGACTGTTGTCGCCGTGTATGTGACAGTTGCTCACTACTAACAACAACACCGAGATAAATAAGTTAACAAACTCGTCTATTTTTTTTTTTTTTTTTTTTTTTTTTTTTTGGTGTGGCACTAGTTATACTTTGTGCCATTTTCAGGTAAAAATTTGGGAAACAGGGAAATAAAAAACGGAACGGAAAGGATTACAATGATAGGAAATATGGATCAGGTAAGTCATTAATATAATATATTATGTACAATATAATAAATAAACTAAAGTTTTATATCATTTTTATACAGAAGAGAGGCAATTGTATCATAATAAATTATTGGGTTATGTAATAAACAAATCATACGAGTGGGGAAAGGGGTTTTTAAACTAATAAGGGAATTAAGGAAGTCAGAACGGTCATGACGAGAACACGAAAAAAATATATGATCCAAGGTACCAACATCTTCCCCACATTCACACATGTTATCCTCTACGATACGGAGCTTAGCAAGATGGTAAGGAGTACATACATGACCCAAACGCATACGAATAATTTGACTAACAACCAATTTGGAGCACTTAGCCCTGAAAAACCACGGCTTAATAGGAACATGAGGTTGAATAAAGTAATAATATTTTCCTTTTGTTTGTGCACTCTCTCCCCATGAGGTATTCCAGGCATCGCGAAGGTATGACTTCGGTAAATTCATGATATCATGGGAAAAGTTTTTATAAGGAAAAGTGTCTCCATCATTAACGGCCTCCTTGGCTAAACCATCCGCTTTGTCATTTCCCTTTATGCCACAGTGGCTAGGAATCCAAACGAAACATACAGATTGGCCCTTCAACCTTAGTTTATATAATACATTTTTAATATCAAATACAACAGGATAGAAAGCCTTCATTTTAAATGGGAACTTCTCAATTGCCTGTAGCGCACTCCTAGAGTCGGAAAATATAACAGTATTTTTTAACTTAGCTAACAAAACATATTCTAGTGCCTTAAATATTCCAAAGCACTCCCCTGTAAAAACGGAAGACTCCGGAGGAAGTTTTATTTTTTGAATAAGCTTATACTGTGCATGATAAACTCCCACACCTACACAACTATCCAGCGTTTTAGAAGAATCTGTAAATATTAAGTGCCAGTCTTTCCATTTATCATCAATATAACTGATAAATTTAGAATTCGCTCCAGAATCAGTTTTGGCGATATCTATATCATATGTTATTTCAGGCTCTAAAAGTAGAGAGTCAAAAACGTTATCATTAAATATTGCTAGCTTTGGAGCATTATGCACTGGCGATTCAAGTAGCTTAAACTTCCTGTAACTAGTAATTAAACAAGGAACAGATTTGCATCTCCAATAGTTGGAGCTTTCAATCAAAGAATTTAGATTCTCTAGCCTAATGATCAATGGGTGATTGGAAAATTGCATGATTTTAAATACAAACCTATCAGCTAACAGTTGTCTTCTTAAATATAAAGGAGGTTCACCACACTCTACCTGCAACGCATTTAAAGAACTCGAACGCATTGCACCCGAAATGATTCTAAGGGCTTTAGATTGAATATTATCTAACTTTTTGAACCATTTTTTACTACCACCTTCTAATAAAAAGGTACCATAATCCAAAATACTACGAATTATAGCATTGTATAACAATTTCTGGTTAAAAGGGTGAGCACCCCACCACACACCCGAGAGGCATCTCATAATATTCAACTGCTTTTCACATCTATCCACTATATAACTTAAATGAGATTTACCTGTCATTTTCTTATCCAAAATTAAACCCAAGAATTTAGCTTCCTCCCCAACATTTAGAGTATGATTGCAATAAGAAACTTTAGGTGGTGGAAAATCCCGTTTTCTAGAAAAAACTACTACAGAACTTTTGTTAGCTGATAAATCCAGGCCATTATTATCAAGCCAAACCTTTAATGAAGTGAGGGCTTCTGTTAATGAATTACATGCAGTTGGGATAGACATGTTTATTGAATAAATAAGTAGGTCGTCAGCGTATTGTAAAACATTAACGATACCATTTAAGGACGCCTCAAGATCATGTGTGTAGATGTTGTAAAGTATCGGGCTAAGTACAGACCCTTGAGGTAATCCCTTATAAACAGTTCGTGAAAGTCTTGAACCTTGGTTTGTTATTACAAATATAAAGCGAACAGATAAGATATTAATAATAAAATTAACTAAAATTGACGGCACCTGCAATTTTAATAGTTTATTTTTGAGCACTGATATGATTACATTGTCATAAGCTGCCGAAACGTCTAAAAATGCAGCAACCACCGATAAATTATTAGAAAATGCTAAATTGATGTCTGTGGTAAAAATACTTAAACTGTCCATGGTACTTTTAGATTTACGAAAACCGTATTGAGAATTCGAAAGCAAATTATTTCTTTCGATATGCCATTCAAGACGGTTCTTAACCAGGTGTTCTGCAATTTTAGCAATAACCAAAGATAAGGCTATAGGTCGATAAGCAGCCGGTTCATCTGGAGATTTTTTAGGCTTTAGTATAGGAACTATTTCTTGAGTTCTCCAAGAGGTAGGAATGTTTCCAGAAATCATTATGGAATTAATTATTTCTAAATAATATAAAAGTGAGGAATCTCCCATATTTGAAAAGAAAGCATAGGGTATTCCATCTTCTCCAGGACAAGAATCTTTAACACTCGACAATACCCCTTTAAGCTCGTATAAAGAAAAAGGCAAGTTTAAACTATTCGATTCTTTTATTCCAGGATATAATGCGCAACAAGGCATCAAAGAATTTTTTTCAGGAGCTGTTGCAGGGGCCAATCTGTCAAGAAAATCGTCAGCTAAAGCAGGAGACAACTGAACACCACAACGGTTTTGATTAAAAGCATTTCTAAAACGCTTTATGTTACTCCAGACCTCCGAAGGACAAGTTCTAGGAGAAAGGGAGGCACAAAATGATCTCCATCCCTCAAATTTCCTTTCCCTCAAAAAATCTCTAGTCTCATTAATTATACCAGTCAGTTTATTTAAATTTTCTTCCGACATATCCTCACTATACTCTCTTTCGGCTTCCTTTCTTCTTCGTACTGCATTTGAGCATTCAGTATTCCACCAAGGAGGCATAGGTAAATTGTTTGTGCGGGAACTTTTTACAGGGAAAATCTCATCCGCTACTTCAAGCATGCAAAGAGCTAAGGCTCGAGAGCAATCATCTTCTCCTCCATGAAGTATTTCAGGTAACTGTGACATTTTAACTTCAAGGACCTGTTTAAATTTTTCCCAATCAGCTTTACCTAATCTGTACTTTAATCGAGGGGGACGCTTTTCACTGATGGGATATTTGTCGGGGGATGCTATTACTAGGGGAAAATGATCACTGCCTAGTGTAGAAGAAGAGAAAACCGACCAAGTGAGTGATAAGGCCAAGCTAGGGGAACAAATCGACAAGTCCACAGCACTCGGCAATTCATTGGGCTTGGTACGTCTAGTCGGTGAACCATTATTTAATACACATAAATTATTGTCATCTAATATTTGTAGCAAACGTACACCATCACTTTTATTATCACCGCATCCCCACGTCTGATGATGACAATTAAAATCTCCCATTATCAAGACAGGGCTTTTCAATGAACAAAAAATATCACTCATCTCTTGTAGAGCAGCGCAGGAAGGCTTTGGAATATATACAGAGGCATAAGATACATTATTTACACGTACAGCAACGAAATCAACTAAAGAATACTGATTGGGTAATGTAATTTGAGAAAATGCAACATTGTTTTTGATTAAGATGGCAACACCACCGTAGCCATCAGATCTGTCATTACGAATGCAAACATAACCTGGAATACCAAATATTCGACCTTGTTTAAGCCATGTTTCACTCAATGCAACAATAAGTGGTTTATACCTGTTAACTAAATAGAAAAGATCAGTTTTTTTATTAATCACTGACCTGACGTTCCATTGAATAATCAAATCCATTATCGTATTTGTTTGTCAGTAATTTACAAATCAGGTCAGCGTTGTTCGGTTTTATGTATTTTTTATTTTGTAACATCTTAATAAGACTGTTAATTAGATCCATAATCTGTTCATGATCTTCTTTTTGTTCGGGTTTATTCTGTAGTGCACACCCATTACTGGGACTTGGTAAACTGAACTCATTTATTAATGCATTGTGTGCTGCTCTGTCATATCCAGACGCAGATTTATAAGGCGAACGTGGCTTTTTAAATACTGTTTTTTTATATGAAGTTGTCCTAGGACCATTATTCACATTATCATTAGTGTGGAAGTATGCGGGTTTGGAATCTGATTGAGATATTTTACTACCTAAAACAACTTTATCTGCATAAGACATAGAGGAAGATGGATGCAACTTACTGGCCTCCAAATAAGAAATACATGAATGAGCCATAGTGTTTTTGATATCTCTTTGTCTCTTAAACTCAGGGCATGCTTTATTTATAGCAAAGTGAAAACCAGAACAATTTATACAAGATGCACAATCCTCCTCAATGCTACAAGATTCAGCTGAATGATTTTGTCCGCATTTAAAACATCTCGGCTCTGCAGCCCTACATTGTAATTTTGTATGTCCGTACCTACAGCATTTGAAGCACTGAATGGTGGGGTACACATATGTATCAACATTTAATGCATTATAGCACATGAATATTCTCTTAGGAAGAATCTGTCCATCAAAAGTTATAACAATGGATTCTGAAGGTTTCCAAACTGGACTACCGTTAATCTGCACTTTATAATTTAACCTCCGAATTTTAATGACCTGTCCACACCCAACAGGTGTAGCAATATTTGCTTCAATTTCATCGAATGACCATTCTGAAGGAACACCACGCACAATACCCATTCTAGTTACATTGAATGTCGGGATAAAAGCTTTGAATCCATTAGTACCTAATAAGTTAGATTTTAAAAACTCATTTGCATCATGGAAAGTCGAAAATGCAACTGCACACTTATTGCGGCCTATCCTTTTAATGCTTCCATTAATTATATTTTTAAATCCTCCCCGTTTCATAAAATTTCCAAACGCAATGGGATGTAATACAGTTCCACTATTAGGTAAGTCAGTGATGCGCTGTACATGTATCAAATAAGGAGATACATCGGTATGTATGTACTCCTTCCTACCAACCGGCTCAAAACTTGCTTGACTAGGCATTGACTGTGACTCAAGTTGGGACGAAGCTTGGTTACCATGAATATTTTCAAGAACAGTCTCTTGGGGATTACAATTACAATCCGTGATACCGAGTTCATTCTGGCCTTGACCTTTTCTGCTGCGTTTCCGTATTTTACATGCTTTACAGATTTTCCTGCGTTTTCGAGAGGATTTTTCACTACTGTCAGTGGCTATTGAACCATCAGTGTCCATGCCACTTTTATCCACAACACAATCATTTCGTGACATGATAGTCACATAGTTTGCGACATCCTCGGGGGGATTTAGGCCGCCGCCTAAATCCCCCTGCAAGTTATTAGGGGGGTCGTTCATACGACCCGGACTTAGGGACTAATCATACAATAAAAATAAAAAAACTTACCAAATATTCACCTACGAACACTACTACAAATATATACAATTAATATACAATATTATATACAAAGATAAGACTCAACTGATCCGTTTTACAATAAAAATTAAATTTCAAAAATTTTAAACAACCGCGCGCAACCGAAGTTTCCCGCCTTTTCCATTGAAAACATTGAGAAATACTCGTCTATTTTTTAGTGGTTTCGAGTCCAATCGTGGATATACAAATTGCAAGTCCGTTATTGTACGCGAAGGTCGTTGTTCCAAAAAAATACACGATCCACAAATCACAAAGCAAATCGAAATTCCAATATGAGGACCCAAGCCGTATTTTAAAACAAAGAAAACACAGTGTAACGCACTAAAAATCTAACAAAACTCAACGAATTCACTCAGAAATGACATATCTCTACAATCGACATGACATCTCTACTGCTCCAAAGCATTCGACATAAACTCTAACGTTATCCTTCGACAAATGTCGAATTCGACATCCCCAGAATAGTGACTCTTAAAATTTGTCGAAAAAATTACGTCATTAGAAATTTTTGTCGAGTTCGACACCATCTCTAAAATCGAGAATCGGCCCCCTGATCCTTTTCTTTCTACCTTCGGCTATAAAATATTATTCTGTGTTTTCTACTGTTAATTTTTTGTTTAATCTATCCCTAACTGCCCGTCTTTTTTATATTCTCCTAGTTTAAATCGTGCAGCTCTCAAGACTGGCATATGGATAATGGCAGTAATGTTTATAACAAGTTGCCATTTATAAAAAAAAACCCACACCATCGATCAAGAGTCAGTCAAGCACTAGTTTATAACAATAAAAAGGTACATTTATTCTTATATTCTTTATTGTACATAATTTTACAATTAATTAAAAATTTGACAGCTGATATACAATGGCGAGCTTAACGCACAATTGCGTTTTCTTCGTTTTCAATTCAACGCGCAACGTCACAAATAATACTCAATAGCTTTTAAATTTTGTGACTATTAAATTGCTGCTATATAATGTCGAATGCTAACGAGCTATTTATAGCATTGATAGACAAAACTTTTCACAATCAGAGTTGGAGTCTAATTAAGAAAACTTTAGCCCAAAAAAACACCCCGCAAATCCGACGTCGAAGTCATTTTTAATTCGATCAAAAACAATAAATGTTTCGTCGGTTTGTTTGTCGCCGTAATTAAGGCCGTTCCATGAAACATGGCCACGTTTCCGCATCCGGTGGGACTTTTTTAATTTTTCATTTACGAATGGCCGTTTCAATTTTTCGTTCTAATTTCTCATTAAACTTAGATGCACGTTTGGCCTGAGGGCTTTCAAAAATGTAAATTAGTGCGACAGATAATTAATGCGGTGATTTGTTTTTTTTTTTTAAGAAATGTGTTTGAATTTTTAATTAGGATGTGGATTGGAATTTAATGAGGACGTTATAAAACTGTTATTTGAAGTTTCCGAAACAAGATGGGCTTAGAATTATTTCAGAATAAGCAACAATGGATAGGAAACACCCTTCCAAAAAAACTGCTTTTCTTTTAAAACTCTTTTTTTCACAAAAATCAGGTTGTATCCTCCGAATATTTATTCATAGAGCGTATTTATGTAAAATAAAATTCACTGAGAAGCTCCTTATTTTATATCGTCAAAGAAATCAGCATTTTACTATTGTCTGGAAGCGTTGTGTCGTGAAAATAAATGGAAAGTGCTACAGAAAAAACTAGCATCTCAGTCTACCGTCTACGTCTCTATGAGTTTGAGTTTCAATAATAGAGCTACTGTAGGTTGCCACATACTGATCTTGCACGTTTCTTGCACGTTCTTCTCCATAGAGATCTACGCTTTGGAACGTGCAATTTAGCTTCACTTTTTTTTTACTGATCAAAATTTTGACAATTCAAAAGTGCCTGTAACTAGTCTATTTGAAATAAACGTTTCTGATTTTTGGTCAGAAAAAATCTAGTTTCAGATCATCGACACGAACAGAAGAAGGTCTCTAAGAGTCGAAGAATACCAAAGACGAGAAGGTCGGTTTCGAAATGAAGAATTGATCTTGAAATTTACTTGACTTGAAATTTATAGGTTGCAATAAAGATTTGAGATTTGATCTTGAGTATAGGTTAAAAACGTCTTATGTTGAGTTTAGTTGTTACGTTTGATACGTTCTCAACACCAAATTCTCAATTTGGAAACCGGTCAATAGATAGGTACATTAGCAAACACTTGTGTAATATACAGCTTGCTTGTTTTGGTTTGGCTAAATTCATAAATTCATTTTGTGTTCTATGCCTAAGGGGTTTATCTAAACTTGTTCTTGAATAATGATAAATAAATTAGAATGGTGAACTACAACCTTACGAGTTTATTGTTTATGGTAGATATTTATTATTTTAGGATATGCTTACCTACGATATCGATATCTACGCTTTGGAATGTGCAATTAGCTGCATAATTGAATTTATAAATATATAGTTCTCAGCCATTTTTGCAAAAAGTTTTGATTTCACTGTCGGCGTTATCAGACACAAAATCAATTTCATTTCTCAACGCAACATTTTTTATTCAATTTCGTTTTATTTTACCACAGCAGCAACGCACCTGGCGTTCCTTTTTCGATTGATAACGTTGATATTTTTTTCTAAATTCCCGCCACGTTTGACAAGTGTCGTTTCGTTCAGAAAAGCGGGCACACGACAATAGTTCGCTGGCCGATTTCATCGACACATGCTCCGTTTCATTTCCGTTGCACTCTGTTCGGTGCGAGAGGTTTTTGAACGGAACCATTGTAAAAAAACAGTTTCACTATTACACGAACTTGATTTGACCAAGAACAAGAAAAGCTGAAGAGAGGTGTGGTAAATAACTAAATTTTTTTTTTAATTTAGGTAGAATCGTTTTGTATTCACACACAAAGAAGAGAGTTTTCCTAAAGCCCGAGCAACATCGAAATTTTCCTCGGGGTTTTTCTCTGTTTGTTTATTTCTGTCTGTTTAAGAAAATTTTAAATTTCGGATTAGTTACCGTCCTTAAAGTGAGTTCATAAACTTGCAAGACGTAATTAATAAGTCACTAAGCAATAATCTGCACCTGTGTGAAAAACCTCCCGCTACTTCATACTATTCGAACGAAACTTAAACCAGAAATCAGATTTTAAAAAAAAATTCAAACAGCAGAAGACTCAAAGGTATTCCCTGTTCTACTCGCCTGAGGCAAATTGAAAAGCACACTCGAAAACCCCTTTAGTGTCATGTGAAGGCCGCACAATAGAACACACACCACCCTCGCATGAACACAGTCTCTGAACGCGGTTTATCGTTTAAAAATTCAATGCAAGTATTATTCTTTATGGTTTAAATGTAGGTAAGTATCGAATAGAGAAAAATATTTATAAATGGAACGCAAATAGGTGTGGATCAAATAGAGTGTGAGCTGAAAAAAAAAAGTTTCGATTATTTGAAATTTGAATTCTTGAGTCGCACCAAAAATAAATGGCTGGAATCTAAAACTGGCGTTTTGGTAATGACATCAAGATCATCTTTTCAGTTGAAAAACGTCCATTGCTGGACATAAACGCCTTCAAGCATCATCTGAAGTCTGCCTCACAACCCACTGCAGAAGGATAAGATAAATGTTTTAATGTATAAACTAAATTACATATAAACTGAACCCATTACAGGAATATCTATGGTAAAATAATCTTTGTATATAATTTTATATCCGACTTCTAAAATTACATATCGGAGGTAACAAGTCGTTTAACTTTTTTAAATATCTTATTCAGCAATGTCTTCGTCATTACTTATTTACCAATTTTGACAGTACTATTTTTGTTTAATTTTCGTGAAGATCTGATGAAGAAGTTCCGGCCCGGCAATCGATTGTCTTTTTATTAACCGACTTCGAAAAGGAGGAGGTTCTATGTTCGGCTGAATGTATGTTTTTTTTTGTATGTATGTTCACCGATATTTCGGTAAATTGTGGACCGATTTTGAAAAAAAAATTTTTTTTTTGAAAGGTTATGTTTCCAAGTTGGTCCCATAGAAATATTGTTATGATCTGATCATGAACTTCGAAGATATGGAACAGAACTCCTCATAGAATTATAGCAGAATTGTCGTAACAAGTAAAATTGCTTTGTTTATAAGTGTAGTCGATGACTGACTGAAAGAAAAGGGGGAGGGGATGTATCGAACTGATCTGGTGATAAAGCCGGAAGGTAAATTCATGTATAAGGGCATGTTAGGTTTAAGGGCAAGAAGAAAAAGAAAAAGATGATGGTAGAGTATTGTGGAAATGTAGTGGTGGATGGATGATTTTGTGTGGACACATAATTGTCAATTTACTTTTTTAATTTTTGGATATCATGCCACACTATTCGATACGGAGCTGCAAATTGCAAAAAACATTCCAAAATTTGAATTTATATAGATACCAGCAGCGGTCCCGACAAACACACAAAAAGTATTCGGAACCCGATTGCAGCGTCACCTACCGGATCCTATTACATTTTCAAACCAGGGACCTATTCAAATTTTAATATTATACACAACATTCAAATATACACAAAAAAAGTCATACAAATTGGTCAAGCCGTTTAGGAAGAGTTAGATGCCAAACGGGGAACGTTCACAAAACGTTCAGAACATTCGCTTATTTTTCTTCCGGCCTATCGACAGGAGATTATCGCTAACTCGCTCTTGTGCCAGCATCAAAACATAGCATAGTCGGCCTTATAATGTTCCTACTGTTGGGACTCAGGTCTCCTCTCCTAAAGAGGGAATGGGCCGTAATCTACCACGCGGGCCCAGTGCGGGTTGGTGGATGTCATATGTCTTCACGGCGTCACAACATTACACAAATCCCAAAGATTTTATATATTCTACTAGGTACTAGGATATATAAAATCTTTGACAAATCCAGACACATGCCATAGACAAAAAGACGCACATTTCACACGTAATAACCTCTCGCCTGAACCAGTGTGCGGGTGCGATCCATCATACGGTTCTATTGAATTACGACCCTCTGGTGAGGACGGCCCTCGCGACTCGCGACCCATCCAATTATTGCCACTAATTATAATTATTATTGCACTTGATACTGTTTTGTGTTCACTCTCTTATAGTGTGCGTGATATGCCAGTATTTTTTAAAGGTAGAACAGTATAGTTCTACCTTTGCTTGAGGTAGTGGTTGTTGACCTTTGACCACCATTTTTTGAGAGGGGAGCTCGTCGAATAACTCCTCCGGTTCTGGGTGGAACAAGAGGGACTTTAAGACTTTTAAGCTAGAACTACATTGCGCACACGTGTGCCACACACGCCGATCTGGGCTCGTCAAAAACTAGACTTGTAGAGCTACACTTGATCCACCCACACGACGTCGTTTTACGTACAAATAAGGCGTTTTACAAACACGGTGTCATCAACATCAGCCTTTTTAATGTTCCCACTGCTGGGACTCGGACGTCCTCTCTAGGAGAGGGAATGGGCCGTAATACACCACGCGGGCGCAGTGCGGGTTGGTAAATATGTGCGTCAGTCTAATGTAGTTCTAGCTTTATTGTTACATGACAGACGTAGGATAGCCCCTTTCGGTATTTTACAGGATGCATTTTAGAGAGTGTGCTTTTGCATTTTTGCTTTTGTGTACAACATTGGTTGACACTGTTCTTACATAATATCTATTAATATTGTAAAAACAACTCCTTTTTTTAAATGAGTAACCATGGTGTTTCTTGCAGGTTCGTTCTTCTCCATAGGAAACGACCAATTTGGAACTGTGCACTAGTTTTTGACGGTTTATATGTGCCCATGTCAGCCTATGTGAAATAAAATATTTTGACGTTGAAAGAAAAAAAAATCCCCCTCATTAGATTCTTTTCCTTTGCTCCTGTTAACTTTAAACTAAAGGTAAGACAATTTGAAACTCAAATATCTCTGTCAATAACTCAATAAGACACGTTCAGTGGTTGCATCGTTCCCTCAAAACAAACCAAACAAGAGATTAATGTTGTATACCCACAACACTTGTTCGCTAATCCCTACATGTGACTTTCTCACCCACCATATTAATAATTGCATAGCTCCTTGACAGTACAGATTCGTCATACAACAACTTATTTGCCAATGTTAAATGCATCTACAACTCACCTAAACACATTCACATAAAGTCCATTTTCATCAATTCTAACAGTAAAGCACATTTGGCAATCAACAACTTACTTTGCAATACTTAATGCAGCTTTATCACACCGTAATACTACGCAATAGAGACTATTTACATCTTTTCCAACGGTAATGTAAAATTGGCAATCTAGAGTGGAGTTGATCACCCCCGCGGGTGCCATACGTCATCAGAGCTAGGGACGACATTGGACAGTTTAAATTTTGTATTACACGCAATCCATTTTCGAAATTGTGAGGTTTTCGGTTCATTTTGTGTATTGTGCCTTTATACCTCTCTATAAAGTTGAAAGGTCATTTTTTTTTTAAATGGAGTAGATAGGATTATTTGGTAGAAGCTTAGACCAATGGCGGTGCGTTATATATAGTTATACTTAGAGAGGTCATACGATACAACATTGTCCTGAGTAACTAACTGATACCATTTAAATTAGAACTGTAATTTTTTTCAATTATTTTTGGGTAGGTTCCGATCTTTCAAATCTGAGAGCAGAATTGCTCTCAAAATCCACTGACAAAAGTTTTGATGCTACATTTTTGATAAAAAAGACTTAAGAGTGATAAAAAAGTAAAACTTTTCTAAATCTATTTTACATGTATAAAAGGAGAAACTGACTGACACATCAACGCACAGCCGAAACCACTAGGACTATAAATGTAAAATTTTGCACAAGGCTTCCTTTAATGCATAGGTGAGGACTACCAAAATTCACCCCCTAAAGAGATGAAACGGGGGTCTAAAGTTGGTATAGAAAAACCTATTTTTACACGAGCGAAGCCCCTGGCAGAAGCTAGTTCTATAGATAAACTCAGCCTAGATTTAATCTACCTCAAATCAGTCCACAGACAAACATTCAGCCCGTAACAGACTGGGTACACACAATTGTGTTTAGCGGCGATGTTTATGGTATTCCTATGGGGCCAAAGCGCAAAGGGCACGACATTTGGCTATGGGGTCGCGACCTTTCAGGCGATATGGTGATGATTCCGCAAAGGGCGCCAAATACATAAAATCTATGCGGTCTCTTTTATAGTGGTGACATTTTTGTTAACTTATGGGGAGAAATGGTGGTTTTCTTATAGAATAGGAATCGTATAGGTCACAGTGAAGGTGCCTGTGTCTTGTTAGTATTCGGGGTACCTACGTAAAAAAAAAAAACACAGCTCTGAAACTGCGAGATAAGACTCATGATCATGACGAGGTTGGTGGAACGTATTTATTCAATTTCTTTCTTAGGAATTCACAAGAAGAAGCGCAGCTTTGTGATCATAAGAAAGATTGAAGATCCCTGCAGAGAAACGTACAGTTTCGACGGGCTGAGCTCAATAGCACAACGATTCGACAAATAATATCAAAGAACGAACAATTCAAAATTGAAATTTATTTACCATCACGGTCATATTTGCCTGACCACTCAAAAACAATTACGCTTGAATCCTGCGGCGCGGCGCCAAACCAAACCGTTTGAAATTTTCGTTTCGATGCTAGCAAAAATGAACTTAGCGGTGGACAGACCGAAATGTCTTTGATAATACATTAAAAAAAAACTTTGCCCCACACCAGGAATTATTCCTAAATAGTGGAAACGTTCACAAACATATAAATTCACATATACAACTAGACACCCAGTTTGTTCCGTGGTTGTATCGAACCCGCGACATGCTGCGCAGTAGCCTAACGATCAAATACTGCGCCAATCGTACTGTGGATTAATTTATGTATGTGCTGAGAAATATTAACAATCAAGTAGACACATATGTGAGCAGTGGTGGCCGAGTGGTAACTTACGACCTACGAGTTTGTAGGTCGCGGGTTTAAACACAGCCAGGCGAATTACTTTGTCTAATTTATTTCATCAACACTGCTCTCAAAACGGTGAAGGAAAACATCGTGAGAAAACCGGCATGTCCTGGAACCAAAAATATGAAGACATGTGACATTTACCAACCCGCACTGGGCCCGCGTGGTGGATTACGACCCATTTCCTCTCCTAGAGAGGAGGCCAGCAGTGGGAACATTAAAAGGCCAACTATTAATTAGTGATTCAATTATTGCGTCCTCAGTCCTGTAGCAATTCTTCTTCTTGGCGTATTGATGGCAAAACCACTTAAATTCCTGGCCCAGCCCAGAATTCGGCCACGGCAATGTCGTCCGCTGATGCTGTCATTAGGTCCAGCCATTGGGCTATTCAGTTATAAACAAATATAAAGTTAAGACTTAAATTCCGTAATATCTAGCACTCAGTCGCTAACAAACCGAGATTATCTTCATAAATCGCGATGCTATTATTACGAACACCGTCACTCTGTGCTATTAACTTGAAATTTGTACTAGCATTTCAATTAAATACAAACAATTAAAAGTTGACCTTCTCTCCCCCCCGCTTTACTTAGAAAGGTGGAAATGAAAAGGGAGTTAAGATGATCTATGATAGTTCTTTCTACGATGGTTATGTTAGCAATCAAGGAATGTATCGGAGATATTCTTGATCAGTGGAATAAAGCCTTTATTGCTCTTTATAATAAGGGTGGTTATGTTATGAATGGGTGCTTGATATTGTAGGGATCATGAAAGAACCCTTTCTTTTAGATAATTATGGACACCTGTGGCTAAGTCAAGGAATGAAATGGGAAAATACGGCAGTTTTGTTTTTACTGCTGTTATTCCTTTTGTTATATTAAAGTTATTCCTGTGTCTTATTTCTTGTGGTGGTGGTATTCTCTTTATTATTAATCTGATTTTGTTTCTATCTTCATCGTAATTATCATCATTATTTCCGCTGAAAGACGTCTACTGTTAGACATAAGTCTCCTCCAAGCGTTGTCATAATGACCGGTCCTGTGCGTCTCACATCCATCGGATTCCCGCGACCCTCATCAGGTCATCGGTCCACCTTGTGGGAGGCCTTCCAAAGCTGGCCAGTTGCGCATACACTTGAGATATAAAACTTAAGTTACTTTTACATTTCAGGTAAGAGTAACTTATGTTAATTCATACTTCTGTCTAGCATCGATATCTAGATAGATAAATGTTTTGATTTGATTTAGGAATAATAATAATAATAGTCACCAAACCATTCATCTTCTCGAATTAGCGTCTCTTTCATTTACTGTTTTGAACTTAATTTTCATTAAAAGACATAGACAGAGCGAAGAATCAAGTACAGTCAATACAACATCAACCTCCACAATTCCACCTCAACTTTTTTTGCACGATTAACCCACAATACAGCCGAAGAAAAATTAACATTGAGTCAGATCGAAGCGGTGAGCCCCGACTATCCGATTGTACACAAAGGGGTAAGAGGGTTGTGAACAAATCGTGTACTCGACTGTACATATCAGCTCGACGAATACTCATAAACATGGCGAATAAGACTCAGAAGGCATTTGGAGGGGAGATGGAGGAGTGTGATTAGGTGTTTTATTTATTTTTACGTTATTTGTTATGACTAATGATAGCGGTTCATGAGTTGATAGACGCTAGATGTGACGGTTTTTTTTACGTTTTTACGACTAAAAACCCACTCCAGTTCCTTCTTTGGCTTCGTCTCAGAGCCCCGGGTTTCACTTTGAAACTACCCGTGGCCCCAGTAGGCTTCGACCCTGCTGGGGCCCTACGGTTTGCTGACAACTCCTTGAGGCGCGCGTGGAACAATACGCGCCGTCGACGACTTGGGCTCTGTCGACGGCGAGCTACCCATTGCTCGCCATTCACAAGCCCTAAGGCCGTTTGTCTACCACCGCCGTCACCGGGTCGTCACCGAGAACGAGATGACGGCGCCGATTTAGCGATACATACATTTTTATGGCCATGTGTCCACCGCACGCCCGTCACCCGAGCGCATCTTAAACTTAAACTCGGCCCGAAATAATCTCGTTCTCGGTGACGTCCCGGTGACAGTGGCGGTGGACAAACGGCTTAAGACTATAACTAGACTTTGACGGTACGGTTGACGCAGTGGTTGAGCGATTGACTGCTGTGCTGCGTGCCGCGGGTTGGATTTCGACAAACGTATGGCCTACAGATAAGTGTTAGAGTGTCTTGTGTATATTAGGTTACATGTCTGTGAACGCATCGACGATACATGAGTTATTCTTGGTGTGGGGCAAAGTAAAAAACAAAGTGAAGGTTTCTTCATCAAAAATTCCCGATAGAGACTTGGCACTTTTTTATGTAGCTAGTTACTTATAATTTTGATATTGCAGTGCGTGGGTACCTATATTCATTATTACCTTAAATCTATTCGATCTAATCGTCATCATCATCATTTCAGCCGAAAGATGTGCAACGTGGTGGACATAGGCCTCCCTCAAGTGCCACCCAACGACTGGTCCTATGCAGACGCACAGGACCGGTCTCAATTATGATGATTTTCTTAGCTAAACTATAAGATACCTAGACGCTGAGTAATCATTGCAATCATTCACTCAACGCGCATAAATTGATCAGAAAATATTTAAAAGCACATCATAAACATTTCACAAAGGATCAATCAATTTACTTGCTGACAAAATCATTCCTTGTCCTTCAATTTACCAAACGCCTACAAATTTACTGTTAGCAAAACACTCACTCGCAAAAAAGAGTAGTCAATTTCTGTAAGTAAAAGATCTGTGACACTTTCAAATTGACAAGAGACAAGGAGACTGTATAAATATAAAACTGAATAAAAAAAAAAAATCACTTCCGGCATTCTGTGGAGTCGTTGACTTTGGTTGCGTCTTGGGGTTTTTTACGTCACGCTTTTGGCGGGAAAATCATGGAAATGTCACCTGTGAAGCGCAGAGAAGACGTTTTGATACTTGAGTTTAATTTGCTCACAAAGTTTTTTTTAATTCTGGATGGGATTATTCGCTGACAATTGTAATGTAAAAGTTATGGAAATATTTGCAGTATTGAATAGGTTTGCGAGGGAGCGTTTCACGATAGTAGGTATCTTCAGGTACAGTATAGGTACTTTCATGAAGTTAGCGAGAAAATCAAGTTTGTCTCTATTAATCTAAAATGATTAGTAGATAGCCTAATGCTGTTCGAGTGATTATTTTAAAAGCACCCCATGTTGAAATACTATCGAATTATCGAGTTCCGAATTGAACATTATATGTTAAGAACTTGTTAAACCCTACGTTACTAAAAAAGTCTGAAATGTTTTCAAGATCCCTCAATTTCTGATTCAAGCATTTGAAATTGAGTAATTTTCAAACCAAAAATATTGCCCTGTCAAAATTTGACTTTTGAGTAAGGTTTGTGTTTGATACGTTGTTAACTCAAAATACACTATGCGGAAACTCGTTCTATGTAAAGTTTAAAAAACAACTCGACTTCAGACTTTTGAATAAGAAATCAGCCATAATATTGTTACCATAATTCCTGAAAATATCAAAACCACTGACATCAACTACACTACAACTCGCAATGCAAATGGCCGCCGAACAATAATCACGAAAGTAAGCGATACGAATAAAAATATCGTCTCAACCGCCTCGCGTCCCCCTGAGGGCCGGGATTTAACATACCTAATGCGATTTACGTGTCGCACTCCCCCTTCACACCTTGAAGACTGTCGGTAATCGTTTTAAGACGTTGTTGACTTGTCGAGAATACGCACCTCGTCCCTTGTTGCTATTTTTTAAAGAGGGTTCTTTTTTATCTGTGGATTAATCAGTTAAGAAAAATGTAAATGGACCATAGATAACGTTTTTTCGCGGGTGTTTTGGCGGGGTTATGTTGCGTTTAAGGGGATGCAACTCGACATACACTTTCACTGTTTTTCAAACAACCGCTCTTACGCGATTATGACGTTATTACACATTTTTCATTAGTAATGTTGGAAACACAGTATCTTGTGGATATTATCTAGGGTTCTATTGAAATCAATGTATAAATATATGTCAAACCAATCCAGTAAATATCTTTGAAAATCTGCAATTTTGTATGAACTTTGACACTTCATAATATACACAAAAATTAAAAAAATCGAAAAAGTATAACAATAGAAGCATTGTAAAATTAATCGAGATTCTAAATAACAATTTATTTAAAAAACTTTTAAGGGTTTAAAAAAAACACGTATTTCCTAGAACATAAAATATGTGACTATGTCACTCGGGAATAAAGCAGTTTTTTATCGGTGAAAAAAATTTCGCAACCGGACCAGTACTTTCACAGATAACCTGCTACAAACAAACTTTACCTCTTTATAATATTAGCGTAAGATCGTGTAGATGAAAGGTCAATAAAAATACTTCGAAAATATTTCGTAGCCTTTTCGTAGCGCTACGAAAATACGTAGCGCGAAGCACCTGTTTCGATAGAGTTTAGAAAAATAAAAAAATACAGTTTAGTTTTTTTGTTTGGTTGTCTAAAGCTCCTGTATCATGTACATATATTATAATGACTGGCAGGATCACTCAAATCTGTGTGGTTCTTTCCTTAAAAGACCATCTTACCCACAGAACAGAAGAATGATTCCTTTGTTCTGTGATCTTACCCATCTCTTTTTTATTTGATATAAACTAGTGCTTGACTGCGATCCATGATCTCCATGGTTCTCATAATAAATTATTTTACCAATACATGTTCGCTGTATGGACTTTAAAAGAGATTTTGACACCCTTTTTTTTTCGGTAGGCAAAAATCATCCCATGAAAAACCGCTCATGGGTGGAGCGGGAGATAGTGTCGGACTCTTACTGACTAAAAACTGACCCCGTTCCTTCTAGCCTTCATACCGGGGATCGAGTTCCTTTCGGATAACCCTGGCCCTAGTACACAGAACACTGGAATGTAGGCTTTGACCCAGCTGGGCCCCTCCTGTTGCTGACAACTCCTTGAGGAACGCGGAAACAGTGAGCGCCGTCAACGTTTTGGGCTCGGTTCGGACAGTTACCGGACGGTCGGACAGAGCTACCCATGACTCGCCGTCCGCGAGCCCGCATCTACGGTGGCCGGAAATCGGGATCGGAATCCCGGCGGCGGCGGCGAGAGCGCCGTTGCCTGGTGCGCTCGATCTCCTCCTTTGCTAACATTACACTCTTCCTCGCTCCGAACTCCAGGCAACTAGTAGGTAGTTGTCTGGCATTTTTGCTGAACTGGACCTATTTAGCGCCACCGCGAGACACACATTGTTAGTTGTCTCTTTCTTTTATAAAATATTAGTGTCTACATGTTATTACTACATTGTGTGTATCTACGAGTGTGTATGCCAAATAAAATAGTTTTCTTTCTTTCTTCTCCGGACCATGGCCATTCCATGGCCTGAACTATGGCCCGGCGCGAGAGGCCACTGCCGCCGATCGCCCCCACGAGGGCACGGCGATGCTCCGCTCAAGCAATATTTCGGTTGTGTGCTCCACCGTGTGTTCCAGCGACGACCTCCGGGCGTTCCGCACAGTGGCGACACCCGGGCATCTCTTCCGCTTGAATCCGGTGCAGGAACCTCCCGAACGTGCCATGTCCGGTGAGGACTTGCGTCATACGGAAGGTAAGGACGCCGTGAGGTCTTTCCAGCCACGCCTCAAAGAGGGGACTTACCGCCATAATCGTGGCGTGACTAAGACTTTGACCCCTGATTTTGTTTCGGTGTTTCTTCTCAGGGTAGTCAACTAGGATATACCGGCCTCGTACTCGTAGGTAACATGTAATAAATGACAAATGACAAACAGAACAAAACTTCTGCATAGACCTGCAAAAATCCGGCTCCATTAAAAAAAAAACTTGCGTCACAATTTCTTTCAAAAAAGATTCAAGAGCTACAGTAAATTACTCTGGAATACCCTTCTTCATAGGTGTTTATTAAAATAGCTTGCTAATTGTACAAAGTGCTCACAAGAGTTGTCAGTGCGAGTCTGCAGAGGGCGCCACGTATTAAGCGAGAGACAATGGCAGGTGTAGTTGTCTAGGCCGTTATGCATACTGACTTTAAGTAATTGGCCTTAAGATAGGGTTGGCGAGGAGTCGAAGTATTTTATAATCTTTGACGTGAACACGTCTTTAATTCATGAATCCCCAAGCGACCACCGGTGGCCGCGCATCTATTGTCTTACTATTGTGTCTCTAATTGACGGTATCTGAAGGGTTAAAATTGCTTCCAAAAAACCGGTCAAGTGCGAGTCGAACTCGCTCCAAAAACCGGCAAATAAACACGCGTCCTATATTACCTTAAAACAAATAAATGATTATGATTATTTTTATTATTACATTATGTAATGTTTATGTTCACACGCCTACTCGAATACCCTACCACGGAGTAGGCACAATAGATTGAATGCCTTAAAGGCACACAATTTTCTGTCCTTCGCACTAGTGCGAAAAAGTGTACCAACAAACCCTGCCATCATATATTACATGTATTATATCAAGCAGCCCCCACTACTCACTAGTCGGCTAGCAGTGAGTAGCTCAGTGATAAACGAGGGTGTTTATAAATTTCTTCTTAAGTGTATTGAAAAACGTCGTTTGATACACGTAGAAAGTCAGTGCAGCACTCCCATTCGGCTCCACGACACGAAACACGCAATTTCGAAATTCCATCTATGACAAAGTTTCTCTACTTGAGTCAAAATGTACTACTATCGGCTCGAAAATAAAATGTAGTAGCTTATTTCAATTGCTACCCCGAAACCAGTAAAGTATGGCAGTTACGCCAACTTATCTTCAAAATGTGAAGACCTTCCAGGTTGCAGCCCTGCGGCTCAGGGGTGTGGTTAGGTCGCCATCAATGGGGCTTCAATCACAATGAGTGGCGCCTTCATTATTTACAAATGAGCGTATAAATCTCTCGTGAACGATCCAGTTTCATTGTCGCGCAAATTACTACTCAACCTGTCTCTTTCACTCATACTGTGTAAGGATGTGTTAGAAAGAGATGCAGAGTGTTAAAATTTAACAGACAGAACAAATATTATGCCAAGACAAGGCTACAGCGCTACAGACAGCGGTGATCTGCCTATTCTTTTTTTTTGCAGGATTGATCGAGATTCTTTTGAGTCGGTGTGTGATTAATATCTTTATGTTGAGATTGATTACCTCATGATCTACTAGCTTCTACCAGCGGCTACACTCGCGTGAAAGTAGAACATTCCGCTACGGTCCGAACTAAGCGTTTCGCCTCGTCGTTTATATCGCGTACATCGAAGGACTGGAATTTGCTAGCTGCGGTCTTTCCATCCGATTACAATTTGGGTGGTTAGAGTGAATAGGCTCTTAATAAACTAGTGCGCCTCACCATCAACGACTGCATCACTGCTTACCATCAGGTGGGATCGCAGTCAAGTTCTAGTTTATATCAGATAAAAAAAATCTCAAAGGAAGATTCTTCAGAGATGAAAGGTATCTTATGTGATGTTTCAGGACATGGTCTACGCGTATGCAAAACATGCTTATCCGCAAAACGGATTTGCGGCGGGTTTTGGCGGAGTTTCGGATTTATGTTTGTTGAAACAAATAAGAATATCCCTTCAGATACCGTCAATTAGAGACACAATAGTAAGACAATAGATGCGCGGCCACCGGTGGTCGCTTGGGGATTCATGAAATATACTCGTACTTACATACAAACTTTCGCTTTTTATAATATTAGTGCAATAGTTAAAAAAAAAAAATATCACAGTTTTAAATTACATATTTCTATTTATATATATAACAGAGTACTTACATCCTTAGAAATACTTAACAAATTATTCTATCATCATCATCGTCATCATCATTTCAGCCGAAACACGTCCACTGTTGGACACAAGCCTTCCCCAAGTGTCACCACAATAAACGATCCTATGCGTAATGTACAAATTCACTGTTTTTTTTTAATTCTTAATTTTACAGCACTTTTTTTCAAGAAAAACCTTTTACAAAATGTAGGGAAATGGTTTTTAGCGAATCGATTACTCTTGTTTTACCTATCCAACTATTTATTATATCACTTCAACAGTGTGACAGGTCCTTACATCAATTACCAATGTTATTCAAAAATTTATGAGGTCGCATTGCTAATGATTACGTGACGATGACACGAACATCGCAATCAGAAGCGTAATGTGGACTAATTTAGACGTGGGTGAAGGTAGCTTAGCCCCGGTATAAAGGCACGAAAGAGCGAAATGGGTTGTTAGTCAGTAAAAGTCTGTCATTAGATGATTTTCCGACCATAAAATGGCAAATTGCAAATCAGTGTTCGATCACATTGTCGCTTACCATCAGACAAATATGTATTTGCCCTGTCAGTTTTTATTTATTTATTAATTTATCTTTGCTTTCTATCTAATCTATTTGCACACTGCACCGTTCCGACATCTTTGTGTGGACAATGTCACTGGCTTACGCTGAAAACCAGCGCTCTCGTCGCATTATGCATGAGGCCACAGCTTTATACTGAACGTTCAGCCATTTTGCGTGGATGTGACACATATTTTTCCTATACAATTAAATTATGTTTGTTAGCTAGGTTTAAACTATATTTCTTTCTTCTAAATAGTGGTTAAACGCAAGCCTATCTACACTAATATAATAGAGAGTAAAGTTTGTTTTTTTGTTTGTAGGAGGCAATCTCTGGAAGTACTAGTCCGATTGCTAAATTTTTTTCTCCGATAGAAAGCAACTTTATTCTTGAGTGACACAGGCTATATTTTAAGTACGCGGGCGAAGCTGCGGGCAAAAGCTAGTCGATTATAAAAAAAACCTTCGTTCTTAAAGAGCTCTTCCTTGAAGCCCCTTTGAGTGCGTGGGGCCTCTTCACCCTCGCCTAGCTACGCCACTGGTCGCAATACATCGCAGTGTTTAGTATTCCTGCGACGGGCGAACGATCATTATTCATATTTAATATACATTGAGCCTCAATTGACGAATATATTAGGAGTATAACGGAAGGTGGGCCACACGCGACTGAATGAAACACTTCATTCATTCATTCATTCATAGGTGTTATTGTCTTGTAATGATGAATTTCATTTGCATAGAAATATCTTAAGCGTTTAATGTACAGTGATTTTCCGATTTTCTCGCTTGATTGTTTTCTGCCCTAAGATTATTTTAAAGTCAAAAACATCTTAAAAAGTCTGACACAGCGGACTCCCGGGATTAATTTTTCCCACTTTGGGTGGAGCGACACAGAGTATCAGATTTTTACTGTCTGTCATTAAGTTTTTATGAGATCTTAAGATAGAGAATACTACAATGAGTGGAGCAAGCTATAAAATTGGAACATCTTATTTTTATATACAGGCCTCTAATCAATAAGATAATTTGAGATTGTGTTTAAAATAATAATATTGCGGATTTTTGCACTCGTCGGGGCCCCTGTAGCTTGGGGGCCCCGTATCATCGATGCAGCTGATGAGCTTTACTCTTTGGTCCAGGTTCTTCAAAGCATTTTAAAACGATTTTGATGTGATTTTCAGATATGGCGCTCAATTATGTCTTTCTTTAGTTTTCGTCTGATGATTGAATAGTCACCACATTTCTGTTGCCGCTAAGTTTTATAAAATTATTATTATTTTATTATTATCATATAATTATTTTTGTTCAAACAAGGCTCTTTAGGTGTACCTATAATTTATTAAAAGACACATATTATATAGGGTGTCAGGGACAGCCCTCCGCAAACTTTAAGGGTTTGCTCAGTAGACGAAACTGAACAATCTTTCACGACGTTTTTTTTTTCAGGAAACGAAAAGAAAAAATCGGCCTCTTCGTACAAACTGAATTTGGTATGCAGAGGCCGATTTTTCTAAAAAAAAAAATCTTGTGGACGTTTGTTCCAGTTTCTTCTACCGAGCAAGCCCTTACAATTTTCGGACACCAATCCCTTAAATCCTGTATGTTAGCATCATTTAGTTTTATGTTAGTTCAATACCTAATATTACAATTAAAATTAAAAAAAAAAATCACAAAACTAATTGTCATTGGCACAAATAAAGATCTTTAAAAAAATGCACTAAATTATTCCCATCCTTCAAAAATCTACACAACAAAAGTGTATGTAGCAGTATCCCAACAGTCGGGTGTCATCCAGTAATCTAGCTAATTGTTTAGATGACAGTGGCCTGCCCCGCCCCGGGCCATATAACCCGGGAATTTCATTACGCCCGGGCTACGGGCTGCCGGCTGGATTAGAATGCTGGCCATTGTTCATTGAGTTATGGCCGCTGGACGTACGGTGGTGTGGTGGCTAGAACTCAGATAGTGAGTCGGAATTGGGACGTTTGGAGAATGTCAGTGTTTTGATACGAGGTGAAATGTTTAAGAAAAAACATTTTATAACGAATGAAGTTTTCTGATTGGTAGGACTTTCCTACAATGTTTTACAATTTTATTGCACACATTTTTTTGGTAATGATTTCATATAAGTACAATAATCACATAAGTAAACTACAAGAGGTAATTTTTTAGTTTTACTTCTCGATATAATGACTTGATTTATTCACTTACATATTTTTATTTGCGTATAAAAAAAATAACAATTATAAAAAAACCATCCCACATATAATGTTTCATGATCGGTTAACTTATCAGCAAAGATGATTTTTTTTCTATTTTAGAAAATCATCCAATGACATCTCCCACTCTTAGGAGGAGTGCGAGGGTTTGTCAGACTTTAATTGACTAAAAACCCACTCCTGTACCTTTGTTGCTTTTCGTATCAACGGCCGAGATTTCCTTTAGAAGCAAACCCTTAGAGCAGAGATGACATAGCACATAGCACCGTGAGGAATTTTCAGTTATCCTTTCAATTCTAATTACAAATATTTTTTATTATATGTATAGAAAGACATGAAAAATAAAAACACTTAACTAATTAAAACTATATATACATAATAACTTTTACCTCCGCATCGCTGTCGACTGGAAGTGTGGCAATGCTTAATCTCTGACCAAGGTAAAAGCCAGCCTTTGGGTCACGCGAAGTGTCAACAAATACAAATTGTGTTTGTTCCAGATAATCTACAAAAAGTCCAAGTTCAAACTATTCCATGCAACATGATGGCGGTCGTTGGAGGCTCAAATTGGCTGCGATTGGTCCGTCTAATTGTTTGAAATATGCGCTCGCTGCCATAAGGAATAGTTTAATAGCCGCGTGTTTCCAACATTTCACACTCGCATAAAATTCACTATATTTCGTGGAGCTAGCTCTGGTGCTAATTGCTTGTTTTTATTCTAAACTAGCTTTTGCAAGCGACTCCGTCCGTATTAAAGTAAAAAAATATCCGAAAAGAACTTAATCCCGGAATAAAAAACATCTTTTGTGCTATTCCAGGTCATGGTCTATCCGTATGTCAAATTTCATCTAAATCTGTTCAGCTTTTCGAGCGTGAAAGAGTAAAAAATTAACTTGCCAGTATTGACAAAATAATCAATAAATCTAAAATCGTGACAGCTTTGATAGGTACTATATCATTCTTTCATAAACTAAGTGGTATTTCAGGACATAGAAGCGACAAGAAATATGTAACCAAGATTTATGTAACTCATAATATGACTTAAAAAGAGTGTCCATGGAGTTTCTTGCACGTTCTTCTCCATAGAGCTACGCTTTGGAACGTGCAATTTAGCTTCACTTACAAAGTGTACAGGCACTTTTGAATTATCTATTTGAAATAAACATTTCTAATTTAGTTTACCCGTATGTCAAATTTCATCTAAATCCGTTTCAGCTGTTTGAGTGTGAAAGAGTAACAAACATACACACATAAACATTTTTGTTTTTATAATACTTGTATTAGTGTAATTAAAACACCAATTAGGTTGGCACTAGTTTATATCCTTGCTAGAATAAATTAGAGGAAGATATTAACATTAGAGCTACAGCTGTGGTCGTTATTGTCATTTCTGTTTCCCAGGGAATAGGGTGCTGTGTTCCCATAGCTTGCTCAGGTCAAATAAAACTGGAGCTCAACAATTTATGAAGAGTTGAACATTCCAGCAATGTGGCAAGGGATCGTGTTGTAGCTCGCCGTCCGCTCGTCCTTTAAAGGTCGAGGCCGAGTCGTCAACGACATGTACAATGCGTTGCTGCGTTCCAGTTAAGAATAAGATCGATTGCTATGTTGTGACGTCACTTCATACTGTCAAATCGAAGATATTGGGCAAAAGGTATTGAAGATCTTAGAGACGTAGAAAATTGAAGAGCTGGGGGTCTACTCGCTTTTTCCGAAACGAAACTTTCGTAAACGAACGATATTCAATTGACGTTAAAATTGCAAACAATCCTCTGTTATAATTATATTTTTTTTTTTCGAAACATAACTAATGAGAGTGGGTTTAGAGATTCGGTGCGTCAAACAATTTTCGTTTGTGCGAAATTTTGGGAACGAAAGGAACCGTGGTAGGAAACACGAAATTTCAATCGAAACTTCGTTTTTCGAAGAAGGCGAGTAGAAACTTTTTTCGTTTACAGTTCGTAAATAAAATTTCACGCAAAATTTTGCTGAGTTTTTTACTAGTTTAGTTTAAAAAAAAATGGCTAGATTCCAATATAAACTTAGATAATGTCCACAAGAACGTCATACATAATCACATAGGAGCTGTTGGAATGGTATAACCAAAATATAAGATTGGGCGCTCTTAACAGTTACAAAGCTCCTTATCTCCCAATGAGTAATGATGCTGCGCTATCATATCTCTATTAATTTGTTTATCACTACTTCAGATTTATGACCACTCTTACTATCACTACTTTTGAAGTTCCAACTGTTATCTCTCGCACTTTTGAAAGCACGCTTCGGAAAGTTTTTAAATGAATTCAAGAATTTATTTTTGGATTTTCTAAGTGTAGAAGTCGATTGGGACTGCGTGAGGAATGTTACAGGATAATCTAAACTTCTATAATATTATACAGATTTCAATTTGGACGGATTTTAGTGATTTGGCTCCAAAACTCTTCGTTCAGCAGAGGAAATTTTGCGGCTGATATAAAAATGTGCGAAATGGAAAATGTGAAAAGATGGATGGATTGTGTGAGAATTGATATGAATGAAAAGGGAGTTAGTGATAGCGTGATGAGCGACCGGACAGAATGGAGGAAAGGGGGACGGGAAGACGGGATAAGGGCAGGAATATGATGATAAAAATGTGAGAAATATTATGAAAGTAAAAATCTTGTAAAATTTAGTCTTTCGAAAACGATGAGTTTCATAATTTCAGCCAAAGACGTCCGCCGTCAGATATAGACTTCCCCAGGTGTCGCCATAACGAGTAGTGTGCGTCTCGCATCCATCGGATTCCCGAATACTTACTAGGTCGAGCTTGAGGGAGGCCACGCCAACGCTGTGTCTTCTGGTACTCGGTTGGTTCAGAACTTTTTGTTTATTCAGAATATTTTGCAATTTTTTGATTATTTACATTACGGAGTAAATGTAGCATATGAAATATAGGGAAATGTAGAGAAATAGCTTATTATGTAAAATAACCCCCCTTGAATAATAACCCCCCTTGAATAATAACCCCCTTTGAATGGTCAGTTACCCCATTTAATTCATTTCCAATTAAAACAAAAATAAAAAGTAAATAATGTAAATAAAAGTTCCGTAAAAGAGGGGCTATACATGACGTCATGTCACGCGAGTGCCCACCTTGGGGTGGTCCTCCCCTCACGTGGGGTGGGGTCAAAGGTGTCGGCCAATGGCAAACGGAAGCGGCCACCAGAGCGGAACTTACTTCCGGACGATATTTTTTTAAAATTTTATTGTATTGGTTGAGCCACCAAACGTTGGTGTAGTGATTTCCGCCAGGTGTTGCAAATAAGTATTTTGATTTTGATTTTTTGATGTCATTGTAGTTGAGATTGGACGTTTAATTATGGTAACGTTTCCCATACTTGCGACTGGCCTGTGGGTTTAGTGGTTAGTGGCCCTGACTGCTATGCCGGAGGTCGTGGGTTCGATTGTGACCAAAACTTTGTTGGTTGTTTGTGTGATGAGCAATGAGCATGATCATTTGTTCTGTGGCGGGGTTTCATTTACCTATAATATGTATGTATTTAGAAATATATAAGTATTTAGTTGTCTACCTACTCATACTACAGCTCTACTAGATGGCGTTGTGTAAAATTTATGGAATATTATACTGTAAATGAAAAAATAGACCTAAGTGCAACCTTTTTAACTTTTAATTATTGACGTACAAATCACACAAGACCATCACTAACTCATACTTGCAATCTATAGAATCTGTAGATGTAAAAAGACAAAGTCCTGACTCGCTCACTGACACATCAATTTCCAGTTCAAACCCTTGGACTTAGAACATTCCGAAGAAATTCCAAAGAATAAGACAAGACTTTCTAAAATTAACTTCCTGAAGGGATGAAACAGAGGTCCGTATCATCAGTCGGCCGTAACGCCAATCTTATGATATGTATTTTTGGTTCTAGGACATGCCGATTTCCTCACGATATTTTTCTTCACCGTTTCGTCAGCAGTGGTGATGAAATAAAACAAACTCAAAGTAATGCGCCTGGCAGGGTTCGAACCTGCGACCTACAACTCGGAAGACAGGGCCGTTACCATTCGGCTACCACTGCTCTCAGTCGGGGAGTGAAGTTCAGTGTGTTTTAATTATTCGCAAATTGACTCCTAGTGGATAGGTCCTGTGATGTAAAGTTGGTAAGTATAGTTTTTGTGAAGTAAAATTGGTGTAGGTTTATACACAAATGGACAATATGCGGATTGCGGAATCAATGAAACAGGCGCACCCTGAGTAAAATAGAGAAGAAGAAGACAAGAGCTGATTTTTTTTGCAATAATGCCTACCTCAGCAAAGCTTGTAGTGAAGTCTGATTCAATCCATTTGCTGCCAAATAGTACAAAAATATTTATATGTGATTCCAGTATATTGTAATGGGAAAAGCAACTGTATTCTGTTTCAAAAAACTAAAGTGACTTAATGCACAAATCGAGCCACATTTCGGACGACGAACGATGAGTAGCTCGCCGTCCGGCCGTCCGGTCGTCCGGTGACCGTCCTGACCGAGCTCGAGTCACGCGCGCCTCAAAGAGAGGGCAGCAAAACCGTAGAGGCCGGCAGTGCCAAAGGCTACATGGGTTGGCTTCCGAAATGGAAACCCGGAGTCCTGGAGCTCAAGGCAAAGAAGGTTGGGTTTTAGTCAATAAAAGTCCGCCCCAGAGCTCAGAATTCATTGGATAATTTCCCACCAAAAAAAAAAGGAAAAAAGTGGGCAAAATACAACTTTCATAAAGACTACAAGACTACCTTCCTTACCTTCAAAATAACATACATAGGTATTTAACGTAATGCTAACCTATTACCGGTTGACCGTAATCACCACTTAGAAGAAATAAGCTTGATTAATACAAATAACGACATCTTAACAAAAGAGCGTAAGCAGGAAATACACATTAAGTTGATCTCCACCAACAGATATTACAGAAGTGCGGTGACGAACAGGATGGGATCATTACAGGGAGACTTGGCTTAAATAGTTGGAATACAGATCTGTTAGGCTTGTTAACTCTACTCAGCTTAGAACATTCAGTTCCTTTCACAATGGTTGAGCTGTATGACCTGAAGGATGATACACGTCCGTTCACGAACATGACGCGTGTAACGTTACTGGGGATCTACTCGTTTTCTCCGAAAAACGAAGTTTCGATTGAAATTTCGCGTGTTTTCTACCACGGTTCCTTTCATTCCCGAAATTTCATACGAACGAAAATTGTTTGACGTACCGAGTCTCTAAGCCTACTTGTGTGTGTCCGAAAATGAAATAGAGTAGGTGCACTAACGAAACTTCGTTTGAATATCGTTCGTTCACGAAAGTTTCATTTCGGAGAAAGTGAGTGGACCTCCTGTTACGAGTCAATTTCGTGAACTGGCGCCTTTTTTGTGATTGGCAGTGGCAGTGGTCATGAGCTCGTAACGTGATCTATTTGACGACCGAAATTGAACCAATAATAATAAATAATTAGTGTACCTACTTAATTCATTAAACCCGTAGCGAACGCCGGCGTTCGCGCATCCATTGTGTCTCTAATTATCACGATTGAAGAGTTAAGCAGGTTCCCAGCTGGGTCGAAGCCTACTGGGGACAGGGTTGTCCGAAAGGGAGCTCGTGCCCCGGTATGAAGGCTAGAAGGAACGGCGCGGGGTTTTTAGTCAGTAAGAGTCTGACACTATCTCCCGCTCCACCCAAGAGCGGGTTTTGTCAAAGATGATTTTCCCCGTCGACAAAAAAAAAAAGCAGGTTTTCTGGCAATATTCCTTAGACAATGTTTTATTAAAAACAAACAAAACCAAGTGATGAAAGAGCTTATTGAGAAGAATACGAAAAGAAACTAGCATACAATAAATCGAATATAAATGCTGGTGCCTGTGGTACAGTGTTTTAATGTTTTTTTGGTAAAACTGTTTTTAATTATATATCAATTGAATCTTCTACAAAAATAATACTATAAATATTATTATCAAATGGCTGCAATTTTCAAAATTGTTTTTTTTTTCATTTTCTTATTTACAAGAAAAAAAGGATCTGTCACAGTACCGTTAAAACAGAAAACAAGTAGGTACCTCCACCCGTTTAAGACCGTTTCCAATTTGTCTCTTGTCTCGTATAGCACACTCGACATGTACACCGTACACCGCGACAGAATCCGACCAGCCCATCGCCCCACATTGTTTTCCGCTAAATTGGACTCCGTGATTAATTTGTTTAACTCCCCCAACGTGTAATTTGTCATCAACAACTATTTCCTGATCCCACTCACCCCCCTTAGCACCAACAATTTCTACGGATCAAAAGGCAAGGTGTGGTGAAAGAGAGGTCTTGTTAGAATGGTCGTTGTGCTCCTAAAATTCCTTGCTTATTTGGTTAGTTGACATTGGGAGCTCAATAAATAGTGAAATTCACGAGATGTTTGTTGAGAAGTAATTATACGTGTTTGTTTCTTTTGCTTCGATGATTCTGTGGCAACCCGCCGCAGTCTTCCGCTTGGAGGAGTTTCGTAAATTCAGAAATTACGATTAAAAGAAAAGATTTACTTATTGTGAGTTTTTAAAGTTGTCTAACGTAAGTAAGAATTAGTTCTTACTAATTCTCATACAAAGGAAATGGAGGTGCCCATTTCCTTTATGGTAGAGGCCTCATTGTATGTCTCAATTGTACTAGTGTACCAGCTATATTGTCAAGACATGACTATAACTACACTCGGCTCAGACGAAAAATTTTAGATGTAATATATATAATCTGTGATCTAAGTGTAACTTTTTTTTTAAATGTTAATTTACAAGTTGTGTTAAATGAATTTTATTTTTCTCTATTTTCGTAAATTTAATTTCATTTGTATTGTTTTATTTTTAATATTATTGATAGCACCATATCACCAGATGGTAAGCACGCTTGCCTAAAAGTTACCTAGCTACTTATGTTGTGCATGTCTGTACTAAATACCAGTAAGGACTTATAAAAAGCACCTAATTCAATCTTTGTGTCTTGTTAATGTTCCATAAATATACATATAAACTTTTTTTGCAAAAATTTTATAGTCGACTTTAAAAAAAGAAACAAAAATATGCAAAGTAATTTTAATTTCAGAACACGCTGTTTCTGGTTTTGTTTAATATTTTTTTGACACTGACTTCCGACAGGTTTAACACTCATAAAAATCTGCCAGTCTCTCACTCCATTCCGAGTGGGAGGAATTATTTGATGAGTTTCCACTGAAAAAAAATCCTTAGAGGACAAATGTGACAAAAACCAGCTGCATCTTACTAACTACTGCTTAGTTTACAGATTTAATTTTTTCTTGCAATTCATTTTATTTTTATTATTATCGACTTGAAAACCAGCAGCATATTTTACCCCCAACTCTGCCAAAACCATGTTCAAGATTACCAAAACAATTGTAAATGCAAAACCACCGACCCCTAATTCCGTATTCTCCTAAACCGAATCCGAGGTAGCTACGTGACCGTTTTATCTGCGGTTCGTTTTTCACGCGGCATCTGGTAAGGGACGGGTGTCTTCAGGGCCGGATTAACCACGTGGCAACAGTGGCAAATGCTACTGGGCCCCGCGCATTGAGTTGGGCCCCGGTTGGACGTAAAAAAAACTAGTCAAGATACCAGGTGCCATATGTTACGAATTCTTACACAATACAGGGTGTAAGAGACAGGTCTCCGTAGTCTTTATGGGTTTGTTTGGTTGACGAAACTGAACAACCTTTTCTTGAAACGTAAAACAGAAATCAGCTTCTTTATACAAACTGTCCAAACAAGTTTTTAATTTTGTATGGACAGGCCGATTTTATTTCATTCCTGAAAAAAATCTTGTAGAAGGTTGTTCAGTTTCGTCTACTGAGCAGGCCCTTAAAGTTTGCAGACACCTGTCCCTTAACCCTTCAGATACCGTCAATTAGAGACACAATAGTAAGACAATAGATGCGCGGCCACCGGTGGTCGCTTGGGGATTCATGAATTAAACCCTGTATAGGTTACTACCTAAGGACTCATAGTTAAACGTTATTTTTTTGAAATTTATAAAGACGGGGGCCCTCTTGACAGAATTTGGTACAGGTCACACCACGGAATAAAGAAAACTAGAGGAAGTGCCTCTTAGATATCGCCCGTGTGTCAACAGTAGACTAAATTCGCCTATTACATATTATATACTAGTGCAGATGAATATGGCATCTATTTCAAAGGCACTAGCGTTCTGAATAGAATAAATTGGTTACAGCGCCATCTAGCGTTGAGTAGGCGAACTCGTTGTAAATTGGTTAAAACTTCTTTATTGTTCGTGTCATGTCAAATAATAACAACTTTCTTACGTTGTAATAAGACCTAATTTATGAAAGCAATAAGAATATGAATTGTAAAAGTTAAGTTTGTAATTCGTAGCTTCGTAGCCAATCATATTACTGTTTTTTGTGTGTGTAATGTACAATTTGATACGCAAATGTGTGAGTTTGGCGACACTGGTTCCCGTGCTTAGCCACGTTAGGGGCATTTCTACCTATATTTTCTGTTCTGTGGGTCACACGCTGGCTTAATCCGGCACTGGATATCTTGGTATCTCTGCCGTCCGAGTCCCAAGGGAGCTTGTTACACCGCGCCGTAATTACTGAGACACCTATCTGCTTCAATTAGAAACTAAGAGTTATTTGCTTACCCGGACTTGTAAGCGACAGTGTGAATGGCGGTCTGTGGTTTACTAAGATTATGGTAAAGTGAGACATTCTCACTTACCATAATCTTAGTAGGTAGCTTTGTATAGGCTTACAAGATAAACATGGTATCTATTCATATTTTGAATATTGAAAAAAATTACCATGGAGTTTCTTGCACATTCTTCTCCACAAAAATTTACGCTTTGGAATGTGCAATTAGCATAATTTTTTCTTGTCATTTCAAAAGTGCCTGTAAATGGTTTATTTGAAATAAAATGCTATGAATCTTTAAATCTGTCGTGGCCAGACCTTAGAATTAATTACTTCTTGATGTGGCCGGCCATTTCATGAAATTATTGCATTACTTGATATAGAACCTTGCCCGCTGGTCATATTTGACTGGCCTTTTGGTCTAGTGGTTAGTGGCCCTGACTGCTATGCCGGAGGTCGTGGTTTCGATTCCCACCTAGGACAAATGTTTATGTGATGAGCATGATCATTTGTTCTGTGTCTGGGTGTAATTTATCTATAACATGTATGTATTTAGAAATATATAAGTACTAGCTTTCCGCCCGCGGCTTCGCCCGCGTGGACTACAGTTTATATTGCGCGGGCAGAGACCCGTGCTCAGCAGTGGAATTATAGGTAGCCTATGTGTTATTCCAGTGTCTCTTCATCCTACCTACCAAATTTGATCTAAATCCGTTCAGTAGTTTTTGCGTGAAAGCGTAACAGACAGACAGACAGACAGACAGAGATACTTTCGCATTTATAATATAAGTAGGGAAGTAGGGATAGTAGGGATGTTTATCAGTTGTCTAGTACTCATAACACAAGCTCTGCTTAGCTTTGGACTAGACGGCGTGTGATAGTGGTGGAATATTATTATTCTTATATCATGATATAGGCAAGACCTCTGCGTGTAACGATAAAACGCCTAAACGCATAGCTTTACTAAGCTGCCCGGGAGAGCTAGTAAAGCTATACCTTAGATATATTAGTGTTGTAGCGACATCTATGACGCCACATAAGAACTACGAAGAAAATACGAAATCCTGCATCGCGCAATCAGAGTTCTCCGCGCGATTTGAACATATACGACAGCCCAACATCAACTATCGGGCAGTAGCCCACCAGATCATAACATCCGGTCTGGTCGGAGGATCCTCCCTTTTCAACGGAGGTTTGCGGGACTTTACTCTCTGTTCCGCCTACTCCCAAACTATGATGCCCCAGTGAGTCGGGATGTCTCATTGTGTGTACCTGTGTGCCAAATAAACGTGTTTTCTTTCTTTCTTTAGATACAAGACGCTGGCAAAACTACGGGAGACCACCTTTACCCCAAGGTTTTACCCGCATCTTTGGTCGCTGCTTGGTGATATGCCTATAGCCATCCTCGAAAAATGGGCTATCCACACTAAAAGACAGTTTGATTTGAACCAGTAGTTCCAGAAATTAGCACGTTCATAAGGATCACAATCATATTACAGTCTGCAGGCCTAGCCAAGTTCCGACCTCTTCGTTTCGATTCTCTTTCGTGGATCGCCTCGAGATGGCCACGCCTCCGATTCCTTTGTTCTGACCGTTGAGATGACGTCATTCCCATACATTTGAAGTTTTCTACTATTTATCAACTTGGCTAAACCTTACCTAACCAATTCAACCTCCTATCTCAATAACAGAAACATACTAACCAGCATTTCTTATCCTTCGTTCCCAATTCCTGGGCGCACTCCATCAGCTCGATAAGGGGTTACAGAGCGGTATCAGTGTAAAATCTTGGGTTTCGAACAAGGGGTTCTTAAGTTATGGCCGCGAGTCGCCGACAGGGGCGCCCATTGCGTTGTCAACGGGTTCATTTGAGATATTCGGCTTCTTTTTGTTGGGTTTTGATAAGGAGTTTATAAATTAACCCTTCAGATACCGTCAATTAGAGACACAATAGTAAGACAATAGATGCGCGGCTACCGGTGGTCGCTTGGGGATTCATGAATTAATTATTCTTAAAGTAGCATAATCAGCTTTATAATGTTCCCACTGCTGGGACTCAAGCCTCCTCTCTAGGAGGACAGGGTTTCACCACGTGAGTTCAGTGCATTGGTGGATATCACACACACACATCATCATCATTTTCCTGCCCTTGTCCCGTTTTATTTGGGGTCGGTTCAACACGTTTTTGTCTTCTATTCTGTCCTGTCACTCGTCACGCTATCACTAACTCCCTTTTCTTTCATATCACTTCTCACACAATCCATCCACCTTATCTTTGGCCTTCCGCTCCCTCTCCATCCATTTACATGTAAACTCATAACTCTTTTAGCAACATGCGTTTCATCCCTTCTCTTTACATGCGGAGAAATCCATACCAAGAGAAATGGTTTCCTTTCAACTTTTCAGTCACTGGTGCCACTTTCAGACTTCCCCTAATATCTCATTTCTCACTTTATCCATTCTCGTCACACCACACATCTATCTAAACATTCTCATCTCAGCTACATGCAATCTTTTTTCATCCGTCTTTTCAGTTCTGTCACACACGCCGTCATGCCGGTTTACTCACTCAGTTTTTCCTTTACCATTTTGTGAGCAGTGGTGATGGAAAAAATTACACAAAGTAATGCGACTGCCTTTGTTTGAACCCGCGACCTACATGTCGGCGTGACTATAAAATTGAAATATTTTCTAAACTTGACACAATGTAATAGTGTTACTTAGTGTAATTTACACCACTGCTCAAAAAACGGTGAAGAAAAAAAATCGTAAAGAAACTGGTATATCCTAGAACCAAAAATTCGAAGACATGTGACATCCATCAACTCGCAGTAGGCCCGCGTGGTGGATTACGACCCATTTCCTCTCCTAAACAAGGCCTGAGTCCTTGTAGTGGGTAAATTCTAAGGCTGATTATGCTAGGTAGGGGCAAAAATCCGGACTAGATTAGTTTTTGAGTCCTGTTAGTCATTGGTCACAGACTGAAATTCCTGATAAAAGCACCCAGTAATACTTTGCACGACTTGTGAATCGAACTCAGGACTTCATTTATTATTAGTAGCTGCTCCCAGCGACTTCGCCCGCGTGATAGCAGAAAATTATCCCAAGGGAACATACTTCAGGAAAAAAGTACCTATTTCCTATTCCAGGACATGGTCTATCCGTGTACCATGTTTCATCAAAATCGGTTTTGCCATTTAGGCGTGAAAACGTAACAAACAAATAAACAAAGTCACTTACGCTTTTATAATATTACTAGCGACCCGCCCCGGCTTTGCTCGGGTAACAGTATTTCTCCACTATTTAATGGATGTTATTATACATATAAAACTTCCTCTTGAATCACTCTATCTATTAAAAAAACCGCATCAAAATCCGTTGCGTAGTTCTAAAGATTTAAGCGTACATAGGGATATACGGAAAGAAAAAGCGACTTTGTTTTATACTATGTAGTGATATGATATATTATTTACCATTAACCCTTCAGATACCGTCAATTAGAAACACAATAGTAAGACAATAGATGCGCGGCCACCGGTGGTCGCTTGGGGATTCATGAATTAAGTAAGGATTTACTTAAAAATATAAGTTTCAGTACAAGACTAAAGCACTTATATTCTAAAATCTTCATGTTTAGTAGTAGTAGTCCTTGTGACCACTAGTACCAAGATGTATTATCCCATTAAACAATGTATGATTATGGATAGCTAAAGTACTTCAAAAGAGTATTAATCTTTTTTTTTCATAAAACACAGGTAATTTTACCATCACATATACCACGGAAATCCTCTAAAACCCATTTTTTTATTTTACACTTCATCCCATAAAAACAGACCCAGCTATTATTATTTGTCATACTTTACAAAACGGACCCGTAATACTTTATCTGCTGGATTAGTGTTGGACAATCTAAGCCCGGGTCCAGTCCGTTTGAGGACCAGCCATAAATCAGAGATGAACTTCGACCAGACCTGGAGTATTATGTTTATTTCATTCAGACGTATTAATCTCTTGGTATTAAGTGTTTTAATTAATGGTAAATTGATTTTAGAATATTGGGTTGTGTATTGTTGTTTAATATTTTATGCGAGTTTTGTTTTGAAGTTAAATATAATATGAAATACACACGGATACGCTTATGGAAATGACATAATTTTGATATTAGATTTTTTCATAAATATCTGAAGGGATTTTTTTTTACATATAAGAATTTTGAATATCTTTCCTTGTTTAATTTTTATTTCTAGTTTAACTATATTATCATTTATTTTTACAATCAGTCAGTTTACGCTTTTATCCGGAACTGTTCGTAACTTTGATATAAGTTTACGTTACGGTTACCGATATTTATTTATTATATAATTACATTTACAGTTATAGAAGTCCATAACATCCCTGATCTGGACCTCTGCAATACTAAATTCTTACTTAGTTTGGACTCCAACTTTGGACCGACCCTTCAAAAAAATAATTGAAGTACACCAACAAATCAATGCATGACCCAGGGTCATTATTTTATTTCCCACACAGATGTCTGCAATCACCTCATTCCTACTATAAATTAACTAAGAACAAGGACAATTTGTCAGATAATCCCTGTCGATCGGGGATTATCCGGACAATTGGTGGTAAATGCGGTAATCCCACAACACTGCACCAATTTACTGGGTCCAGTATTTATTGGGGGCTGGTCACCCTACGTCGTTGGTTTTGAGGTTAACCAACACAAGTGGAAGGTATTTAGATTAGGTAGTCTTGTGAGGGGTTCGTGAAAATTAATTGTAGACAACTATGTGGTATTTGGGAATGGGAAGATCACTTACAAATGGATGTATTGTTTGAAATACTTATTGTTTTTGTATTAAATACTAGCTGTGGTAAGCGTTTTCACCTGCGTGAAAATAGAAAAGTAATGGAATCATACTCCACGTAAAAGTAGAAAATTGTTCAAAGTACGTAATCATACCTCCGCGATAAAATCAGACGAAGCCTACCGGGGCTGGGGTTATCCGAAAAGAAACTTGAGCCCCGGTATGAAGGCTAGAAAGAACGGTGTGGGGTTTTTAGTCAGTAAGAGTCTGACACTATCTCCCGCTCAACCCAAGTGCGGGTTTTGTCATAAGATGATTTTCCCCATCGACAAAAAAAATAATACCTATACTTGGTACTCGCACACTTTTTTATTGTTGATAGGTTCGCGTTAGACCGCTGTCTCACCTGATGGAAAGCGACGATGATGTCGACGATGAAGCGCGCTTACCTAGAAGTAACCTATTCACTCTTGACTTAAAGATGCCTAGATTGTACTTGTATGTAAAGCTATCAGAAAACACAGACTACGGCAGGGAATTCCACTCTTTAGATGTTCGCACAATAAATGTGTTCCTAAAACGTTTTATATGCATAGGTATGATGTTCACCACGTACCGGCTTCGCCACTTTACTTACATTCTTACTAATATTAGAAAAGCGAAAGTGAGTTTGTTTGTGACGTTTTCACGCCTAAATGGCAAAACCGATTTTGATGAAACTTGGTACACGGATAGACCATGTCTATGTATTCCAGATAGGACATAGGGTACTTTTTATCCCGGAAGTATGTTCCCTTGGGATAACTTTCTGCTATCACGCGGGCGAAGCCGCTGGGAGCAGCTTGTACACTTATAAAACTTTCAATAATATTTTGTTCGTAAACTTATAATAATAATACAACAGTAGATTTTAAGAATTTCATTTATCCTACTTATTAAGTAATAGCTATTAACTAGTTTCAGTCTAAGTATTTATTTAAGAAAAAATATACTTTTCACTTTGTGGTAAGTGCATAAAAGCTGCTTTTAAAAAGTTCTTCCACGGTGTAGTGATGATGTCAAAAGAACTAACTAATTTTGTTCGTTATTTTATGATAAAACTTACCTCTACCTTCCTCCAACATGATCCTATCGGAGAAAGGCAGAAATAAGTTTTATGCAGAATTTAAAAATATTTTAATATTAACTCTACTTTCAATACTGCATGTGACATATTGGTGATTTATATAAATAGAGTTGGGTTGGAGAAAATTTGGCTAAAAGTGTACACTCAAAATAAAATTGATTGTTGACACATTATTAATTTTTAAATAATACCTTTATTGACAGGCAGGTACCATCGAAGACACTTCCGCCGGACCACCGCTAAGTTCATTTTTGCTTGCAATCGAAACGAACATTTCAAAGGGTTTGCAATACCAATACAAGCGAATTTTTTTTTAAGTGATCAGGCAGAAATGACCGGATTGTCACTAATATATCCGCATGTTGAGCAAAAAAAATCCGGAGTACAAAAATTCGCTCTTAAACTCGAAATTAAATTTCTTCTGCACACAATCTTGTATTTTTTGTGATCCAATTCATGGATAGCAACACGGATTTAAAAATCACACAATACTGGAATTACTTTCCAGTACCAGTAACCCTAACACCACAAAAGTCCAGTGGGCACACTCAATTCACAAAGTGGTAAGTGGGGGCCGTGTAATGACAGATTAGCGGCCCGGCCGGCCACCTGAGCTGGCCAAAATATGCAATAACTCAGGATCCCCTCTAATTCACCCGGATCGCGCCAATAAATTCATCACGGTGATTAGTGTAGTACTCAGGGAACGAAGTGGAGTGGGATTCTCTGTTGGCTGAGAGAAATGTGGCACTGATGGCAATAAGAGAGGTTATGCTGAATGTACAACTTGAGTCTATTATTATTATAGTAGGCGACCCGGAAAACGTTGTTCTGCTACATAAAAGACTAGCTTTTGCCAGCGGCTTCACCCGCGTACATAAAGTGTAGCCTATGTTACTCAGGAATAAAGCAGCTTTCTGTCGGTGAAAAAATGTTAGCAATCGGACCAGTACTTCCAGAGATTATCTCCTACAAACAAAAAAAAAACAAACTACGTCTTTAAGAGGGTCCTTCTCCACTCGCTTATCGTAAACATCGAAAATGGTTTAAAAGCTAGTTACTTCATTTAATGCAATCCAACGCGATGTTTGACGAAAAGGCAACGCAAAAAAAGAGAGATACTTAACGCCTGAACACTCTGTTAGTATTCGGTAATTCTGAGATTTACTCGAAAATTTCACAAAACTTGCTCCAGGAAATAGCTGTTTTTTTTAAACCCTTAAAAGTTTTTGGAAAAAATTGTCGTCATTTAGAATCTTAATAAAATTTGCAAGGTCCCTACTTTTTTGACTTTTTTAATTTTTAGGCAAATTATGAAGTGTCAAAGTTCATACAAAATAGGACATTTTCGGAGGTTTTTACTGGATTAGTTTTACACAAATTTAAAAATTGGTTTCTTTAGAAACCTAGATAATATCCCCAAGATACTGTGTTTCCAAAATATCTAATGAAAAATGTGTAATAACGTCATAATCAGTTATGAGCGGTTGTATGAAAAAAAGTGAAAATGTGAGTCATGATGCACCACCTTAAGTCTTTATAATATTATAGTGTGGATTCAAAAAAAGTGTGGGGCGGGGGTTGGAGTGTAAAAAATAGTTTACGACCTTTTTGTTTTTTTTTTTTAAAGATATAAACTAGTATCGACTGCGGTCCCACCTGATGGTGGTTAGCAGTGATGCAATGTTCTGCATCACCACTAAGGTCTACTGGTAGAGAATGCCTAAGGAATAAGTGCCTTTGTACAGTGTATCTTACCAGAGTGTTAAGTTTTATTAAATAAATTATTTATTTAACTGAAAATAGATAACAAACACGATCATTGTCTTTTCCGACGATGTCGGCTTCTACTCCAATATTTATGGAACGATATACTATGTAACAAAAACATTGGAGAAGTAAAATAAAAATCAAGTATGCTTAAAATCCAATTATATTAATAACAGTATCAAATTAACTACAATAAGGCCATAAGAACTAAAATAAAGAGAACTAAAATAAAGGTAACTAAAACCAAGTAAACTTATGTACAGTACAACATGGTCTACAATAAAGCTAATCCCTTCCTGGATTGCGTACTAAACAGAGAGATAGCGCAATTGACTAATTGTAGAAGATTAATCTGCAGGTCAACGGTCCACCTTATAGGAGGTCTTCCAACGTTCGCCTTCCGGTACGCAGTCGCCACACCAGAACTTTTCTGCCCCAACGGCCATCTGTTGTTGTAGGTTGCGGGACGCACAGGATTGTTCCTTGCCGCGACACTTAGGGGAGGCCAATGTCCAACAGTGGACGTCTATCGGCTGAAATGATGATTTTAATGAGAAGAAGATTCATATTGAAACATATCACAACTGCATTACCCAAAAAGGTTAAGTAAAAGTGTACCTGTAAGTAGGTCCTTTCACATTTTTGAAATATGTTAAAATGAATTATTCAACTTGCTCTCTACTGATTTTGAACAATGGCACGATCCCAAATCCATATCGTCAGCGGTCTTTTTTTTAAGCTGAGGAATTAAGCTTCTGTATTTGTCAACTGAACCATAGGGCTGTCTTCCTGCTGCCACATTCTGTATGATGCTACATGTAGCAGGTTTAGGGATCTTGCTTGGTCTGTACGGCGAATTGTGAGTTCTACACTGGCTCATATCTACACAAATCTCTGTACCAGGCCTATCAATTGTAATCTCTAGGTAATGCTTTCCTGTAGAATGTTTTGAACTTCCTTTTTCCTTTGATTTAAATTCTTTTTTAACTTGAAAACGTGTGGTCTTTTTTGAAACTTGTTTATCTGATATACATTTCACCTCGCTAAGACTTATCCCACAGCAAGTCACATTGGAATTGTTGGTAGACACCTTTGTAACGCATTCAGTGCATGGGCAAACGGCTTGACGGGTATTTTCATGCAAAGAACCACGATGACAGCACATTGGCTCATTATAATCATCGGAGTCATCGCAATTATCCAGATTTTCTTCGCCATCATATTTAACTTCGTTGATTAGGCAAGATTCATCAGTATTGTGATCACTTCCTTCACAACATACCGGACATTCGTCGGATTTTTGACTTTCACCAAGTTCTACACATTCTTCGAATTCTTTTCTTTCATCATGATATAAACATTCATCCACATCGCCACTTTCGTTGTCTTCCCTACATTCATCGGGATTTTCCTCAGGTATAGTATACTCATCATACATACAACATTTGTTGGGTTTTTCAATTTCTTCAACATTCTTGCAAAATACAGTTTTTTTGTGTTTATTTATTTCTTCAAGTTTTTTGGTTTCATCAAGGTCACTTTCATTGACTTCTGTACACTCATCGTGCCTTCTACTTTCATCGACTTCTGTAAACTCATCGCGATTTCTACATTCGTCGCGATTTCTATAAACGTCGGTTTGTTTTCGAATTTCTGATTTCTTGAATTCTGCGGTTTTTGTATTTTTTTCAATTGTTTTGTGTTTGTCAGGTTGTCGCAGGTCAGCTGAAGAATGTTTCGTTTGTTTTGATTCATTGTTTTTTCTACATTCTTCGAGTTTTTTGCGGTCTTCATGCTTTTTATTACATTCGTCTCGCTGTTTGCGGTCCTCAAGTTTTTTACGTTCTTCAAGTTTTTTACATTCTTCGAGTTTTTTAAGTTCTTCGAGTTTTTTACATTCTTCGAGTCTTTTACGTTCTTCGAGTTTTTTACATTCCTCAAGCTTTTTACGTTCTTCGATTTCTTTACATTCCTCAAGCTTTTTACGTTCTTCGAGTTTTTTACATTCCTCAAGCTTTTTACGTTCTTCGAGTTTTTTACATTCCTCAAGCTTTTTACATTCTTCACGTTTCTTACGTTCTTCTTCTTTTTTACATTCTTCAAGTTTCTTACGTTCTTCTTTGGATTGTTTGCATTGGTCAAGTTTTCTAGAAGTTTTGGAATCTCCAGGTTTTATATAATCTTTGCATTTTTCAGATTTCTTATAATCTTTGGATTGATCAGGTTTTCTACCATCTTTTAATGAGCAGCAATCACTGCTTTTTTTACGATTTTCGTGTTTTTTACATTCATCTTTATCTTGCTTTTTTTTATGTCTTGATATCATATTTACTATTGATGGAAAGTAATTTCGCGACTTCGATCTACTTTGTTTCGAGCTAAAGGTTTCGTGACTTGACAAGGCCAGAATTTGTGTAGGTTGCGAACAGTCTTTAGATATTCCAGAAGGTTTTCTTAATGATTTTCTCGAAACACAAAACATTTCAGGACATTCCATAGATCTGCCCGACTGGTTTATGGACGAAACCTTATTCGTTAGTTCTGACGAGGGACATTGGCCTACAAATTCCGTGTTACTGTACACTGTTTTACGAACGACTCTCATCTCGCCTGGAGACTCAAATAGTTCTCCACCACCAGACGTCGAATTGTCCTGACGGCAAGTTATTCTTACGTCTCCTTTATCCTTTTTATCACTGTCTATAAAAAGGTAGACGTGGCTGCTACAGTCTTTCTTTTTAGAGCATATCACATAAAGTAATGCTGGTATACACCAGGCTACTTCAATGACTAGTATTATAGTTAAAATCCATATCTTTCTGCATGATATATCACATGGAATATTGATTTTTTTGATTTTATGTTTCTTTTTTGGTTTACATGGTTTTTCGGGTTTGCATTTGTTCACGTATAAATCTAAGGCGGTGTTGCAAAAGTCTCGAGTCCTATTGACTAAAGTTAGAACACTTCCTAATGCAAGATACAAATTCTCATCTTTTAAATGTGGCACCACATCCTCTAATAGCCACTTTTGGAATTTTTGGTCAAAAATTTCTTGTTCTTTAGGGTTACTTGTCTGAATACAACTTCTTGCTGCATTGTAGTATTTAACAAGATTATTTGATGTATCTGGAGTATTCATCATGATCAAGGATGCATTTTTAAGAGGCACAAACAAAGTGCTCGATTTGTCATTCCAATTCACGTTCGGGATTGGTATGGATAAGCCTCTAGGAGTCTTTTCAAAATACGCTAAATGTTCACAAGGGTCTTTCATACTTCTTGTAGTTGAAAATATTTGAAGTGGAGCAACGTTAATTGTTATGGAATTGAGGGTCTGCTCATCAGGTTTGCGCCATCCTTCGCCATCGGTGTTTAAGTATCTTTTTATTTCATTGTAAAACTGGAATAATTTGACCACGTTGGCTTGTGAGATCGTACCTCCGTAGTAGTCCAGTTTCGCAACGGGTAGGACCCATACCTTAAGGTAGCCTCCAATAGCATCAGATAGTGCTGTTGTCATGGTAGTGTCGGTTTCAGGATCTTTAGCTTCCTTTTTGATGGCAACATAAGCGTCTTTGAAGTATCCTAATAGAGCGTTGATATGCTCTTCATTGAAGGTGTTTACGAATATTGGTGGAGGCAGTAGGTTCTGGAAATACCTCCTAGCTTGCAATAGACTTATTTCGGTCTTGCTCCATTGTTTCTTTTCATTATCACTGGCCGAGAACAATACTGTGCCTACGTTAGGTGTATATTCCCTATCAATTGGCAGGCATTGACAAGTTAGAGTAAAAAATATTGCGCACGCGTAGGTTAATATCATGTTTATAAATCGATTACAAAATTTTACAAAATAAATTGTTATAAAATACACGCGACACAAAATGACAACTGTATTTCTTAAGTGAGCTTGACACTAACACTTTTATTATTCTATTTTACTCACTAGTTTTTAAAAGAGTTTCGTTACTTTGTATGAAGTTTTCAATGGAAGTTTTTGTTAAACGAAGCTTAGTTTCCACTAGAGGACAATTCACTAAAACTGGAATGATTTAAATATTTAGAAACTGGTCAAGTTCGAGTCCGACTCGCGCACGAAGGGTTCTGTGCAACATTAGTCTCTATTATAAATATCGAGCAAAAAACGGCAAACAATTACGTTTGTTGTATGGACCCCTAATTAAATATTTACTTTATTTTGTTTTTAGTATTTGTTGTTACAGAAATACACATTATCTGTGTAATATTCATCTAGCTAGCTATCATGGTTCATGAGATACAGCTTGGTGACAGACAGACGGATTGTCGACTCTTAGAATTAGGGTCTCGTTTTTAACCTTTCGGTACGCAACCAAGGATGTCCTAAAATAAAAAAAAAAACTTACTTTATTTAGTTCACAAACCAAAATTCCACAGCATTTTTGCGATCTCACTCCGGTTAAGTTAAGTTTTCCATTTCACGTGTGATTTGTTCAATACATCACAGCATCCAGGTGTCTGGCCAATAAATCACAGGAGCGGTGGGGGAAAGAGGTGGGGGGTGAAGGGGAAGGGGGGGGACTACGAGACCGTCACGTTAAATTGTTTAATTAAAACCAGTATCAAATTAGGGGATTACACATATGTGGGGTACGGTGTCTTTAGAAGTTTGGGGGTAATGACATCGGTGCAGAATTGATTTGGGGACGACTCTTGTTGGGTACATATAGGTTTGTTAATGGTCGGCTAAAAATGCACAGCATTATTTGAGATGTAGGTAGTGGGTATGCTAAAATAATGGGATTCCTTTAAAGATGGTAACACCAATGGTTTCTAGGTGAGATTTATTTCGCCACTACTAGTTACATAATTTAGGAAAATTTCAGTAACACCACCTGGAATAGAAAAAGAGTTAGAAAAAAGATCTGAGATGAGAGTCAGAGTCGCGCACCGAGGGTTCCGTATACTCGTAAGTTAACAATCGTAAATAATTCGATTCCCGAATCGAATCTCAAAGATTTTTTTAATCGCAAAAAAAGTATTATTATCGAGAGTTTTTCCTGCACTTGTGCTGTAAGACCATAAACAGAGTATAAATGACCTTATCTTTAGACTGCGTTGTCAAAGTATCGCTCATTTGGTGCAACAACGGCGTAATTACACTTTTTTCAAAACAAGTTTTATGATGTTAAAATGTGCGGAAAGACTATTTACATCGGGAGAAACATCATTTACGTTGATTTTATTCAATAAGACGAACCACTGACCAACGATTAGAATCGTAATAAGTTTCGCTAAAATGCCATAACCATTCATCTTTGACTGCATCTCTTGTAAAATTTCTAAAAGTGTAATTACGCCATTGTTGCACCAAATGAGCGGTATGTAGTTTGATGTTTTCACAGCTGCTTGGGTAAACAACCTGAATATTTGATTTTAATTTCAGCTTCGTACCTCCTCGCATTCCTTTGAAAAAAGGGTCTTGACAGACGGACAGAAGGACTAAAAAGTGATCCTATAAACGTTCCATTTTTGCCGCGCGCCTCAAAGAGATGTCAGCGAACCGTAAGGGCCCAGCAGGATCAAAGTCTACTGGGCTTGTTTCTGAAAAGAAAACTTGGCCCAAGTATGAAAGGCAACGAAGGAACAGGAGTGAGTTTCTAGTCAGTAAGTCTTAAGAGTCTGACACGCTCTCCTGCTTCGCCCAAGATCAGGAGATGGCATTGGATGATTTTCCTACCAAAAAAAAAAAGTTATGGAACCCTAAAAAAATAAGTTGCGTAGTTTTAGTTAGGTACTCAGACGAAGTGGTCACAAAATATATAGGTACAGAAGTCAATCTACATACAAAGCGCGCTCTCACAACGCACACATAGACACCCCTCAATGACACGATATCTCGGAGCGCCTCGGCCCGCTCGTCGATCAGTTTCCGCTCATTGGTGTGCGTCCACCGAGCGTAGGTATAAAAAAAGTGAAGTACATACACGAGATTGTCTTCTGTACCTATATATTTTGTGAAGTAGTCTTCCAAGATGCAATGCCCACATACTACATAATTCTGCCCACAATTACTAATCCCACTAATTACAAATTCGCGTGGCTCCTCGACCAACATATTCACATAATAATTAATAGTGAAATTAACATATTAAGGCTGATGGTCGAGGATGGCGTGACTTCTCCATGCGGTGTCACTTTAATTGCTGTTATTGTGACAAATGGTATCCTTGTTGAATGCGTAAAATATTTCTAAATAGTATTTTTTAAGTGGGCAATCGTTAAAAGGCTTTTCCCGCTGAGATAGAGCGTGTGAGACTTATGCTGACAAAACACATTCACCTTCATTTACCTGTTCTAAGGTAAATCTTAAACTTTCCCGCTGATTGAATATCCATGTCCATAGAGGTATGGTTACTTTTAAGACAGTATGTCATGAGTCGTGACTGTGTGGGGATGGTGTTGGGTAATGAGGAATCTAGGACTATGCTCAGATGTTCGAGGGCCTGGTTCAAGGCCATGGTTTGGAATGAGGGGAGTGGGTAGCGTTCACCTACTGCGAAGCAGTAATGCCAGCGAAGAAGGCGGATGTACGCGTAGGATCGGACATACTTACACCCCAGTCACCGGGACCCCAAACCGATTTCCAGTCACTGTAGGCGTGGGCTTGCAGACGATGAGCAATGGGTAGATCACCGTCCGAACCAAGCCGGACTCGTCGGCGGCGCTTACTGTTCCAAGTCCGCCAAGAGAACTCAGTAAAACCGTAGGGGCTCAGCAAGCCCGAAGCCTACTGGGGCAATTGGTTAACTTCCGAAAGGGGGACCCGTGGCCCTGGAACTCTAAAACTACACCTATGTCCCTTCTTTGCCCTCTGGAAAGAAAGGAAATAGGTGTAGTTTTAATAAGTAAAAATCTGACACGCTCTCTCGGGGTGTGTCAGATTCCACTTTAGAGCGGGAAAAGTAAACAACTAAAACATTTAGTGCATATTAAAATTTATTTTTGATAATTAGTACAAGTATCCTCACCATCTTCAACTAACGCCTGTTATAATAAACAAAGCCCCGTTAACATTTCCATACGCACTAATCCGACATAATAGTCGATTACGTATCGGTAATCAAAGAGTATGTCGGGCCGATAACCCTCCGCTGCTCTGTGTAACGCTTACCATCCCTTAATGACGCGTGTAACGGAATATCCTTGTGGCTGTCGAGGGTTAGGGCGCGTGTGCACTGGACGACGGATGTTGCGATTAAAAGTCGCACTTGCGATTGTGACTTTTTCTGTTTATGGATTAAGTTTTTGGATTCTAAATCTCCTATCTACACTAATATAATAAAGAGCTAAAGTTTGATTTTTTTTTTTTAAGATGTATAATCTCTGGAAGTACTGGTTCGATTGGTAAAAATTTTTCACCGATCGAAAGCTGCTTTATTCCTGAGTGACATAGGCTATATTTTATGAACGCGAGCGAAGCTGCGGGCAAAAGCTAGTCTAGTTAATAATATAATGCTGACGAGTTATTGCTTATTGGAATGCGCTAATCTCAGCGATTACTGTTTCCAATTGAATTCTTCTATTGTTGAGTGACCCATTTATCGAAGGAGGCTATGCCACTAGTAATTTTATAAAATTGTTATATAGTTTTAATCACAGAACACAGGAATCATACAGTAGTGGGTTTTAATAGTTGGCGTTATACTGCCATTTCTATTTAAAGCTTTACCTACTGACTTGATTTAGCTTTCATTAATTTCAGTTGGGTTTAAAAATGAAAACAATAAATAAATACGTCGTTTATACCGCGTACTTCGAGGGACTGGAACAATTTGCCAGCTGCGGTCTTCCCGTCCGATTACAATTTAAGCGTCTTCAAGGCTAGAGTGAATAGTAGTATAATATATATCATATAAAAAAAAAAAAAAAAAGTACGTGAAATGTCAAAAATCTTTCATTAGCAGACCAATGACACCGCTGCAAAATTTAGAAGTTACACTCTGTAAAAGTTCAGAGTTAAACTGCCAATAAGTACGTATCCATTGAAAAAATAACAATAGAAAATATTTATATCTTCGAAATCCAACGTTCATAAAAACCTATATCAAAAATATCCTCACTATCAAATCCCATCAATATTTCGTGTCCATCCCAACGATACGAACGACACGAGCGCCCCCTTACGGCCGTATCGTCGGTATCAATCAAACATTATCGCAGCGTTATTTGGAGAGCCACCAATTAATACACGGCAGTGGAGGGTTGATAGTGGCTACAAACGACTCATGTTATGAGCCCATGTCGGCATTAAGTTGATTTTAATTATGTTTATTATGGACCTGACTAAAGTAGCGGGATGCGATTTTGTAGCAGGTTTGTAGATAGCTTTTTCTTTGGTCATCATCATCATCATCATTTCAGGCGACAGACGTCCACTGTTGGACATAGGCCTCCCCCAAGTGTCGCCACAATGATCGATCCTGTGCGTCTCGCATCCATCGGATTCCCGCAACCTTCACCAGGTCATCGGTCCAGCTTGTAGGAGGCCTTCCAATGCTGCGTCTTCCAGTACGCGGTCGCCACTTTAGAACCTTTCGGCCCCAGGCCATCTGTTCTGCGAGTAATGTGCCCTGCCCATTGCCACTTAAGTTTGTCGATTCTTCGTGCTATGTCGGCAACCTTGGTTCTCCTGCGGATATCTTCATCTCTGATTCGATCACGCAAGGAAACTCCGAGCATAGCCCTTTTCTTTGGTAGGTAGATTTTTTTTCCGGCAGGAAAATCATCCAATGACATCCCGCGCTCTTGAGCGGAGTGGGAGATAGTGTCAGACTTTTACTGACTAAAAATCCACTCCATTTCCTTTGTTGCATTTCGTACCAATGCTGAGCTATTTTTCGGAACTAACCTTGACCCCAGTAGGCTTCGACCCAGATGGGCCCCTGCTGTTGCTAACAGCTCCTTGAGGCGCGCCGTCGACGACTTGGCTCGGTCCGGACAGGTACCGGATGGTCGGACAGCGAGCTACCATTGCTCGCCGTCTTTGGTAGGTAGTGGATATTTATGTGCCCTGTCCACTGCCACTTAAGTTTGGCGATTCTTCGAGCTATATCGGTAAGCTTGCTTTTCCTGTGGATATCTTCATTTCTGATGTGATCACGCAAGGAAACTCCGAGCATAGCACTTTTCATTGCCCTTTAGGTGACTTTAAGTCTTCTGATGAGGCCCATCGTAAACGAACACGTTCCGGAGCCATATGCATGTTTTCACATTGGTCAGTTATGTCAAAGTAGGTTTGTCTTAGGACATCGAAGGGGATGGTCGTAACCGCAAGGTAAGGGTCATCCTCACGGTTACGGCTTTGTTATCAAATTTATTGATAAATGCAGTTACTTTTTTGCTTTTTTTTTAAATAGCCTCTTCTTAAAAGGTTTTTTTTGGTGATTTACGTAAAAACTCGCAATTACGTAATAATAATACGTCGCGCGAGGGGTAATAATCTTAAAATTTTTTAAAGTCTGTCATGAATAGATATACCTATGTAAATTCTGACAGATTTGAACTTTTAATTCTAATTCTTGTTTGCATGTGACATCCTAATAGATTAGTCATTTATGTAGCACTAATTAATACACAGCCGCGGAGGGTTGACAGTGGCTACAAACAACTGATTTTATGAGCCGATGTCGGCGTGAAGTTGATTTTAATTGCGTCGTGTATGTTTATTATTGACTTGCATGAAGTTATCAATTGTATGGGAATGACAAAGGACCTGCTGTTGGGACTCGCGTTATAGTGTGTTACTGTGTGTGCGTGCCTACTGTAACAAATAAATATTTTGTTAAGGATTCTGAAAATTAATATATTACATTTATACATAAACCCTGTCCATCATAGTTCAAGTAGCTAATGTCGGGGAAAAATAGCCAGGCTAAAGTGGGAGTGGGCTGGCCATGTCGTACGAATGCACCTAGAGAGTTGAGCGAAGATTGTCACTCGCTGGACGCCTGAAGGAGAATGACGACGCCACGTTGAGGCCGAACGCTTCGAAAGTGGAGTGACGATTTGATCACTTTTTGTTGGAGACAAGCCTGGTCTGAGATCACTCAAGACAGAAAGATTTGAAAAGGAGTAGGGGACCCTTTGCCTGGCAACGGCACCCAAAACAGGTGAAAAAAATCATATTACTTCCATATCGCTGGAGAACCAAGGTTCGGTAATCTTGGTTCTCCTGCGAAATAATAGTAGTATGCCTGAAGAAGGAACGTTGCTCATAGAACGGATGGCCAATAATGGCCATTGGGACCGAAAGGTACATGAGTGACGACCGTGTACCGGAAGACGCAGCATTGGGAGTCCTCTCACAAGGTGGACCGATGACCTGATGTGGGATGCGGGAATCCGATGGATGCGAGACGTACAGGACTGTTGATTGTGGCGACACTTGGCGGAGGTTTATGTCCAACATTGGACGACTTTCAGCTGAAATGATGACGATGATTACTTCTATCTACACAAACATTCTTGGTACTAAATTTTTGAGACATATTATGTCGAATTTTTATTTAGCCACATCTAACACATTAGAACTTAAAGCCCGAAGCTAAAGGGTTAATTGGACTATAAATAACCACTGTAACAAAGCGATTATTTAACTGACGTGTTAATTATTGACCTGTGTGTAGACATTGATACGTGAAAATTCTTGTAGCTAATTGCTACAAACACGTTGACACGTGTTGTGTCGTGTCGTGACGTGAAACATTGTCAGCAATTTAAACACAGGCGGCGTAGGGGTGGGACATTTGTCATAATTGACTGATGCTAGGAGGCGAATTTATGACATTTTAGTGGTAACATCACGTAATTATAATTACTGTGATAGCTTCTTTTTGGTAATATTGTTGAACTTATATTTGACTAGCTTTTGCTTGCGACTTCGTCTGCGTACATAAAGTATAGAGCCTATGTCACTCGGAAATAAAGCAGCTTTCTATAGGTGAAATAATTTTAGCAATCAGACCTGTACTTCCAGAGATTACCTCCTACAAACAAAAAACCAAACTTTACCTCTTTATTATATTAGTGTAGATATTATAATTATAAGTGTAGATAGGGTGATACTCCACATTTGAAAAAGAGTCACTAGTTTACATCAACGTTTATGCAAAAAAAAAACTTTTAAAATACCATTTATAGACTAGCTTTTTCCATTGGGTTCGCCCGCGTGAAAAGAGAAAAATATAAAAAATATTACTCGGAGATAAAATAGTATTATACTGAAAAAGATTTTAGAAAATAAGTCCAGTAGCTTGACTTTACTCATCACAAACAAAAATGTAAATAGACTAGTAGACTATAGATATACACACAGATACAGATCTGTACTATATTTTGTCTAGTTATGCGATTAAAAATAAAATTAACTGGTTTATTTTTATCTTTTTGGGATTGTTATTTGCAAAATTATTAGATAAAGCCTAGAATTTTTTTTCGTTCAGTTTAAAATAACATTGCATATGACCGTATTTGTATATCTTACTATTCAAGTTAGATTCGTAATTTAAAAAAGTTTAGGTATATAGAATATCTTTCTTTTATCTATTACATAAATTTAATGAAAATGTAAAAAAAAGATTTGAAAATATTTGCACGGTAATAAAGTTAGGTAATCACGTTACATATTACAGAAAGTATTTTTTTTACAATTCAAATTAGATCAGTAACTTATAAAAGCTATATATTAATATTCTATTACATTTTTGGCTCATAAAACTCATGTTTATTGAGCCAACAATTAATAGGCGGTAAGAAAGGGTTGACTTGATGGCTGCTACAAATGACTGACTGTAAAGACGAATATAAAATTATTTAATAGTCTTGTATGTGGGAATTGTGTTCATTTCTAGCCGTATTACTTGGGATATACATTTGTCTCATTAATATTTTACTATCTCTTTAGATTTTTGATGACATATCAAATTCATGTTTATTACATTTCCCTCATTAAGCCGCATGCGAAGTGGCGTATTCTTTACAAAGATTTTCTATATTCTACTAGAGTAGACTAGATTGACTACGAAGAAATATGACACTCTTTAAAGTGTTCTTTATTCTCATTAGCATTAAGTTCATGTGTGTTATTGACACTCAAAAGGGAAAAATGGCCTGGAGCAAGACAGTGAGATAAATCCTCTCTGTCCCTTTCTCACATAATACCAGAAAAAAATAAGAAACAGATAGTAGTTTTTAGATTGTTCCAGTTATCGTTAAATAGTCCGTGTTCATGAATTTTGATAGGTTTATCTATACTAATATTATAAAGAGGTAAAATTTGTAAGTTTGTAAGTTTGTAAGTTTGTAAGTTTGTAAGTTTGTATGTAGGGGGTAATCTCTGGAACTCATAATCCAATACTAAAATTTTTTTTACTGGCAGAAAGCTACATTATTCCTGAGTGCTATAGGCTATAAATTGTTTCTATAGCATGTATATTAACCGAGCTATCACAACTTTTGTCTAGCAAGTCGGAAAAAAATACCTCATAAAACAGAATTATTGGCGTGCGCTGCCTAAACAGTTGCTTAAAATTAAAAACAATGTATGACTACCTGGTTCGTCTTAATTATTTCTACAAAAAAGTCCGCGATACCATATCTCTATCTTTTATATTTCATCTTTTATACTTCTTTTATTGCATTAAAAATATATTTTTTCGGCATACTTACGTTTGGTTGATTATTTGAGCAACAAAATATTAATTCTTATGACAATAAATTATTTCAATATCACAAGAACATCATACAGATAAGATTTGCCATTTACAGTATATCAATTGGTCATACAGTTTCGGAGATAATGTAAAATTACTAAAACGCAAAATGCCCCTAGCATAACTTTCATTGTGCAGTCGTGCAGACGTTTTAGCTATTTTTTTTTATATGTTGTGCAAAAATCATCTTATGACAACCCCCGCCCTTGGGTGGAGCGGGAGATAGTGTCAGACTCTTACTGACTAAAAACCCACCCCGTTCCTTCTAGCCTTCAAACCAGGGCACGAGTTCCCTTTCGGATAACCCTGGACCCGGTAGGCTTCGATCCAGCTGGGCCTCTGCTGTAGCTGACAACTCCTTGAGGCGCGCGGGAATAGTGCGCGCCGTCGACGTCTTGGGCTCGGTCCATTACCGGACGATCGGACAGCGAGCTACCCATGGCTCGCCGTCCGCGAGCCCGCGTCTACGGTGGCCGGAAATCGGGATCGGAATCCCGGCGGCGGCGGCGGGGGCGCCGTTGCCTGATGCGGTCTGCCTCCTCCTTTGCTAGCATTACTGCTTCGCAGAAGGAGGCGACCGCCTGCCATTCCTCCTCGCTCCGGACCATGGCCTCAACCAGGGCCCGGCGCGAGAGGTCTCCGCCGCAGATCGCCCTCACGAGGGCACGGTGATGCTCTGCCCAGGCAGGGCACACTTCGACTGTGTGCTCTACCGTGTCCTCCGGGCGTTCCGCACAGTGACGACACCCGGGCGTCTCTTCCGCTTTAATTCGGTGCAGGAACCTCCCGAACTTGCCATGTCCGGTGAGGACCTGTGTCATGCGGAAGGAAAGGACGCCGTGAGGCCTTTCCAGCCACGCCTCAAAGAGGGGACTTACCGCCATAATTGTGGCGTGCCCAACGTTTTACCTATTTGCCCATAGATGGCGTTCTGCAATTACGTAATTTTTCTGAATCGCGGTGTTAAGACTTTCTGTGGATTGATGACCCTCTCGAAGTATTAGGCCCACGTTGTCGTTAGTTGGAGTTCTTCTGTCAGTTGCTTATTGGTTTCGGTTGTTTCATTCGTATGGTTGTTGTTGTTGATAGATACGTCATAATCGAAAATATCGTAACTACGAACATACAAAACAAACGTACAACGTTTGTTTTGTATGTTCGTAGTTTCGTACTTCGTTCTATCGTAATAATCGATACGAGTTATTCGATATTACGATTGTTTTGTTTTGTAAAGGCGGACGGTGTTCGAGTCGCTCTCCCTTTGTTCATAATTGTTTTCAAGTCTGTGCGTAGTTTGTTGAGAGCATGTCTAAAAGGAAATCTCAACTGTCCCGGCAGACATCACAGACAAGAGCCGCTCGAGTAAGCCGTACGGAAGAATCTGCCCCTGAAAATGAGCAGCGCCTCTCGAGAAATAGAGAATATATTTCGCAAGCATGCGCTAGAGAATCTAGCTCCGAGCGCTCACAGCGCCTCGCTAGCCAAAATGTGAGGACGTTGCGGGCCCGTGCTCGAGAAACTAGCGCTGAACGTGCGCACCGTCTATCTGAGTTAAGGCAGCATGTCTCTGAGACAAGGGATAGGGAGACTAGCGCTGAGCGCTCGCAGCGGCTTGGTAGGCAAAATGTCATAACATCGCAGGCCCGTGCTCGGGAATCTAGCGCTGAACGTGCGCAGCGTCTATCTCATTTAAGGCAGCATGTCTCTGAGACAAGGGATAGGGAGACTAGCGCTGAGCGCTCGCAGCGGCTGGGTAGGCCAAATGTCATAACATCGCAGGCCCGTGCTCGGGAATCTAGCGCTCAACGTGCGCAGCGTCTATCTCATTTAAGGCAGCATGTCTCTGAGACAAGGGATAGGGAGACTAGCGCTGAGCGCTCGCAGCGGTTTGGTAGGCAAAATGTCATAACATCGCAGGCCCGTGCTCGGGAATCTAGCGCTGAACGTGCGCAGCGTCTATCTCATTTAAGGCAGCATGTCTCTGAGACAAGGGATAGGGAGACTAGCGCTGAGCGCTCGCAGCGGCTTGGTAGGCAAAATGTCATAACATCGCAGGCCCGTGCTCAGGAATCTAGCGCTGAACGTGCGCAGCGTCTAATCGAGTGTAATCTTATTTTAAAACAAGAAATTTTCCGCGGACGAAGTCGCGGGCAGAAGCTAGTGCAACATAAAATGAATTGCAACTAAATATTTTATTTCAAATATTGCTTCTTGAAATTTTATACGCATTCTTCTTGTATTTAATGATGATTTCATTTAGATTTAGTAGCTATTCGTAGTAATTTTCAAATTATGAAAGGCAACATTTAGGAGGTTTCAATTTGACAGAATTTGACATCAATAAACAATATGGCTGATGCTTCATAGGGCTAAAGTTGTATTTTTAATTGTTACAAGTTTTTATCTCAATGTTTAGTAAAGTATAAAGTGTGCGAGATGTTCAAAACGATGCTGTGTAAAGTTTCGCAATAGTGATGGGTATCCTGGTTGTGGAATTTCATTTTTTTTTGTTAAGTTTTCTGTTTTGTTTACAAAATATTTATGGGTGACAAAACATCGTTATGAATTTCATGCGGAGTAGGGGCATCATAAACGACTCAGAAGACGGACTGGGTGCAAAATTTTATAAAATTCGATTGTCTACTGTTCAAGTTTTACATTATTATAAACAAATTTCTAAATATCTGAGAGGGCTCAATTTTTTTTTTAATAAATCAAGCGCGTACCAATTTTACTAATTTTATCTTTTCTGTTGATCGGGCGTCTTTGGCCGCTCGGCGATCTTCGGCTGCTCTCATGACACAACGGAAAGCGGTGAGAAGTGGCGGCCAGAGGTGTGCCATGCGGGACGTGTCTTCGGACCAATTCAGTGTATAGTTATCTGTGACCACTTCTTAAAACAACGCGCGTGCGCTCCAAAATCTTCTCCACATCGATATTCTATACGTCTTTAAGTTTAGTCCTTAGGTAGGTCCCTAATAAATGCCGCACGCAATGCTGCGTGTATGTGGCTTAACCGTTAACTACTAGTAATATATTATTTTCCCAAGAAACGAGAACCATCAGCAACAGTGGCTTTGAATTTGTGCCATTAAAATTTTTTTTTTTTCATCAACAGTTTTATTTATGGTTGTAGTTGTATTTGTGGTTAAGTCTGAAGATGTAAAGTTAAATCAACACTAAAACCTAATTCTATTCCATCTATATACCCTTTTGTAAGTTCATACGTTGTTAAAAATCCGTTCAGTAGTTTTTGAGTTGATTGCAAACAGATATAGACAAACGAACATAGTAGGAGACTTTTTATGATGTGGTAAAATCTCCAATAACTTATCCTGCTCTAAGGTAGAGCGTCTTACGCTTAATCCTAGAGCGGGACAAGTTATTTGAGGTTTATACTGAATAAATCTACCCGTGTCCTTCAGTTGCCCTTTGTGTTCCAGGACCATGGTTTCCCTTTTGAAAATTCCCTGTGGCGCTAATGGGCATTGGCAATAGTTAGTAGTAGTAGTTAGTATAAATAAATTTATAAACCAGTCGAGGATCATTTATTTAATGTATTATTTATTTGTTAGTTAATACGTGCAATTTGACGTAATAAAAAATGTACAATTTTAAGTCACGCATCAGTCTATTTTTAATAAAGTAAAAATAAAAGAATAACATTAGTTTTATTATAAACTAACTAGTTTTTTCTTTCAGACAAACCTTATTCTGATAAGTGTAGCCGTTCAGAAGTGATCTTCTTACGTAGGTACACACATTAGGCATTTTTTTATCAGTGTAGGTATTTCATACTCGCATAAGAGGATATTGCTATTATAATATATACGGGCATCAGCTATTTCCTAGTCATTACAGAGAAAACTCTGTTCCCTTTTGGTAAGCATATTATACATATTAATTGTTTTTGAACTTGCATGTCTATTTTGATGTATCAAAAATATCTTTAACTAACTTTTGAGCAAAATTGTCCCGCAGTATGTAGCTAGTGTATGGACACACTAGTAGAACGAGATGACAGGACTCTTACTGACTTTCCTTTTCAGGTACGCTTTTGAGGTTGTCGTAGTCTGACACTGTCTCCCGCTCCACCCAAGAGCGGGTTTCGTCAAAGATGATTTTCCCCGTCGACAAAAAAAAAAAAAAAAAAAAAGGTTGTCGTAGTCAATCTAGTACTAGGATATATAAAATCTTTGATTCTTTATCAAACTTTTATGTCATTCGAAATTCAGATATAATCTGTGGATAAAATATAATGTATGTTTGCATGGCATTATAATGTACTTTCAGATTTATTTATTTTTTGGAGGCAGTGGTGGCCTAGTGGTAATTGCTCCGACTTACACGTTTTAAGTTGCGGGTGCATTCAGCCAGGTGCATTACTTGTGTACCTCTACCTTATTTCATCACTCCTGTTCTCAAAACAAAGCAGCAATGAAAGCATCGTTGGGAAACCGGCATGACCTAAAACTAAAATTTCGAAGATATTTGACGTCCACCGACCTGCACTGGTCCAGCGTGGTGGATTACGGCCCATTATTTTTCCTAGATAGAAGGACTGAGTTCCATCCAGCAGTGGAACCATTAAAAGGTTGTTTATACTTATGATCAATATGACACGAAATAACATATTAAAATTATATGAAAAACATTTTGAAAGCAATTAATATTCTAAATATGTATTTGAATACGAAATAGATTTCTTGTGAAAATCTTTTCGCTTTTCTTACAAACTATTCTATTCATATTTCATAGTAGACCATCTTAATTATTTTCCAAATAGAAGTTATCTCAATATGAAATGAACACAAAGCCACTAGAAACATGACAGGTAATTATTTTTACCGCTACCCTTAATTAGGGGTAGCTCTCTGTGAGTTATAGTGAAGGCACTTGGATTTATCGCCGTGCGCCTGTGCCCAATGAGCGCCTATGATTAGTTAGAGTGTGGATGTAGGGGGAATGGAAGAGGCTGTCTGACTGAGCGTAGTTTCATCTAATAGTATTGTTGATAAGGTTCATCGACTAGTGATAGACAAGCCCTTTTGTGGAAACTATTTGTCAAAATACTGAGAAGTTAAATAAAAGTTCGCTGTTATCCTTACTAATATTATAAAAGCGAAAGTGAGTTTGTTTGTTTATTTGTTACGTCTTCACGCTTAAAAGGCAAAACCAATTTTGATGAATTTTGGTACAGAGATAGTTGGGACCCTGGAGACGGACTTAGGCTATTTTTTTTTAAGTGAGAAAAGGGGGAGAAAGAATAAAGTATATTAATAAACGCGGGCGAAGCCGCGGTTAAAAACTAGTATATAATAAATGTTAAAACATACAGCGGTAAGATAGCTTTTAAAGGATACTTTGATCGCGTTCAAAAGTCGAATTTCGTGGCACTTACGCGTTTCGTTCAACATAGTATAATGCTCAAAGTGTTAGTCTACATTACACCTGAGTCGATTGAAGTGAGTGTTCGGCACGCGTAATCTAGTGCGTAGTACATATACATAAATCGATGCAAAGGTTAGATTATTATAAGATTTTCTTGGTATTGAAAACATGTATCATCTGCAAGCTGTGTCACAGATATCCTTAAAAAAATACTATTTCATGATATGGCTATGTAAAACTAGCCAAGTTGATAATCTGCAATGGTTAACGCTAGTAGAACACTCAAAATGTACGGTAATGACGTCATCTCAACGCTCAGTCACATGGTCAGAACAAAAGATTCGGTTGTAACTTGGCTAGGGGGGCAGATCATTAAAAAACGTTTACCGTTTTATGATATGTCAATCGTTGTTTGGCTATATCATTGATGTAGTATTTCTATGATCATAAAAGGTCTAAAGAAAGTAGGCCTACAGCGTAGGAAGACCTTCCACAAGGTGGACCGATGACCTGGTGATGGTCGCCTGAATCCGATGGACGCGTGATGCACAGGAATGGTCGTTGTGTCGCCTATATCCAACATTAGACGACTTTCGACTGAAATGGTGAACATGGTATTTGTATTGTGTTGTGTATATTGTATTGTATTGTTTAACGCAGTGTATTGTATTGTATTTTTTAACGCAATGTATTGTATTGTATTGTATTGCACTTCCAAAAATCGAAGACTCTTCCAGTCGAATAACATCTCAGATTTCTGACAGATTATCCGTCGGCCAGTCTGTTTTCGCGCGTAAAAAGCTCTCCACGTAATGGCAGGATGTTAATATTGTATGCTGAACGATAACGGCAGAACTGTATTCTATTTATATGTCCTACTGTCTGTCAAAGTATGAGTACAATGTTTAAGTTTAAAAGATGCTGATATTCAATGCGTGCATGTTGTTACATACATTTTATAACTCACTTTTTTATTATGATTATTTTATTGTGCTTTTAGGTACAATATTGACTCGTCTACACTGTTCTCATCTAATAATGCTGTAATATGGAAATATTGATAACATCAATCACTTTTTTAAAAGAATTACCTAACCATAGAGTTTTTTTGCGGCTCTTCTCCATATGAAACGATCAATTTAGAACAGTCCGTGACCTAGCTTCTGACGTTTTATAAGTGCCCATGTACACCTTACTTACTAGGACATAAAAATATCACACTTTGTGAAATATAAATATACTTATTATTACTCTATTATAGCTAGCCTATATGGTCCCACTGCTGCGCAAACGCCTCACTCCATCCTTTCCAATGAACACGTTTCCTTGCTTGTGTGTGAAATAAAAATACTTGATTTTTTTCAGTTAATTTGAGAAGGCGTTTCATCTATTAAAATGGATAGTTGTACAAAAAGATAGTTTAAATTGGATGTACGATATACGAAGATGGAGGACTTAAGTATTATTATATTATATTACAAATATCTTGTAATCTAAGTTAATTTAATTTAGCTCGGCAATTAGCCAGCTAGGGCAAAAGCAAACAGCTTGCTCAGCATAATTTTGAAAAATCGGTCAATAGGCAAAAAGAACTTTGGAGGTGCTGGGATTTGAACCCAGGACTTTCAGCATGCGAAGCAGACACTCTACCACTGAGTTACACCCCCGATGAATATAACTGAAATATTAACCGTTCTGGTTCATTCAATCTTTATTAATTCTTTATTGTACACCATGATAAATAACAGTGGATATCAGAGATCATGTACATAGGCGAGCTTAAATCAAAGTTGAGTTTTCTTCCAGCAAACCTCTACTGTCTCTCTATCACTCAATATAGAGAGACAGTAGAGGGTAAAATCCAGAGTACAATTTAAAAATTACAAATCATATGAATAAAATAATACATAAACATACATAAATACATGTATACATATACACATCATATATGTACTATGTCATTGTGAACGAAAAAATGCTCTCAAGTTTCCTTTTGAAGACATCCATATTTGCAAAATAAATTATCATTTATCATTAAAAGCTTGAAATTGAGAGCCAATTAAATGTATTTAGTTTACTGATGAATTAAATATTTGCTATTATTTTATCGGAAGGCGTTCAGAAATTATCTTCGAACCATTTGATAACTCAATGATAAATGATGTGATGGTTTATTATTTTTTGCAGTAATATGTCTACTCTTGTTTTACCAATAATATGTCTTTTGAGCACTTGTGGCCCAGCTTTAACGGCCCTGACTTACGAGTTGTAGGTCATGGGTTCAAACCCAGCCAGGTACATTACTTTATATAACTTATTTAATTACCAATACACATAGAACCAAACGTTCGAAGACATGTTACGTCCGCCAACCCGCACTAGGACCGCGTGGTGGATTACGGCCTATTCCCTCTCCTAGAGAGGAGGCCTGAGTCCCAGTAGAGAAAAAATTTAAAGGCTGATTATGCTTATTACGTACATTCTTTATCTTAAATCAGTTAGAATAGGTACCTACATACCATGAAAAATTATCGACCAAATATTTCTATACACCATAACCTGTATATATGTTCAATAACCATAGTCTATTTCTATGACTCCGCGGAAAACCCAGGGGTGTAGGGGACAAATTGTGCACCCCCTGGGGAAATCTACGGTTATTAGCTGTCAATCATAACGGTGGCGCCCCCTGACGGTAATGCACAAACGACGTGTTGAGATTCTCTTTGAGCGACGTTTTTTATTTGTGTTTTATAAAGTTGGTGGATTTTTAAAGGTATTTTTGTGGTTTGTAATCTTGAATTTGTAAGGGTATTGTAGGTATTTATTTTGACGTATTTTTTCAACTTCTTTTAAGTCCGTTAATTCCCAATTACGCGCTATTTGGCTCAAAAACCTTGATTTTCAATCCTGTTTAAATATAAACATGTGGTTTTATACATTAGGAAATCTATTATTCATTTAAATAAAGTTCTATCTATTTAGACGTAAGTAGAGAGTAAATAAGTTAGTTTTAATTCAGTTCACATAGCAACGTTTTTCTTTCTTAATTGTTTATTACACAACACATCTATACTAATTACTAATATATGATTAAGAGGTAAAGTTTGTTTTTATATTTTTGTTTGTAGGAGGTAATCTCTGAAAGCACTGGTCCGATTGAAAAAAAGAACTTGGAGATGCTGGGGTTCGAACCCAGGACCTTCAGCGTTAGAAGCAGACACTCTACCATTGAGTTACACCCCCGATAGACAAATGCACTATAGAGCGCGCTCCCTAGAAAAGTTCCGCTATTTATTCCAGTAGGTTTTAACAAGTTGATAATCTACAATCTCTGTTAGGACTCAGGTCTCCTCTCTAGGTGAGGGAATGGACCGTAATCCAATCCACCACGCGGGCCCAGTGCGGGTTGCTGAATGTCACATGACTTTGAAGTTTTGGTAGGTACTAGGCCATCCCGGTTTCCTCACGATGTTTTCCTTCACCGTTTTGAGAGCAGTGGTGATGAAATAAATAACATAAAGATTACTTTATGTTATTTATTTCATCACCACTTCATTTGCAGCGCCTGGCTGGGTCAATCGTTAACGCAAATAGAAAACTGATCAAATGTATGGGACATCATCTCAACGTTAAGTCACGTGGCCAAAAAAAAAAACGAATAACCAAATAAAACAATATTTTTTTTACTAAATGCATATAAAAGAATATTCGACAAAACCTCTATCGAAAACGCAATTTTTAATTTTGTTTGTTTGTTTCAGCTAATTTCCGAAACGGCGGGACAGATTTTAATTATAAGATATATTTTATCTATATTTCTATGACAAAAAACTATGTGTAAAATACTGTACTAAATAGTAGTTCTGTTGTACTCTGTAAATAATTAGTAAATCAATTAGTTTCGACGAGAATTATTCGATTTCATTTATAGGTGGCCACATCCTAACTAATATTATAAAAGCGAAAGTGAGTTTGTTTGTTTGTTACGTCTTCACGCCTAAATGGCAAAACCGATTTTGATGCACTACACACTGTATTATATAAAGCACTAGCTTTTGCCCGCGGCTTCGCCCGCGTAGGTACCTACATTAAATATAGCCAATGTCAATTAGGAAGAAAGCAGCTTTCTATAGGAGAAAAAATTTTAGAAATCGGACCAGTACTTTGAGAGATTACCACCTACAAACAAAAAAAAAAAAAACAAAATTTACCTTCTATAATATTATTATTAGTGTTATTTTGTGTATATATAAACTCGTTCTTAATTCATGAATCCCCAAGCGACCACCGGTGGTCGCGCATCTATTGTCTTACTATTGTGTCTCTAATTGACGGTATCTGAAGGGTTAATTGCAATCCCACCTAATGGTAAGCAGTGATGCGAGTACTTTCAGAGATTACCTCTTACCAACAAAAAAATAAACTTTACCTCTTTATTATATTAGTGTCGATGGAAAATATACAATTGATTAAAACCATTCCACCCATTCATTGAAACAAGATTAGTACCAACATAAAAATATGTTCCCTCGAACGCAGTGAGTGAAAACTTTGCTCGACTCAGGAAATGAATCTGCGACTCAATTTCCACAGGCTCGGTAATCCGCGCGGAAATCTAACGCGACTATATCACACCTTTTGCCTTTTTGTTATTTTATACCAGGCGACGGTTTTTTTTTTAATCAGGCATGAGTATGGATGGACTTGGCATTCTGAAGATGTTATCTTTGAACGATTTTAATTATATTTTGCTCCTGTGTTATGCACTTTATAAGATGGAATCGATTGCTTATGTTGTCTAGTTGGTGAAATTGTTTATTCATCTCTCGTTTGGCCACAAAGACCCGACTCTAACTATTAGCTACCATGAGCAATGGCTAGCTCGCCGTCCGGATGTCAGTATAACCGTACGGGGCCCAGCAGGGTCAATGCCTACAAGGAACATTGGTTATCTTCTGAAAAGGTTACCCGTGGTCCTAGAACCCAAAAGGCAAAGGAACCCAATGCTCCTTCAGCAGAACCTAGAAAGAGGAATCGAAAGAAGACACGAGGGGACGGAGGTTCTTCGCGCGATAAGTAAAAATTCGTTTTACCTGCAATAAAAATTCCGAAATCGGTATTAAAAGTGGTAATTAAAATGTATCAGAATCCCGAAATTTTGTGAATTTGTGAGTGTACAATGTACATAATACCTATCTACACTAATATTATAAAGAGGAAAAATTTGTATTTTTGTAATGAATAAACTCAAAACACTACTGTGCCGATTTCAAAATTTCTTTCACCATTGGAAAGCTACATTCACCCTGAGTAACATAGGCTATATTTATTGCCTGTGCAAAGCCGGGACGGACCGCTAGTATATTATAAAAGGAGAAACTGACTGACTGACATATCAACGCACAGCCGAAACGAAACTACTGGGACTAGGAGCGTCAAATTTTACAAAAGACCTTCTTTCATGACGTAGGCGAGCACTAAGAATGGATTTTCCAAAATTCACCCCCTAAAGTTCTCCGTATGGGGTGAAACGGGGGTCCAAATTTGTATGGAGAAGCATTTCAAGTGGGCAAAACCGCTGGCAAAAGCTAGTATATTATAATACTAGCATTTTCCCGCAGCTTCGCCCGCGTACATAAAATATAGCCTATATCACTCCGGAAACAAGCTGCTTTCTATAGGTGAAACAATTTTAGCAATCGGACCAGTACTTCCAGAGATTAGGTACCTCCTACAACGTTACCTCTTTATTATATTAGTGTAGACTAGCTTTTGCTCACGGCTTCGCTCGCGTTAAGTTCGGGATAACACGGTTCCCCTTTCGGCTTATTTTTTTCTTTTTTAATGACATTTTTGGTTTCGGTGTCGGTCTAGTAACACCTGCCATTTATTTTTTTGATATTTTCAATGTACAGAATTTTCACTTCTACAGATTTATTACAAGTAGAGATGTAGGTACATTTCCATGTACAATGGAAGATTACCATATTGCCGTGAGCGATGCGTTTTACACAAATGCCAGCTTATAGCTTGTAAACATGGCGTAACTGCCATTGTTTAGTAGTAATGCACATATATTATGTTGTTATCCACCGCTTTTAGTTCGCACCTTGTAACAAGACATGTGATGGCGACGTGGAGTAGAGGATCACTCATGGGTGGTCTGAAAAGTTGCCGACCTCAATGTGAAGACAGCGGAACTCGTCAATAATATAGTGATTGTGATCACACCTCGTTCCTTCGTTGCCTTTGATACCGGGGCCGAGTCTCCCTTTCGGAAACAGACCCTTGGCCCCAGTAGGCTTCGACCCTGCTGGGCCCCTACGGTTGCTGACAACTCCTTCAGGAGCGCGGGAACAGTACGTGCTGTCGATAACTTGGGCTCGGTCCGCACGGTTACCGGACGGTCAGACAGCGAACTACCCGTTGCTCACCGAACGCAAACCCTCCTAAGAGAATATGCTTTGATAGTTTTTATCTGCTCCCCGAGATAAAAACTATTTTAAGTGCTATTCTCGTGTGCCAAGTTTCATCGAAATCCATCCGAAAATCAATTGAGCATGATTCGTTTAATGTTACTTTTGTAATAATAAACTTTCGCCATTTTGTTATTAGTGATATTAGTTTGATGAGATATAAATTAGCTCTTATAAATATTTTTGTTATTTCAAAATTAGCATGTCATTGAGAAACCCTTTATACCGCGTTCATCGAAGGACAGGAACAATTTGCCTGCTGCAGTCTTCTCTACCTATCACAATTTAGATGACTTCGCGGCTAAGGGTGTAGTTCTGAAGAATAGATTAGAATACAACAGCATTTATTCGGAGCAAGCAACACAATATACCACAATATAAAATTACAATAAAAACAACAAAAAATAAAGAGTACAGAAATACAATACAGTTGCATTGAATGTGCCTGAACCGAAAGAGTCGCCAACTCAGCAATTGCTGGGCGTCAAACACCCAGCGCTGATTTTCAGCTGGACTGCGGGGTCGCAGTGACGCATGGAAAGGAAGGCTCGGCCCGGTATGAAAGGCAACGAAGGAACGGGGTGGGTTTTTAGTCAGTAAAAGTCTGACACTATCTCCCGCTCCGCCTAAGGGCGTAAGATTTCATTTAGATGAGTTTTACCATACAAAAAAAGGCTTGAGTGTCAGCGATTGCGTCACTGCTTACCATCACGTGAGTTCACAGTAAAGCACAAAAAAACAAGACCTCCTGCCCACCAACCAAATAACCTGATCAGGAAATCCATAATCACCACTCAAATATTGATCAGGGTTTCGTCTGATGAAGGCGTCGCTCATATGTTATTCCATTTGCCCTGACATTTTGGGGGGCATCAAGAATTCATTTAGGCCGCTGTACCTACTTAGTGGGGTTTACCTTTAGGAATGGTGGCGGCTATGTTGCCACCTGACAGCATGGTGGCCTGACCTTTGAGCACTGGGCAGTGGTTCTGATTGCTTTCGCGTTGTGATAATTGGTTGGCATTTTGTAGCTTATTATTTGGTTATGTGATTTGATTTGAGGAGTTGCTTTTTGTTACTAGTCTAACATAGGTTAGTAAGAATAGAAAAGAATTAAGTTTATTGTACAGTAACACAATTTCCAATACACTTGCTCATAAAGTGACTCTCATTGCACTGCACTTAGGTATATAATGGCACTTGTTACCAAACTGGGACATTTTGATTACCATTACGCACTATTGCTATAATGTGATTAAAACCTTATTGTTCAACGTCTCCTCCGCCATAATTTTCTTACATTTATCGTATCAGGATGGACGCAGATCGTTCCCGACGAGGAAAAGAAAAAAAAAATGAGCGCGCATATGAAAACAGATTTTTACCGCCACAAAAGTTTACTAGTTTTACAGTTATTTTCTACACAAGTGCATTGAAAAACGTCGTATGATACACGTGAGAAATTAATGATTACCGTTCTCGGCTCTCTTAAGACCCTCGCCATGGCTCGGGTTTAAATACCGCCTCAACGGTAATCACTATACATATATACAAACTTAAATCTATGGGTACAATGGCGGTCTTATCGTTGACAGCGATATTTATCAGAAAACCTTAGGATGTATCTAAGATGATCGTAAGAATTCAATATAAAAAAATTAGGCAGGCCTAATGGTCTAGTGGTCAGTGGTCCTGACTGCTTTGCCGGAGTTCGGGGGTTCGATTCCAACCCAGGACAAAGAACAATTGATCGCGCGTGCTCATCACACAAACATTAAGTTTGTGAGCACGAACTTTCGTTCTGTATCTGGGTGTAATTTATCATCTATAATATGTATGTATTTTGATATATATATCAGTATGTTTTTTTGATGATGTTGTTTAGTACTCGTACTAATAGCACAAGCTCTGCTTAGTTTAGGAGCAGATGGCATTATATGAAAGTTGTACAATATTCAGTGGCTTCACCCGCGTAATAGTAGAAAATTATCCCAAGGGAACATACGCCCGGAATAAAAAGTATCCTATAAGCTATTCCAGGATATGGCCTACCCGTGTACCAAGTTTCATCGAAATCCATTCAGTAGCTTTTGCGTTAAAGAGTAACAAACATCCATACATAGAAACTTTCGCGTGTATAATACATATTAGGAGGATGTTACCCCGGCTTCTAAAAAGACAGCTGTTCTGGTCATATGAAGTGAACCGTACAGCCCAAAGCTATTAAAAATAAAATAATGACATAAATATCCACGGCACGTGCTAAAATCAATATAAATAAATAAATACTGCACCAATTCGTCAGTCATTTGATTTGATTGTCCAGGTGGCTGCCAATCTCGCATTCTCTAATAAAAAAGTGTTGTATGCCCACGTGTCTGTCGCGGTTTCTCGCTCTGTTGGCGCGTGAACACTTTTGATAGACAGACGGACAGTTGTGATTTTGTATGACTATGGAGTTTTTTTTTAGGAACGCAGTAATAATACCTACGTAAAAAATAATCAGTTTGTGTTTACACAATGGTCAAAAATGATATTAGAAATTAAAAATTAAAGAAAATAAATTCATAAAAATGATAAATTATTTGTAAAAAAAGTGTAAAAGAAAAATTTAATTCGCAAAAAGAGCAATTTGGAGATGCTGGGATTTGAACCCAGGACTTTCAGCATGCGAAGCAGACACTCTACCACTGAGTTACATCCCCGATAACAGAGAAGTCGAAATAGCAATCACCCTTCGCGACTAATACCATCAACGAGATTTTAAATAAAAAAAGGTGGGTAGTATCCAACTAGCCGTGTCGTTTTAATGTTTTTGTTTGTGACTTTATAACTACTTACGACTATTCGATACATATAGTCCCTATTAATGTTTGCTGTATATTATTACATTATTTAAATTAATCTGCTTTTTACATTATGATTTATGTTTAAAAAGTAAAAATAATACGAAAGCAACAGTTACGTTTATTTCCTCCCGAGGAATCCGCTAGATGGCGCTGTTCTCAATTCAAATGGACCGCCATTAAAACAGGCGCGCTGTTTCCCGCGTTCGGTATTATCATGCGAATAATTGTTTTTACAGAGCTTCCCTTTTAATGAACTAGTCAAAATATTAAAGCTTTGTGGTGAAATATGTATTATCACAGTATGAATATTATTCTGTAGTTTTTGATTGTGAAAATTTATTATGAAAATCTCGTATTAACTTTTAATATTTTACATAATAATAGGTAAATTGCTAATAGCAGATATGTAAGTATATTCAAGTTCATAATTCTGAACACCTGGGAATTTTATGTACAGAATAGTCATACGTAATTTGTTCTATTTAATAGTTGTTTTTTCATTGGCCTATGGGGAGAAATATACCTAAGTATATTATTATCCAGATACTTAATACCTATAATATATATCAAAGCATAAGCATAATCAGCCTTTTTATGTTCCCACTGCTGGGAGTCAGGTTTCCTCTCAATGAGAGGAAATGGGCCGAAGCGCCACAGTGCGAGATGGTGGATATAACATAACATATTATTTACGATTTTTTAGTTCTAGGACATGCCGGTTTCCTCACAATATTTTCCTTCACCGTTTTGAGAGCTGTGTTAGATACCTATAATTATGAACAAATAATGATAAACCAATAATTTAATCAACAAGTTAACTAGTGCATAAATTATTAAAAAAATAATTACCGCAAAAAACAAACCACAAACAATACAAAAAACATTGGCATTACAACATTTCCTGTGCCTGTGCGGCGACGCGTGAAAATCACATAAAAATCATTGCGCGCCTCTTTTGTTAGGTTGGCATCTCCTGTCCAACCCTTACGTCAGTCTATGGCGTAATTACAATGATGGGCACCCGGACTGTCTCATTATGACTGTTACAGATTTAATAGCTGTAGTGGTATTTAATTTATGTCGGCGTTGTTTTGCTTTTGAGGTTCAGCTGTCCCCTATGCAACTACTGAAAGAGATCTACTATCTATCTTTCGATCTAGAGAACTAGATCGAAACACTTAGGTATTACGGCAGATTTGATTTTGGATTGTAGTACCTACCTATTTGGAGATTATATCTCATCCCCAAAAATCCGTAAATACGGATAGTATGTTACTTTTTGGGCCACATCATAAAGTTTATAAATCGAACAGCGATCCATGTCTATACTCGTTAAAAAATAAAAGGCCTGTTTTGACATTTGAGAAAACCGTAAATAACTTGGAATGAAACTGAAAGAAACAATAAAATAATAATTAGGGGTCCGGTGAAGTAGTAGCTATTTTATTAGTAATAATAATAATAATAATAATAATATCGTTTATTTGTTAACATAGGTTAAAAATAAAGATCTTCTTTTCACTGAACAGAGCACTATGTTATGCCTAGAGGCGTACAAATATGGGGTGCAGTAGCTACATTACACCGACCGGATAAGCCATACTCAAAATACAAATATCAGAACGAGAGATCTCTGCTAAAAATTTGACAGTTGGTATTACCTTGAGGTTGTCATCGAGCAACAAGTGGATACGATAGATCACTTCTTAGCATACTTATTCGGAAGTATACTTACTTTTTTTGTGAATCCTTTTTGGCTTGGATAGGTTATTGGATAAGTCCTTTAAGCCATTTATTCGTATTAATGAGTAATTTGTTTATCATTAGAATATGGATGTACATATTCTAATGTTTTTGTAATATTTGGCAGAAAATTTATAAAGTCACTCTAAGGTAGTCAAGACTACAATAAAATTCTCAGCTCCATTTTACCGAGATCGCGCCAGTTTCAATGATTCCACATATTGTTCTGTTGCGCTCACTTGAGATACAAAACTACACCAATTTTACAATACAATATCCACTAGGAATCAATTTGCTAATATTAAAAAAGCCACTGAACTTCATTCGCAGAAACCCCGCCAAAAACCGTACCTCATCACCATCATCATTTCAGCCGAAAGACGTCCACTGTTGGACATAGGCCTCCCCCAAGCATCGCCACAATGAACGGTTCAGTGCGTCTCGCATCCATCGGATACCCGCAACCCTTACCAGGTCATCGGTCCACCTTGTAGGAGGCCTTCCAACGCTACGTCAAACCAGAAAAGGCGTGATAGCGGTAAAAAGTACCACAGTGTTGTCTTTTTAACCCAAAGGTTGACTGGTAGAGAATGCCTTGTTGCATTAAGTCCGCCTATGTACCACTACTGTACATGAAGTTTAAATAAATAAATAAAAAGCAAGTCATACAGGAGCTTTCTTAGTGTTTGCTGATCAGTACACTTATCACCAAAAAACCATAAAACCTACCACCCGTCATCGCTTCCTTATATTCCATCAGCGAATATAAAACAATTAACCGTCTAGCACCACTACAAGTACTAGTAAATATAATAGGTACTAGTATTATAATAAGTACAGGTATGTGTAAACTGGGTGTACAGTTAATATGTATGTGTGTGAGCGAGCGGTAAGCGCGTCTTCAGTTTTGATAGCGACGCGGTACACGAGTTGATTATGGTAGGACTTGAAAAGAAGAGAATTCGACTAAAAAAGGCACAACATGTTTTTAGTACAATGAAATAAAAAGAAAAGTAAAATTAGTCATGATCTCTTTACCTAAATATTAGTTTTTAATGTTTTTTTTTTTTTTGGTTTTGTAAGGTTTTTTTTTTAATGATTAAAAACGTAATAAAATTAAAACAAGCTTTTAATGAAAATAATTTTTTCATAGCAAGCTTTTTATACCTATATAATTAATACTCGTCAAGACGTATCATACGAGCCCAAACTCGATGGAGTTGTGTCGTTTAACTACCAAGTTCCTATAGCTACCTTCCAGTTCCATCATCGGATCAGCTCCATGTCATAATAATTTTGCATTGTAATTTACACATGCATGCAAAATTTCAGCTCAATCGGTAACCGGAAAGTGGGTCAAATTTAATTTACACGATATGATTACAGACAAACTTCGCGGTAGTTGAAAAGTAGTATAAAAGCTTGTAAAAAATAAGTAAACGAGAATACTTAAAGTACATCAAAAATATAACAAAAAAATCACTACGCGTGCGTATGTAAATTGATCCAGTTCAGCATAAATGCCACGAATCTAGTGTGTCATGTGCCTATTTGCAACTACAATCTTCTGTCTATGTTATATGATGGCCATAACTTGGGGATTTTTAGACAAAGAATAAATTATATCTAGGCAAACGTGCGTCATCAATGACCACACCATCGCCCACCTTTATGTAAGCAATTGACCTGCCCACTATCTTACCACTAGAAATACAGATAAAAGATTAAAATTCTAACTAGATACAGTACATACTTGTTTTCTGGCATTTGGTAGTTACTGAACTGGTCCTATTTATATACAATTATACAAAATAATAACAGAAAGAAAATAAAATTAGTAAGCTTTGATAGCATATCATACTACCTATCACAGCTCACTGATACAAGGCGCGATTATCACTAGAAGTGAAAATATTGATCGTCTGGCAGCGAGATTGTTTTATTTTAAGAAATTTAATTTAAGAAGCTAATATGATGGAGTACTTAATTTTCTTATGTACATCTATTTAATTCTAGTAAATTCATACATTTGTTACTATTACGAGTAAAACTGGATGAGATTTTCTTAAGGAGGATGAGAATTGGTCAGCATATCGGACGAATTTGGATAGTCTATACATAATATATAATAAAGAGGTAGTTTGTTTTTTTGTTTAAAGGAGGTAATCTCTGAAAGTACTGGTCCGATTGCTAAAATTTTCAATTCAGCGATGGAAAGTTGCTTTATTCTTGAGTGGCACGAGCTGTTTTATGTACGCGGAAGAAGTCGCGGGCTTTTAGCGATAAATATAGAACTGGGCAAATAGAATACCTACCGACAAATAAAAAAAACAAACTTTACCCTTTTCATTATATTAGTGTAGATTATTTTACAATCAGTATATAAATAATAAAAAATGTAGCTATTAAAAAGACCAATAATCACAAATTAAAACCCACAATTCTTGTACCGAGCAACCAACTGCAATTCTGAGGATACCCGGATCCACTCGGATCGGATCGTGCACAGCGGGACAAGGATAGCTATACACAGGGCTACACGAGAGCGAAAGAGACAGCACACGTCTCGAGATGACCAGAGGCAGTTAGGGGTCAGGGGTGAACGCTCTCGGGTGAGATGTTATGGGTTCATAGCGACTTAGGCTATGGGCTTGAGGCTATGGGTTATGGCCTATGAGCTATGGGGTTTTTTGGGGATGAGGTACCTACAGTAATTGAGAAGTTGAAATCTGGTTAACGAAAGCTATGGATTGGTAACTAAGCGAGATGGTTCTTTTATACAACGTGTAACGTTAAATGCGCAAAACCCCAGACACCCCAAATGATATTTAATTCGATTGACCTATGTGAGAAAAAAAACATAAAAAAAAATTAAAGGTTTTATGTGCACTTTTAGTTAGTTTAAATTCATATCTGCATTGAAATAAGAACTTATTATCCCGTGTATGAGAAATTTGATTGGATTACAACCATTTGTGTTTGTTTATCTATTTCAGCGGGTTTGCGCACGTGATGGCTTGACCTGTTCATAAATAGATAGATCGAACTTTTTAATGAAGATTTTTTTGAAAATTTTAACCTATTTTAAAAAGTGGTATAATTGATTCTGTTCGTTAATCTGACCAAAGTAATTTCATGTTTTGCGCAGTTAAACGTTACATCATAAAGATGTTCATGTTTATGTCTAGGTTAGGTACAGGGTACCTAAGTAATAGTGTAGTCTGGTACTATGAACTTTTGTCTAATGACATCTAGTGCTTGACTGCGATCCCACCTGATATGAATGCATTCGTTGATTGTGAGGCGCGCTAGTTTATTAAGAGCCTATTTACTCTAGTCTAATTATAATCGGACGGAAGACTGCAGCAGGATGATGGTTTCAATATACTTCATAAACATATGCCCAAGTTAGGTTCAGGGTACTTTTAGGCTTATACTCGTAGTATAGTCCGGTACTCTCACGCTAAAGTAAAAGATGAAAGTATTGTATGTGTGTACATATGTTACTCCTTTACGCTTAAATAGCTGAACGGATTTGGTTGAAAGTTGGCACAAGGACATAGGATATAGGTTACTTTTTATCTCGGGAGTATGTTCTTTTAGGATTGTTCTCTACTTTTACATGGGCGTTTTTTTCGTCGGGGAATGTATCTAATGAAATCCCCCGCTCTTGGGCGGAGCTAGAGATAGCGCCAGACTTTTACTGACTAAAACCCCACTCCAGTTCCTTCTAGCCTTCATACCGGGGCTCGAGTTCCGGTATGAAGGCATCAAACTCACTCCTATTCCTTCGTTGCCTTTTGTACCGAGGCTGAGCTACCTTTCGGAGCCAAACCTGGCCCCAGTAGACTTCGACCCAGCTGGGCCCCTGCTGTTGCTGACAACTCCTTGAGGCGGGAACTACTTTTTCATGGGTTAAGACGTTGGCCGAAGACAGTCACATCAAGAGTATGAATATATTGTAATAAGTAACCATAATTATGAGTGAAATTGGTATTTTCCACGTTTCATTTTGGTAGTCTAACAGCTTAGAAAAAATAAATTAGGTGACCGGACGCAAATAAAGTACCAGGGGCTCAGAAAAACTTAGAGAGATTTTGGGATTTTATAGGTTATAATAATAATAATAAGTTCCATATTTCGCTTCTTTTCATTACAATGACCGCGGGCGTTCAAATCATCGGTTAACCTTTTGAGGAATCTTTCCAACGCTGCGTCTTGCCACTTCAGTACCTTAAGGCCCCGTCGTTCATCTGGTCTATGAGCAATATGTGTTTATAATGTTTAGATTGATGAAAGAGGATATGCAACAATCGGTAGCCCGTACTACCGATTGTTGAAGTTCGCAAACAGAGGATTCTCCTTTCAAAATTAAGTTCGAACACCCAAAATTCCCAATTTTATTACTTTGAGAAAAACATTTTTATTCCCCTAACCCTGCCTCCGACCCCGAAAAGAAACCTTGTCAACTTGCCATTAACGTTTTTGTTCTCAAAAATAAATAATTTGATTCCAATAAGGATTGTTATAGCTTTCCTTTGGCGAACCAAACGTTATTTGGACCACATTAACAGTTCTGACGGTCCGTGAAATGCGAAGTTAGTTCCACGACATTAGTGCTTATACCTTCGTGATTTACGAGCGGTGTCGTGGCTTCGATTCCCGGCTGTGTATAAATAGCCTGATGACTGGACGGTAGAAATGTTTTACCTATAGCCCTATATATGGTACGTATATGAAGTGTAAAGATCGGAACTTAATAATATTCTACAGTAACTTTGTTGTATTCTCCAATATAAATATTATAGCCAAAATTTGTTCAATGTAACACACATTTTAATTAAAAGGTTTTACTGGTGCCATAGTGACAGCAGAACACTGACTCCCAAGGCACAGGATCTCCTAGTTTGGGAGTCAGGGTTTACTCAATCTGTGTGACCTTTAATTTAGCTGTAATTTATATACACACCTAGTACTTAAGTCAAGTTAAAGGTTTCTGTATAAATAAAGTTTATTATTATTATGGTTTTTTAGGTAATTTTTCTCAGGCCAATACCTGGTGTTCTATCGGAATCTCACGGGTGTGAACCAAGGTGAGATCCTAATAATTGAGTTTAAGATGGTAAAAGACTTTGTGCTGGATTTAAGTTATTATCTAAGTCCAGTTGTAAAAATTTTCTAACTATACGACACGTGTTCAAAATTGCCAAATTATTATTATTATTATTATTATTATTATTGTAAGAAAACCAAAATTCGAAACGGATTTATTTTCCAACTAGATTACTCCCATGTGCCATTCCATTGTATTCATTTCGATGTGAGTCAGAGTTTTTTTTTAAATAAATTTCGGGACTTTTGGTCATAGGAAGACCATGCCAGTCCCATCGAAATCTATTACAAGTAAAGCTAAATACCTTATCAATGATTAGAGCTCTAAAACCTTACTAACTAATTTATAAACAGCGATAGCTGCGTAGATAGCTTTATCAATCTTAATTCCAATAAGCAAATCTGGATGTAGTAAAAATTATAGGAAAAATTCTATAAACGACTTGACATGATTCCTGAATATGATACACATATGAACTGTATCACCATTCCAGATGCTAGACAAGATTTACTGAAACAGAATATTGAAAAAAATCACAGACACAGCACATCTTCAAATGCAAATCACACCTCATTTCCCGCGCAGACAAAATGGCAGACAGACAGACAATGCCATTGTTTATATTCCACTAGATTAGGACGCCTCACAGAATTCCACCAGCCATTTGTACAAAGAAAATGATATACTAGTCATCCGTGCGTATGACGACACGCACGTCATTTACAAATATTAAAAGAATCCAGAAAATCCTAAAAACGAAGCTCAAGGTCCTTATTTCAAAGCAGTAAGAGCTATAAGGATATATAATCGGTAATTCGAAGTAGGAAGTGAAAAGGTTGTTGCAAATCCACAAAATTCCGAGTGGAGAATAAAATATGACATGTGTGGCCTCGGATGTAATAAAATAACAATTTTTGTGTCCGCCCCTCAGGCACAGTTTCAGATTCTCGAATAGTTCCACGTCTTTGAGTAAGTAATTTTCAATGGTCTTAGTTCTTGAGAGGTTTTGTGTTTCTATAGAAGCTTATGTTCCTTTGAGCATGTTTATTCTTGGTTAATTTACTTTAATTCTAGAAATTACAGTCTTAGATGTTCATGGTTTTAATCTAATAAGAAATTCTTCAAGTGATTTCAAATTTAATAAAATTCTAACAAGAAATATTTAATTTAACTTCATTATTGTGGTCCGTCTTTTTTTTTTTTTTTTTTTTTTTTTTTTGTCGACGGGGAAAATCATCATTGACGAAACCCGCTCTTGGGTGGAGCGGGAGACAGTGTCAGAATCTTACTGACTAAAAACCCCGCGCCGTTCCTTCTAGCCTTCATACCGGGGCTCTAGTTTCCTTTCGGATAACCCCGACCCCGGTAGGCTTCGACCCCGATGGGCCCCTCCTGTTGCTGACAACTCCTTGAGGCGCGCGGGAACAGTGCGCGCCGTCGACGCCTTGGCTCGGTCCGGACAGTTACCGGACGATCGGACAGCGAGCTACCCATGGCTCGCCGTCCGCGAGCCCGCGTCTACGGTGGCTGGAAATCGGGATCGGAATCCCGGCGGCGGCGGTGGGGGCGCCGTTGCCTGATGCGGTCTGCCTCCTCCTTTGCTAGCATTACTGCTTGCATTACCGCCTGCCACTCCTCCTCGCTCCGGACCATGGCCTGAACCAAGGCCCGGCGCGAGAGGTCTCCGCCGCCGATCACCCCCACGAGGACACGGCGTTGCTCCGCCCAAGCAGGGCACACCTCAACTGTGTGCTCCACCGTGTCCTCCGGGCGTTCCGCACAGTGGCGGCACCCGGGCGTCTCTTCCGCTCGAATCCGATGCAGGAACCTCCCGAACTTGCCATGTCCGGTGAGGACCTGCGTCATGCGGAAGGTAAGGACGCCGTGAGGTCTTTCCAGCCACGCCTCAAAGAGGGGACTTACCGCCATAATTGTGGCGTGCCCAATTGTGGTCCGTCTTGGGCAAAATATTCATCAAACCGCAAGAAGAGAACTTTAGATAGATACACTTTTTATTATGTACTCTAAAAATACAGTAGGATCATAAAACTAACAGTGTGAAACAATGCGTAGCCTAATAGCTAAACGTGTTTTTTTGCAAACAACCACATTGGCAGGATTTGACAGAGAAGGAGAAAAGATACTCAGGTAGAGTGGTGGTAGAAGATAGATTAAAGTTATAAATTTCTTCTGATCTTTAACATATTATAATTAGCTTTATAATGTTCTTAATGTTGGCAATTAGGCCTGTTTGCTTTCTAGTTAAGAGAATGTTCCGTAATCCACTAAAAGGGCACAGTGGTAAGTTAAGCAATGTGAATGCTTCAATCCAAACATCATCAAAGCTACCAAAACCAAATGCTCTGCTTGTATGCATAACACTGCAGACTGCAGTCAAATGAATAATTCAAAGAGCACCGAATCACACGCAACAATTAAATGGGGGTAAATAGAAATCAATTAGTGAGAGCCGCGGGCTATTGATGAATTACACCATTTACATGGTGAGAGGGGGTGGAGGGACGTAGCGGTTAATGGTTTTATTGAAGTGTCAAGGTTTGGGGTTGAAGATGTGCATAGTAATGAAAGTGGTAAGTTTGGAGATGAAGTTTATGAGATGGATTTTAGTCTATGGAGTGAAATCTATGCGGCAATTTTAGTTATACACTAATTGATTACAAGTATATAAATCTATATTTGACAATATAAAGCTGATGAGTTTGTTTGTGTAAAAGTGCTAGTTTTAGTAACTACTGGTTCGAATTGATTTTGTTTTAGCGTTGGATTGCCTATTTATCGAGAAAGAATGCTATATGCGCGGATGACACTTCGGGGGACAACTAGTCGTAATATAAAATTGTTGTAGTTTTGCGTCTCGTTTCTATGCAACTGAACAATTTATGTAGATTCATTGAAACCGGTGGGATTTCGGTAAAGTCAGGCTGAGTGATTTTATTGTAGTACTTATTGGTTACTTCAGCTAAATTGGTCGAGAAGTCTTAACATATCCTCACAAAAAAAGGGTTGCCTAAAATTTGCATGGGATAAGTACCATCTTTTTTGTGTTAGGATTTATCAAATGCCTTCTCCCTCTTTAGGGTAGAGTGTGAGGGCGTTTCAGAATTTTATTGACTAAAACCCTACTGTGTTCCTTCGATAGCCCTTTGCGTTTTACCTCTAGGACCATGGTAACTGTTTCAAACGCGTCCACATATGTGTAGGTTGATTTTTATGCTAAGATTCGATAATTGAACGCTAAAAGTAATCAGTTAATTATGACCAGTTGCATTGGTCATCAAAACGGACAGATGTTAATAAAAGCGCGCCCTGTGGATCGACGCTAGCGAGTGATCCTCTGAATAATTGGTAGTGATCCATTGTATGAGGGTGCAATATCATTTATTAGGCATGCATATGACTAATGTAATAAATCTGCAAATGTGCATATTGTAAAATTGGAGTTTGTCATTGATTTTTTGCATATTTGTAATAATATTGAGAAGAAACACCTGCGTGATCTTGTTTATAGTTTACAGATTTTTTGAGCAAACTTGAACCGAATGGAACTGCATTATTATGTTTTTCAATATGTGTGAGGTTCGAATAAACATTTTTCTTTCTTTCTTTATTATTTTGAAAAACGGAAATCACATTTATTGAACGAAGGATTGAAAAAGACTTATTAGTATAAATCTCGCAGGTACATCAAAGATGTCTAGTTTAGCTGTAAGTATAGACTAATGGTGTTTGATGCTGGTCCTCCAATACAAACCTTCAGGAACAAGTGAAGAAACCAACAGTTTTTTAGGCCTTGTTCAAGGCTGCTTCCGTTATATGACTCTTTATGTCATTGGCAGTTCTATGAGCTCTAATATTTTAATTTACGTTTTCTTTGTCACAAATACCACTAACGGTCACTCTATCTATAACCTCAACATCTTCATTTTCAACATTTGAATTAAAATCTTTACCATCAATTTCCTTGTTACAACAAAGCTTGCATTCCGACCCATTTAGCATCTTAACTGTCAAAAGATCACCATTCAATTGACAACACCGCATTCCCACGATACTTAAATAATATTTAAGGACATCCGAACACTAATCCTGCGCCTACGACATCTAATAAATCGCGCCTGACCAAAGACCGACCCTTGGAACAAAACCTCCTTACCATGTGTTTGGACTACTATAACATGAGCCATACAAAAGAGGTTTTCTTGCTCACAAACATATATCAACAGCTGTCAAACCGAAAGCTGTGCAACTTCAACGCTTAGTCCTTTGTGATAAAGACGTATGGGTGCTTTAGTAAGTGTAAAGGTACTTGGTGATCTTGGTGGTATTTTTGAGACAGTTTCAATTGTTTTGTGGGATATTGTTGTGGGTCATGGGAAGTGAGGGTGTGTTTTCAGTGTTTAGTCTTGAATGTATTATTGACCGGCGGACATTGTCGGTTAGTTTATAACGCGGTATTTAGTGGTCGAGCTTGAGCGACAAGTTTTGATACTTTGGTTTATTTATTTGAGATTTCTCTTTTTTTTCAATAAATAGTCTACAGGCTAATTCTAGTTTCTTTTACATAAAAAATTAGCCAGTAGACGTGTAGCTTAATATTGCTAACGAGTTATAACTTTTCATAATATTTTCTTCCCATTTGCGAATGTTGTGGCAGATGCAAGACGCGCAGGATCGAATGTTGTGGCAACACTTGGGGCTTGTGGCAACACCAGTAGTGGACATCTTTTGGCTGAAATGCTGATGATGATTTGCGAATTAATAGCTAACCTGGAATAATATTTTTCTTATTTTAATGTATATCAACGTATTGTTCCGTTTGCTTTATAATTTTAAAATTTGGAACAAACCAGCACAGAATATTTTGCACAGAATAGTTTGTATCTTCATGCTCTCTATTCAAAATTATTTATTGCCATCAGTAAATTCCTCAAAGCATCAAGACCTCTTACAACCGCCGGCATGCGCAAGCGCCGGCTGCTTGGGCGCCATTGTTCGCCTCGCCGCGATGATATACAGCCACAAACATTCATTGTACGAGCATTGTTCCACTCGATGCACTCCACTCGATACGAGGATACGAGTCCGAGTGATGTTGTCATGTAAGAATGCGTTGTTTCTGTGAATAGGGATTTTTATTTTTGATGCTTTTGTAAATAATATAAGCATAATCAGCTCTAAAAGGTTCCCACCGCTGGGGTTCAGGTCTCTTTAGGACAGGCCCATTGCGGTTTGGTGGATGTCACTTGTCTTAAAATGTTTTGGTTCTAGGACATGCGCGTTTCGTCTCGACGTTTTCGTTCACCGGTTTTGAGAGCAGTAGTGATGAAATAAGTTACACACATATATAATACAAATAATACGGCTGGTAATGCTTATATAATCGAAGAAAAAAAAGGCTGGCGTTTAACCACCATCTCACATGATGGTAAGCGATGAAGTGATCGACGATACGGTAGAAGTAACCTATTCACTCTTGACTTAAAGACCCCCAAGTTAATCCTAAGCTATCAGGAAACATAGCCTCCGGCAGGGAATTCTACTCCTTGGATGTACGCACATTAAATGTGTTCCTAAAACGTTTTGACAATTCCTTGAGGCATGCGTGAAACACTATGCGCCTCAAGGACTTGGGCTCGGTCCTGCCGGTTACCAGACGATCTACCCATAGCTCGCCATCCTCAAGCCTGAAAAAGAAAGCCTTGGAACTGTCCTTAAAACTTATGTAAGAACCAATTACCAATGTATGTCGTTCAACAAACAAAGTCGCACTTTTAAAATTCTAATTAAAACCAGTGAATCGAGTTGCGAATCGATATGCAAGTCAATCGGGACGTGGGGCGGAGCTCCCATGTTTTTCATTACCGTGCGCCCCTCGATGTCGAACAAAACCATGGTGCCATTGTCTTTTAACCATTGCGGTTGGTGAATTCGCGGTAAGGTTGGTAGAATTACTCTGAATGGAAAAGAAATTCGTGTTATTGCAATTAGTTATCATAAAAATCGGTTTTCTTTAACTCACAATTAGAAGCTTTACTCATATAATATAATTGGGTCAGTTGTTTTTTACAGTATCACTTCATTTGTAAATCAAAGTTAAACTAATTTCTATCATTCTATGTTATTTGACAGTGCCAAATATAAACCTAGATAGTTCTACTTATTTACTGAGACTGGTTACTTTTGGGAAACTAGTAAAAAAATACGAATTTTAAAGATTTTGGTTTCTGAACTATGAATAGTTAGTCAAGTTCTATGATAAGTTGGTCAGGTTTAATGATATATTGGTCAGATTATTTGATTTATTGGTCAGATTATTTGATTTATTGGTCAGATTATTTGATTTATTGGTCAGAGTTTTTAATTTATTGGCCAGGTTCTATGATTTATTAGTCAGAAACTATGATTATTTGCCCAGGTTCTAATTATTTTCCCTCGGTTCTTGAATATTTTAAAAATTACCTATCACTTAATATTTAACTGTTAAAAAATAAAGACAAACTTATTGAGTATCATTACCAAGTTACCACCACAACCGATAAAAACAAAAAGAACACATAGTAGTTATTATTTAACGATGTGACAGCAATAAAGTGTCTGACCACAGCTGACCACATCAATGTCTCCGTGGATATTATACGCTGATGTTCGTTTATGGCTCTTTTTGCAGACATTAACTGTGATTGATTTATAGTACCCGTCTAGCGACAATTTACTTATCATAAAAGTGATTTTTGATATAGTGTTTAGGTATTTTATGTTTTCAAAAAAAATTAAAAACGTGAAGAAACGGAATCTAACCCGATCAGTAAGAAATTACGTAAAGAAAATGTATAATTGAGGAATGGATAGGTTGCCCAGAGTGACTACGGATTTAATTTTTTTTTTGGCCATAAAAATATTCCTTTAATTTACTATAGGTATATAAAATAAAAAGGTGGACCGATGACCTGGTCAGGGTCGCGGGAATCCGATGGATGCGTGACGCAGAATCGGTCGTTGTGGCAACGCTTGGGCGAGGCCTATGTCCAACAGTGGACGTCTTTCGGCTGATATGATGATGATACAAAATACAATACAAAAAAAATATGATTTAACAGTTAAACAAACAGATCTCAGTAACAGATCCGAGTATATGGTTTTAATTTCAGCTCGATATCTCCACGCGTTCCCGAGATAAAGGGTCTTGACAGACAGACAGACGGACAACAAAATTATCCTATAAGAGTTCCATTTTTTTCCTTTTGAGATACGGAAACCTAAAATCAGAAATCTATTCCATACTTTCAACAGTATCGAATGTCCCAACAGCAACGCGAAGCCTGCTCCACAAAATAAAGTTTTCCCTGCGATTAGGAAGGAGTTCAAAGTAAGAGTTTTGTCATCGGCGCATTGTGTCGAGATGGGTTCTTTAATAACGCGCGTTTTGTCTGATGCTACGCCATTCAGCCAGCAATAATGTGGAAAGTACCTTATGTTCTGCGTTCGAGCGCCACAATTTTTCGTAGTTGATTAACTTTGATTCGATTTTGTTTTGGTATTTATTTGTACTGTTTTTTTTTTTAGATTGTTTTTGAGTTATTTCAAACTAGCTTTTGCCCGCGGCTTCACCCGCGTACATAATCCCAGGATAAAAAGTATGCTATGTGTTATTCTGGGATATGGTCTACTCGTGTACCAGTTTCATCGAGATCCGTTCAGTAGTTTTTGCGTGAAAGAGTATCAAACATCCATACATCCATCCATCCATACATACAAACTTTCGCATTTATAATATTAGTAGGATGCTTGCCATAAACTTATTGGGTTATTTATGTTAAAATTATTAAGAGTTAACCAACTTTGTGTTAACCTGTTGTTGGACCAACTCTAGTTTTTGTTCTTTTTTATTTAACCGACTTCTAAAAAAGGAGGAGGTTCTCAATTCGGATGTTTGTATGTTTTTTTTTTATGTTTGTTCGCGCATAACTTTGTCGCTTGCCAACCGATTTGAAAAAATATTTTTTGTTAGAAAGGGTTTACTTCCCAAATGGTCCCATAGTCACTAAGTTGGGATCTGATGATGGAATCTTGACGAAATCGAAGGAACTCCTCAAATTCAATGTAATTTTTTAGTGAAGTCGGTTATTTTTTTTTATAAAAAGGCTTTTTTATCACAATATTTTTGTCACTATAACTACCTACATGTGGAAGCTTGTAATTAGCAATTTAATTACCTACTGTTATCATTATGTAGTTATTAGCCTGTAAGCTTTCCTAAAATGTAAAAAATAAATAAATAACTGACAGGTTTGTCTGGCCCTAGCGTATATGCTTAAGGCTGCGGTCTTTTAAAAATTCACCCGCGGCAAATTATTAGTGCATCTTTGTATGCTTTTTTTGAACAAAATAATGAAACAACTTGAAATATTATTATATCACATATTTAACCATACTATGAGTAGTAGCCAGTTATTTGTTTTTAAGTCAATTTGGGTGTATTATGTTTGGTAAATCAAGCGTTAAACATAGCTCTTTCGTGCCAACATCATTTCGACTTATGTTTGTGAGCTTCGTTAATGGCATAATATAACGAATTTACAAATCTTACGAATGGAAACTTAGCGCAACATTATCATCTTTGAAATGCAGTCATGGCTAGTTCTAATTATGTTTCATTTTCTTATTTAATTCATGAATCCCCAAGCGACCACCGGTGGCCGCGCATCTATTGTCTTACTATTGTGTCTCTAATTGACGGTATCTGAAGGGTTAAGAAGTAATGATTTTAAAAGATGTCCAAAAAATGTGTACAAATACTAATAATTTATACACATTTTTTGGACATCTTTTAAAATCAATATTTTTAATAAATTATGGTGATTTGGATTTTAACTTTTTTATTTTTTGCTTTATTGAAGTTTTATCATCAAAATAATCTAATTATGATGTAACTACGATGCTTAGTTATTGTGAAAAAAAACATTTAATAAGAGCCAAATGTTGAGAATTTTGATGAAATTGTGACTTCTGAAATAAGAAAATGAAACATAATTAGAACTAGCCATGAATGCATTTCAAAGATGATAATGTTGCGCTAAGTTTCCATTCGTAAGATTTGTAAATTCGTTATATTATGCCATTAACGAATCTCACAAACATAAGTCGAAATGATGTCGGCACGAAAGAGCTATGTTTAACGCTTGATTTACCAAACATAATACACCCAAATTGACTTAAAAACAAATAACTGGCTACTACTCATAGTATGGTTAAATATGTGATATAATAATATTTCAAGTTGTTTCATTATTTTGTTCAAAAAAAGCATACAAAGATGCGCTAATAATTTGCCGCGGGTGAATTTTTTGCAAGACTCCAACCTTAAGGAATACTTACTGCTGGGCAGTTTCTACTCTTTAGTGGGTAGTTCGAAAGAGTTGCCCTAGAAAGCAAAGGGCAACTGAAAGACACAGGTAGGTTTTAGTCAGTAAAAGCCTCCCTCTCGTTCTACCCTAGAGCGGAGCGGGAGATGTTATTGGAATATTACAAACGTCAAAAAAAAAAAACGTTTGTTTGACAATACCATAACCTAAGGGGTATTTAAGTCAAGAGTGAACAGGTTGCTTCTAGGCAAGCGTGTTCCAACGTCGTCCACATCATCGCTTTCCATCAGGTGAGATAGTGGTCAAACGCCTAAGTATGCATAATAAAAAAAATACCATAGTGCAAAATCGCAATTCACCAAAAACAACCCAACATCATAGACATACTCATCCATATCTATACCACACTGGTCACATATCAATTACACAGCAAAGAGGTGTAAAAAGTTAATATAATTAAAGTCAGCTGGGACTCGAACCCAGTACACACAAAGCCCATCAATTAGCGGCCGCGGCCAGTGATCCATCAGGGGAGGCATCAACGTTTTAATTAAAGAATCCACCCTGGTAACAGGCGGTGACAATATTCAACCCTTTTATGAGTAATGCACTGTGACTGTCCTGTAGATACGTACCATCAAAGGCACTTCCGCCTGACCACAACTAAGTTCATTTTTGCTTTTTTTACGGTGGGTAAAAATCATTCAATGATAACCCCCGCTCTTAGGTGGAGCAGGAGATAGTGTCAGACTCTTACTGACTAAAACCCACCCCGTTCCTTCTAGCCTTAATACCGGGGCTCGAGCTCCCTTTCGGATAACCCTGGCTCCAATAGGCTAGACCCAGCTGGGCCCCTCCTGTTGCTGACAACTCCCTGAGAAGTTCATTTTTACTTGTACTCGAAACGAAAACTCAGAGAATTATAAAAGCGTATTTTTTTTAAGTGATCAGGCAGAAATGACCGTAGTCTATGTTTACCTGGATATTATTAAAAAATAAAAAATAATGCAGACTAAAATAATGTCCATTTAATGTTACAAACGAGGGCTTTAAAATCTAAGTTAGTATTCCGTGGCCCTAGCGAGAGGCCCTATAGGTCCCCATGGTTTTCTCCACCTTGCAAAGGTATATATTCCAACGCTGCGTCTTCCGGTAAGTACGTGATCGCCATTCTAGAACCTTTGCCTTACCACCTATGCTTCGAGCGATAGGCTCTACCACTTTAGTTTAGCGAATCTTTGGTCTAGGTTGAATACCTTTACCTTGGCTCTCCAGCAAAAACTTTATAATATTTTTACCTGTAAATGTAAAATACTTCTGCCATTACATTATATTCGAGAAAACCTTGTAAAAGACGAAGAGCTCATTAGAATCCCCGTCTCAGTGCTAATCTCAACGTTGTCTCTTTGAACCGTCTTTACATTATACAGGCAGAATCATAAAATGTTAATTCTCAAGATTCCGATGGAAGTAATTCGACCTAATTAAGCCTTGTTCTAAAGACAAGCGTTATCTTTGAACTTACCTGTTTTTGAATGCTTTCTACCTTCTGTTAGAAATTTATTCTGGCTTACAAGCGATTTTGAATCTTGGTCACTGAGCAATAGAGTTGATTATTCTTTGTTGAAAGCTGAGAGACGAAGATTTTCGTGATTTTGTAGGGTTACCTGAAAATGTGTTATGATTTTACTTTTATTTTTCTTCAATAGTTATCAATCGAGCGAAAAATAGGTGAAAATACTAATTTCGTTCGCTTACCGCAAGAAGTGATGGCAATTGTTTCATTCAAATTTTGTATTTTTTTAAGCCGGGTATCTATATGTGGATCTATCTATAAATTCTACAACGTTTAGCATTAAATGCACAAAACCTCAGACACCCCAAATGATTTTTAATTCAATTGACCTAGTTCTGTGAAAAAAAAAACCATAAAAAAAGTATGTATTAAAATTTGTATCTGTTTTGAAATATGAACCTTTATTATCCCGCGTATGAGAAAATTTGATTGAACTAAAACCATATGTGTTTGTTTACCTATTTCGGCGGGTTTGCGCACACGATGGCTTCACCTATTAATAAATAGACAGAGCAACATTTTTAATGAAAATTTTTTTGAAAAATATAACCTATATTAAAAAGTGGTTCAATTGATTCTGCTCGTTATTCTGATCAAACTATTTTCAGATTTTGCGGATTTAACGTTACACGTTTCGTATACATAAAACCAACTAAACCCTCATCCTTCTTTCTTGTTTTTTTTTTTCTCAAAGTCTTGTAAAGCATCCTCCAGGTGAATCCTCACAGCCCTACCTCACAACCCTCCTTGGCCAACATTAATAAGGAGAATTAAGATTAAAATGATATTAAATTTTGATATTGTGTTGTGTACGGATTATTTCGAAGGAAATTTTAATATGGGCCTCGCTCTTTGAGTCCTTTGTGGCCTGGGGAGGCCTCTGTGTTTGTTCTGCTTAGAGGTATTATATGAGGTTGGTGAAAAAAGGTATGTCGGGAGGACTTACGAGATTATGCGCGAGTAGGTGTATGTAGATTTATGTGAATTAAATTTTGGTTAGTGTTTGATTTTTGGTTGCTTGATAAAAAGTGGTGAATATTATGTTTTATTTATTTTTTGTTTTATATTGAGTAAATAATAAGTACATTAGTGTAAAAAATAACTAATTATATTACATATATGCATGTACCTACACTTAGAACCAAAAACCTATATCTACTTATATTAAATCTGTAGAGGTATTTAGTTGTGCGCGCATCTTGTAAAATGTACGAAATCGGTGTGGGTATGATTATTACTTTGTCTATGTGAAAAAGTGTATGAGAAAACGTTATACCTCAGATCTTGATAGCTTTAGCACTGGTTTAAGTTTGACTGGCCTGTTGGTCTAGTGGTTAGTGACCCTGACTGCTATGCCGGAGGTCGTGGGTTCGATTCCCACCCAGGAGAAATGTTTGTGTGATGAGCATAATAATTTGTTCTGTGTCTGGGTGTAATTTATCTATAATATGTATGTATTTAGAAATTATAAAAGTATGTTTATCAGTTGTCTAGTACCCATAACACAAGCTTTGCTTAGCTTGGGACTAGACGGCGTTGTGTGATAATTGTGGAATATATATTATATTATATTATATTAAGTCAAAGGGACATTTCCTAAATCACAATGTTGCTCTAATTCATGTTGGTGATGGCAATGACGAAAAAATCAATATCCAGTCAATGCCATTTCACGGTCTGGTTTCATCGTACTGATTGATATCATATTGATTTTCCTAGGAAAATTATTCACTTCTAACTCGTTTCAAGATATAACATATATACCAATATATGGACAGTTACCAAACTGTCCGCCAAGTCGTCGACGACGGCGCGCACTGTCCCTGCGGGCCTCAAGGTGCAACAGCAGGGGCGCAGCTGGGTCGAAGCGTCCTGGCGCCAGGGTTAGCTTCGAAAGGTAGCTCGGCCTCAGTATGAAAACCAAGAAGGAACGGGGTGGGTTTTTTAGTCAGTAAGAGTCTGACACTATCTCCCTCTCCATTTCCTTAGAATGATTTTTACCCACCAGAAAAAAAAGTTATAAAATCTAGATGTTAAACTGTAAGCCAAACAAATATGTGTTCCTCCCATGAAACGAAATCACGACACTCAGCGTAGCAACCAAACGTTCAACCAATACGCCAACTGCGCCACAAAGACAAACAATCAAATGAAGAAAATCCCTCTCAATTTGACAAAAACAGCTCACTGCGTTTTCTATAATCACATTACCAGTCTTCAACAAACTAATTTAAAACCAGCATCAGCATTGCAATCACACCAAAAGCCTAAGAAAGCCACAAACAATATCTTTAACAAGTTCTTCGGGACTTACTTTGAATAATTAATTCTATCAGGTCAGTCCCCTCCCGGACTGGTCCAATCATCGCTAATCAATCCCTATTGTGAGCAGCTTTTTATAAATGCGTTGTAAATGCGCTTGCGTTTGTTGAAGTGGGAATATATGAGTGGTGATAGGGTATCTTTGGTTCTGAGAGGAATAGGGTTATACTTGGTGTTGTGATATTTAAGAAGGTATTTAATTGAGTTTGTACATTGGGTAAACTATTTATTACAAGCTTTTATTCAGTTCCACCTGTCCCGATGTTTGTCTGTTATCAAATCTTGTAAATTTTTGACCCACTTCCCGGTTACCGATTGAGCTGAAATTTTGCATGCATGTGTAAAGCAGATGACAATGCAAAATTATTATGACAAGGAGTTGATCTGAAGATGGAACCGGAAGGTGGCTATAGGAACTTGGTAGTTAAACGACACAACCCCATCGAGTTTGGGTTCGTATGATTTGTTTTGACGAGTATTAATATAGGTATCCCGAGCTATAAAAGCTTGCTATGAAAAAATTTTTTTCATTAAAAGCTTTATTTACCTTAACTTCGTGGATTTATAAATTATTTTTTTATTTTAATCCACTTTTTCTATCTGATAGTGTACTTTTTAGTAGGTGTCGACCGGTTTACATTATCCTTTCATACCTATTAATATTGTAACATGGAAATTAGAAATACTGTTATATCAGAAATTTTTCTAAAAAAGTGACCACCGTGGTGCATAGTAATTGATCAATTGGAACCGTGTAGAAAACGTCAAAATCCCTTTTAGCCCTTTGGGTGACTTTAAGTCTTTTGATGAGCCTTTCTGATGCGCATACCTAAAATACGTAATACGCATTCGCCACAAAATGATTTAAAAAGAATGACTGCGCAGCCACTTGTACGAAGTTCAGAGCGGTCAAGATTTTTCGGCTGTACTTTACCGAATTCTATTGCAATCATAGAGAAAACGACATAGATCCTATAATAAATTAAATCCAAGAGCGCATTAAATGGATCCTCATGATATTGTCGTAAAGCTTTCATCCAGTTTTGACAAACGAGGTGTTATTCCGAAGATAACATAAACATAAAATACAGAAATAAGATAAATGTTAGCCGCGTTAGCTTTTATGTTTTATTTCTATGTTTATGCAAATATCAATGTGTTTTATTACACACAATAGCTTGTTTTGGTATCTATTCTTCTTTTCGTTATGAATTATTTACTTTCTTGTCGATGTTTTACACGGTTGGCGTGATAGACGTGTATTTTTAGCAATTCAATTTTTTATCTAATTCATCGTCTCTAACTTGGGGTGCCACGACAGAAAACCTCCACGAGCGCCCGCGGACTGTAGTTCCCTTGCGGACACGTCCCGAGGGAAGACCAGTCTGCGGGACGGTGCACCCTGGGAGGCGGCCATAGACCCCCTTGGGCACTCCTACCCAGGGGCCTCTATGGCCGTCTGCGAATGTTCTGTCAGACGGACCGCTTCAACGCGTGTCCCTCTGCCATGGCAGAGGGCGCAGTGGCGAAGCAAGAGCGGGCTCGGTGTGCACTCACACTGCCGCCGGGCAGGCAGGAGGAAGACGTGTTCCTCCTTCTGCCACCGTTAGTCTCGTAGCCCCAGAGATTGTCCAAGGTCATGTTTCTGACTCTTGATGGGGGACGAGGGCCTTGGCTTAACCGCCCGGGCCGCGAGGAAGACAACCTCTATAAAAAATTACCCCAAACCTCCAAGCGGCGGCGCACCGTGAGGGAGGTTGTTAGCTTGACTAATGGGTAGCTAAATTAGTCTCTAGTGCGAACCACGTATTTGAGCCAGTACAGATTGAAAAATACTCGTGGGAACAACAATGGAACCATTAACGAAATTTTTCGCCAAACCTTTGGAGAGTGACGCGCGGTCGGAGTCCGACGCGCGGTCCGGAAGGAGCTCGGAGGGCTCGGAGTGTGAGGAGGCAGCGGGGACTTCAGGGAGAGGCTCAAGTCTTTCCCAGAAGAAGCGCTCCGCTTCCTTTAGGAAGGAAGACGGTTCGTCCTGCTCGGAGGGGCGGGCGAAGATCGCCACCAGCGGTCGCGGCGTAGGCCGAGCCCGCGGGAAAGGGCGAGGCTTAGCGGCCAAAAAAACCGCAGAGCGAGCCGTTAGGCTTGCCGCGGAGGGGCGCCACCCCGGCGCGGGTGACGTTGGGAGAGACCTCTCGGAGCCGTCGGGCAGCGAGAGGCGTACCGAGGCGGAGTCAGGCGGGGAGGCGGCTATGCCCTTCAAGGAGCTGGCCGTCACCCTGCTTAGGGACATGGCCCGCCAGCGGGACAAAGCCTCGCGAGAGAGGACTATCCGGCGCCACGCCGCGTCCCTCCAGGGGGCATTAGAAGCCTCCCTTGAGAAGAGGGTGGCAAAGCTCAGGAGTGAGCTCCGGGCGGAGCTCCAGGCTGAACTCCGGGCCGAGATCCGGGTGGAGCTCGCCAAAGCGCCAAATGGAGGCCGCCAGGAACCTATGGAAGAGGAGCGCGAGCAGGGGCAGGGGCAAAGCCGGCCCCAGCCCCAGCCCCAGCCCCAGCCTGAGCCGGAGAGTCAGCTGCTGTCACTTGTGCAGCAGGAGCTCGCTGCCTTTCAGCAGGGGCTGCAAAAGCAGCAGCTGGAATTCCAGCAAAGCATCCGGCAGCAGCTTTCTCTCCTGGAGGGTATAGTTCTCCGTCCTCCACTGGCGGCCTCTGGGCAGAAAAAGGCGGCTTCTTATGCCGCTGCTGCGGCCACGGCTTCTGCGCCTAAGGCGGGCCCGTCGGGGCAAGCGGGGCGCGGGGCTGCGGCGCCGGAGCCCGCGAGGCCAAGGCCGGAGCCTGCGAGGCCGGCCCCGACGGGCAAGCAGCAGCAGCGGCGGAAAAAGGGTGCGGCGGTGCCTGCCGCTAAACCGGCAGGACCTCCTGCCGCCGTGGCGACTAGGCCGCGCCTACCACCTCCTCCACCCGAGGAGCCTGGCGCCGACTGGACGGTGGTCGGCGCCAAAAAGCAGGCGGGCAAGGTGGCCAGAGCGGCCAAAAAGCGCGCGAGGCGGCAGGAGCGCAGGAAGCGGGCCATGGCGGCGCGTCTTCGCGCCCCGAATTCCGAGGCTGTAGTCATTACGCTACAGCCTGAAGCGGAAAAGAGGGGCGTGACGTACGACGACGTCATGGCGAAGGCGAAGCAGGCGGTGTTGCCCCACCTTGGCGAGCTCGGAGCCGCTGCGGGCTTCCGAATGAGGCACACAATTACCGGGGCCCGAATCCTAGAGGTCCCCGGTGCGGCCAGCGGTCCTGCAGCGGACGCCCTGGCCGCAAGGATCAGGGCGTCCCTCAGTTCGGAAGAGGCCCGAGTGTCCAGGCCCACCAAGTGCATCGACATGCGCATAATGGGCCTGGACGATTCCGTCAAGGTGGACGAGGTGGTGGCCGCCATTGTCAGGGCGGGTGGGTGCACGACCGAACAGGTTCGGGCGGGTGCCATCCGTGCTGACAGCACGGGCATGCGAGCCGTTACGGTGAGCTGTCCCGTGCAGGCGGCCAAAGCGATCACGGCTGAGGGCCGAAGGCTTTTGGTGGGCTGGGTTTCGGCCCAGGTAAAGATGCTGGAGCCCAGACCTCTGCGGTGCTTCCGCTGCCACGTGGGGCACCACGTGGGAGCCCACTGCACCGCGGAGGATCGCAGCGACCGCTGCCACCAGTGTGGCCAGCCCGGTCACAAGGCCGCAGATTGCCGTGCTACGCCGCACTGCTACGCATGTGCGGCGGCCGGCAAGCCAGCCGACCACCGGGCTGGGGGCAGGTCCTGCGACCCCCCCGCCAAGGCCAAGGGCAAGGCCCGCAGGCCCATCCCCGCCGAAGTCCTCGCCGCCGCAGCCGCCTCGTTGGCCGCCGCCGCAATCGCCGCCGCACCCGCCGCCGCGGCAGTGTCCCCTAGGGGGGCTCGGGAGGAGACCGTAATGGAGTGTCAATAACGGCCCCATTACGTCTCCTCCAGGCGAATATCAACCACTGCGCCCCCGCTCAGGATCTGTTGCTCTAGAGCATGGCGCAGTGGTTGATCAATATCGCCGTGGTCACCGAGCCGTATTTTGTCCTGCCCAGTGGTGACTGGGTTCAGGACCTGGACGGTTCGGTGACCTTAATTAAGTCGGCCGCCGCCGGTACCCCGCCCCCCGAGTCCGTCACAAGGGGGCGGGGTTGCGTGGCAGCACGGTTCGGGGACATCGCCGTGGTAGGCGTCTACCTGTCCCCGAACCGATCTCTCGACGAACTGCACGTCTCCCTGATGGAGCTAAATTCCGTCGTCGCTGGGTTCGGTTCCCTCCCCGTGGTCGTTTGCGGGGACTTCAATGCCTGGAACACGGCTTGGGGTTCCCGGTTCACGAACCAGAGGGGTCGGATGGTGGAGGACTGGGCCTTGGAGCTGGGCCTGGTCGTACTGAACCGGGGTTCTGTCCCCACGTTGGTGCGGATGCGGGGCGAGTCGGTGGTGGACATTTCGTTCGCCAGCCCCGCTCTGTCGCCGCGTGTCGTCGACTGGCGCGTGATGGAGGAGGTGGAGACGTACTCCGACCACCGGTACATCCGGTTTGACGTCTCCGCCGAAACCTCGGCCGCGCCGGTCCGACAGAGCCCTTGCGGTCCGCGGTGGGCGCTTAAGCAGATGGACCGGGAGCTCGTCCTGGAAGCCGCGACGGTACAGGCCTGGGTGCAAGCACCGGACAGGCCTGTCGACATCGACGTCGAGGCGGAGTGGTTTCAGGAGGCCATGTCGCAAATTTGCGATGCGGCAATGCCCCGTGTCCGTCCAGGACGAGCTAAGCGCCAGGTGTACTGGTGGTCGCCGGAGATCGGCGCCCTGCGCAACGCGTGCAATCACGCGCGACGCCGGTACGCCAGGCACTGCAGGCGTCGCATCCGCCCGCCGGATGCGGAGGCCAGAGAGGCGGAGCTGTATGAGGGATACAGAGAGGCAAAACGCACCCTCCGAACGGAGATCAAGCGGGCCAAACTCGAGGCCCGCAACGTGTGGCTGGGGTCTCTGAACGCGGACCCGTGGGGGCGCCCGTACAAGTTGGTACGGGACAAGCTTCGCCCCTGGGCTCCGCCGCTGACCCAGAGTCTCCGGCCCCAACTCGTGGAGGGTGTGGTTAGCACTCTGTTCCCTGCGCGGGGGGAACACTCCCCCCCGCCCATGGCTCCGCCTCCGCCAGCAGTGTCTGACGCGGATCGCAACAGCGACGACGACGAAAATGCTCCAGAAGTGACCGAGGTAGAGTTGAGAGTGGCGGTGCGAAGGCTGAGTGCCAAAAACACCGCCCCAGGACCCGACGGCTTGCCAGGGAAAGCCTGGGTCCTGGCCATGGAGGCTCTCGGGCCTCGACTGAGAGGGCTCTTTAGCGCATGCCTGGAGAGGGGCCAGTTCCCACTTCGTTGGAAGACGGGAAAACTGGTCCTCATAGCGAAGCCAGGGCGCCCTGCGGACTCTCCGTCCGCATACCGGCCCATTGTGCTGCTCGACGAGGTGGGCAAGCTCTTTGAAAGAGTGATTGCAAACCGCCTCGTCGTGCGGCTAACACGGGTGGGGCCGGACTTGTCGGACGGACAGTTCGGCTTTCGCAGGGCGCGCTCTACAATAGACGCCATCATGCGCGTGCGAGCCCTCACGACAGGGGAAGCGGTGTCCCAGGGTAGGTGTGTCGTGGCAGTGTCCTTGGACATTGCCAACGCCTTCAACTCCCTGCCCTGGAGTACGATCCGGAGGGCACTCCGGTACCACCGGGTGTCCGAATACCTCTGTCTAGTGGTCGAGGCGTACCTGTCAGACAGGTACATTGTCTACCCCGGTCACCAGGGAGACTGGAATCGTCGAGAGATGTCGTGCGGTGTTCCGCAGGGGTCGGTTCTAGGCCCACCCTTGTGGAACATCGGCTACGATTACGTGCTGCGCGGCGACTTCCCTGACGGGGTCAGCGTGGTTTGCTACGCAGACGACACGCTGATCCTAGCGCAGGGAGAGTCGCACCAGGCGGCGGTCGCTCTAGCGACACGCGGGGTTGCGATAGCCGTTGGTAGGATCCAGGAGTTGGGACTCGAGGTGGCGCTGCATAAATCCGAGGCAATGTGCTTCCACGGCCCTCGGAACGCGCCACCATCGGACTCCCAACTTACGGTAGGAGGAGTTCGCATCGGCGTCGGGTCGACGATGAAGTACCTGGGACTCGTTCTCGACAGCCGATGGAATTTCGGAGAACACTTCCGACGTTTGGCTCCCAAACTCAACCGGGCCGGGGCTGCTCTCAAGCGGCTCCTGCCCAATCTTGGGGGTCCAGACGCCTCCTGCCGGAGGCTCTACGCGGGGATCGTTCGGTCCATGGCCCTCTACGGGGCGCCGGTGTGGGCGCCGTCGCTGGCAAAGCGACCGGCGTCCATACTGAACGCCTGCCAGAGGGTCATGGCAATACGGATGGTGCGGGGTTACCGCACGATCTCCCGCGAAGCGGCGAGCCTTCTGGCTGGCCTACCACCGTGGGATCTGGAGGCAACAGTCCTTGCACACATGCACGACATGCGCGTGGAGATGCAACGCCGGGGTGAAAGTCCACTGCCGCAACATGTCAAGGCATGGCGGACAGAGCTCCGGCGGGATCTCATGGTGAAATGGCGTCAACGGCTATCGCAACCCAGTGCTGGGCACGCCGCGATTATGGCGGTAAGTCCCCTCTTTGAGGCGTGGCTGGAAAGACCTCACGGCGTCCTTACCTTCCGCATGACGCAGGTCCTCACCGGACATGGCAAGTTCGGGAGGTTCCTGCATCGGATTCAAGCGGAAGAGACGCCCGGGTGTCGCCACTGTGCGCAACGCCCGGAGGACACGGTGGAGCACACCGTCGAGGTGTGCCCTGCCTGGGCGGAGCATCGCCGTGCCCTCGTGGGGGCGATCGGCGGCGGAGACCTCTCGCGCCGGGCCCTGGTCGAAGCCATGGTCCGGAGCGAGGAGGAATGGCAGGCGGTCGCCTCCTTCTGCGAAGCAGTAATGCTAGCAAAGGAGGAGGCCGACCGCATCAGGCAACGGCGCCCTCGCCGCCGTCGCCGGGATTCCGATCCCGATTTCCGGCCACCGTAGACGCGGGCTCGCGGACGGCGAGCCATGGGTAGCTCGCTGTCCGATCGTCCGGTAATGGACCGAGTCCAAGACGTCGACGGCACGCACTGTTCCCGCGCGCCTCAAGGAGTTGTCAGCAACAGGAGTGGCCCAGCTGGGTCGAAGCCTACTGGGGACAGGGTTGTCCGAAAGGGAGCTCGTGCCCCGGTATGAAGGCTAGAAGGAACGGCGCGGGGTTTTTAGTCAGTAAGAGTCTGACACTGTCTCCCGCTCCACCCAAGAGCGGGTTTCGTCAAAGATGATTTTCCCCGTCGACAAAAAAAAAAAAAAAAAAATCGTCTCTAACTTAACTTTGAGATAGTTATTTTTAGGCCGTGGGTTTTCTGTTTGAACCTCCGCAATTCTGCTTACGCAGGGACAATCTGACTAATTAATATTAAAATTTTTTTTCAAAAAAATATTGGTTATGGGGTTTTTACAATAAACCATTTTTTTTTTCTATATATTTAGTCGCTTTCTTCAACCTCTATATCTCCTCTATATCTATGCATCACCTAATATCCTCTATATCTATACTGCCTTATAATATAAACCAAATTAATTTGTCAAAAATTTACAGAATAAAAAAAATTAAATAACTATAATATTATATGTGTACACTATACAGTTAACGAAAAAATATAATAAGTAAATAGCATAATATGAGGAAAAATTTAAATTTTTGTTTATAATTCAAAAACTACTGGTCTTAGTTAAAAAAATATTTCACCAGTAGAACCCTACTTAGCCACTGTTTGACATAAGTTATATATTTTCTACTTTCACGTGGGTGAAGCTGCTGGCAGAAGCTTGTTGTTAATATCTAGAGATAAGAGACCATATCTTCAGGTATACAAATCGTTACTCATATCTAGTATGTATCTTACACGTCGATTTGTTTAGTAGATAGTTTAAATAGGGACGTCCAAGCATAAAAACATTTAGGTATTGTATTTTGTTTTAAAAATAATTTGGATATACCAGGATATTCATATACTTAAGTATATAGACATATTTAACAGAAGAAAAGAGATGTACAGGATAGCTAGACGATAAAAGATATAGATGTTATCTAAGAACAGTGTAGACTCTGTTCTTACATAATATCTATCAATATTGTAATACATACCACTTTTTTTAAAAGTAGAACCAGCAGTCCATGGTTACCATGGAGTTTCTTGCTGGTTCTTCTCCATAGGAAACGACCAATTTGGAACTGTACAGTAGGCCTACATGAAATAAAATATTTTGACTTTGACTTTGTTACAATAAAGTAGTCAACTCAGTCAGTGATAGCCAGAAAACTGTTTGGTATAATTTACATCTACACTAATATAATAAAGACGTAAAGTTTTTTTTTATATTTTTTTTTGTTTGTAGGAAGTAATCTCTGGAAGTACTGGTCCGCTTGATAATTTTTTTTCACCGATAGAAAGCTGCTTTATTTCTGAGTGACAGGCTATATTTAAGTCTCGAGCAAAAGCTAGTTGTTTGATATAATGGGTTGAAGAGCCCTTACTTTTTTTATTTATTAATAATCTGGCATCTTTGATCAGTTATCGGGCTAGGAATAAATAGGTTTTTGGAGCAAAATACCCAAGACTATTTTCAAAATTTTAGTCATTTCAATATCCGCACTGCTGGTTAGTTTGGGTGGATTGAAAATAGTGCTTGTATTTAGAGATACTTAGGTAATAAAATTAACTTGAAATCAATACTAACTAGCCACCTGATTATACTACACCCCGTGCGTGCATCTCAAACACGCGATCGTTTAGTCAGCACTAGAGCTAGACGACGTGACACGTTGTTGTATGACCCTACTATTAATCATTAACACGCTGGTTTATATATATTGCTATCAGTATTTACTGGTTGACTTTAGTACCTATATATTTTGTGCTCTGTATGTCTCCAAAGTAAACTTTAGAACGTTTAAAAAAACATACTTAAGTACAATATAAAAATAAAAAAGAGTAGCTTTAGTATAAAATATAGCTTTAGTACTTAATGTTCTCACTGCTGGGATTCAAGCCTACTCTCTAGGACAGGGAATGAGCCGTAATCCACCACGCTGGTCCAGTGCGGGTCTGTTACAGGTCATGGTCTACCCGTGTACCAAGTTTTATCGAAATCCGTTCAGCTGTTCAAGCGTGAAGAAGTAACAAACATACACACACATACTCACAAACTTTAGCTTTTATAATATTAGTGTATTTTTTTTTTATTTTGGCATCAAACAGTCATATACAAAAATTTTATTCTTAACATAATTGTTTTCTTATGTTGACAATGTAATATTTAGGTAAAAATTTAACACAATACACTCTATTATGGAAAGACGCATCTGAATTTATATATATATATATATATATATATATATTTACATATACTATTACCTGTTTAAAGGCTAAGTAAGAGTGGTTTGGTACGTAATTGTCAAGTTAGCAATATTAATAGATGTTAGTGGTTTATTAATTGTTATTGACATGCGTTATTACCTAAAAACTACCTCTAGTCATTTGTAAAAAACTAACAACCATGCAGGAGTGTATTACTAACATCATAAACAACAACTTTTACAAAAGACCATTCATTTACCAAAAACGAACCTTCATGACCTTCGTTGTTCTAACACATTTCATTTCTGTATTTTGCTATAGGTAAGTACAAACCTACGGCTGTATGAAGCGACGCAAGCGCATCAAGCAACCACGCCGCTCGATCCTCCGCTATTGTAGATACTATCGCTTGCTTCGATTTCATAATATTTAGAACGTGAAATTTAAATAATTTTATTTTTGTATGAAAATCTGATGAACTCAAATATGATAAAATTTTAAAGTTATAGAACAAAAGTTGTGGTTTATGATGTTAGTAACATAGTCCTGAGAGGTTGCCAGTGTTTTACAAATAACCCTGTACATTTTTACGGCCTAAGATTGCACGCAGTAACAGGTCCATCTGTTTATCACCAATTTACTTGAAAGTGTTCAGAAATGTCGTACTGTAATTATGTGTCATTCGTTTATCTGTTACATGGAAGGTTTATGTTTAATTAACATTTGCCTTTTAACGTGTAACGCTTTCAAGTTAATCTGAAATACTCCATAATCAAGAATTAATTTTTATTAAATAAGTTTTGAGCAAGATTATACACTTATCGAAGATTCGTAGAAGTAAGTACCTATCTACTATGAGTATGCATTTCTTTGATAGGTAACTTAACTTCTAGGCAAGCGTGTGCAATTATCACTCACCAACAGCAGGAGTAGCAGAGGTGGCCGAGTGGTAACGGCCCCGACTTACGAGATGCAAGTCACGGGTTCAAACTCAGCCAGACGTATTACTTTATTTATTACGTTATTTCATCACCACTGCTCTCAAAACAGTGAAGGAAAACATCGTGAGGAAACGCCGCTAGAACAAAAAATTCGAAGACATGTGACATTCCCTCTTCAAGAGAGGAGGCCTGATTCCCAGCATGCAGCAGTGAGAAAATTATAAAGCCGACTATGCTATGCTATCAGCAGGCTTAGCCCAGTTACATCCGCTTTGTTTCGGTTTTTCGTCGATCACCTAGAGTCAGCTACGCCTCCGATTCCTTTGTTCTGACCACGTGACTGAGCGTTGAGATGACGTCACTCCCATACATTTGAAGTATTTTACTAGCGGTAACGATTGTAGATTATCTAAGCTGTTAAGTGCACTAATGTTCAAATACCAGGCCACTATTGAAATAAAATAGAAACATTTTCAATATTCATCATCATCATTTCATCAGAAAGACGTCCATGAACAAACGTGACACTACAACGACGGGTCTTGCGCATCTCGCTTCATCCATCAGATTCTCGTGACCCTCACCAGCTATTCAGTCTACTTTACCGGAGGCCTTAAATGCATTAGGTTCAATTTACTAACCTAAGTTATTAAGTTGGCAGTTTTTTGATGAGTGTAAAGATACTAATTTGATTTTAACCTTTAGTTTTTGTGAATTAAAGATATAATTATACATGGTAATCCTTTTACGTGTTTTTATCTTAGTAGCCACTGACTTAAATAATTTTGATTTTCAAATTTTCAGTTTTAAAACAAACTTTTCCTTAATCAACGCCACCAAATCTTCTCCTCACATATCAAATTAACATTTCAATTTGAATTTTTTGCGGTCACACGAAACCCTCCATTAATTGGGTTATAGAGGGTTACCTCAAGGGAGGGAAGGGTTAACTCCTCAGGGATGAGGCCACAATTGATTGAGATGGATGTTGTCAGCGAACAAATTCAGAGACAACTTTTTACTCCATTTTTTTTCTCCCCTTGTATTGTATTTTAATCTTTTTGTTTTGAATTAAAAAAGGGTGGTTTTGTAACCAGCCTGTTAGGTAGCTAATTGTTTTTAAACTTCTTGAGTGGTTTTACGATTGGTCCTAAGATATTTCGTTGGTTTTGTTTGTCTGTTTTATGACTGCAGGGGAACTAATTTGAAGTTGAGAAGTGGTTATTGGTGTTTGTCAAGGCTGATTTAAAAAGAATTGGGGGAGTTAAAGGGTTTTAATCAGTAGCTCAGCTGCACACAAACTGTAGTTATAAAAAATGTAGAAATAAAAAAGTATGCCTATGTCACACAGTGTTAAAGTTGCACTTTAACACTGCGTTGGGTGAAACAATGTTTAAAATCGATTCAGTAGTTTTTGAGTTTACTAATTCATTACAAACATGAATAAAAAAATCCAGAAATACAAATCTTCCTTCTTTGTTTATAATATTAGAATATAATAAATTAAAAAAAAAGTATAAATGTTGTACACCCTATGAATATGTTACAGTTGTTATTTGTTACAATAATCATTATAAAAAAACATTTAAAGCAACATAAGATGCAGTATTCGATCAGTAGTCATTTAATATTAATAAATAAAAACGCTGGTATAGTCCCCAAGTCCAATGGCATATGTATTCTCGTTGACCTTTCTCAAATAATAAACATAAAGTCGTTGAAATAGAAGAACAAACAAACCAGAAAAACGGTACCCGATTACATCCTATATCAACGAAATATCATCGATCACTTCCCATCTGCTGCAGTTTAAGTACATCGAACAATGCCAATAGTTCCCTCAGACAATGTTACTATCAAAACGTTCGATCGCTCCGGACGATACAGCTTTACATAAATACCTTATGTAACAAAGATCACGCTTCCACCGTCCTAATCTTTTGCGAACGTTTCAAAGACCAAACAACGATGAACTTAGAAAATTCAGCATACATTGCACGTTTGTTTTTTGATTTTAAATTCAAAATCCAAATTGGGAAGGCAATGGATTGGGGTCAGAAGTAATGGTCACTGGATTTAAAGCAATGTTAGTTGGTAAAAGACAGATGTGCGATAACCCAAGATAATCCTGTGATAAGATCTTATACGATTTGCCTTAGCGCACGGTAGTGAGGTTTACGTCTAAAGTCCGAGACGGTATACTCGCGAAAGTCGGGATCGACTGATATTTGATAGGTTTTACTTTTACGTAACATCTGCGTTTTGTTCAGAGTTTATGAAGCTTGATTTGGACTGTCAGTATTATGTTGCAAATTACAATAGAGAGCTGACGTAAGTATAGCAAAGATAGATGATGAACATGAGATCTTGTACATTCTACTATATGATTCCTTTGTTCTGTGCATATATACATCGTTCTGGCTATTCTTTTCTTTAATTAACAAGTATGTTTAATGTTTGCATATATTCGCAACATTATGCAAATTTTGAAGAAAAGTGTATCAGTGCATGTTGCTTACAAAGGTAAAAAACTAATTGCTGTCTATTTTTTTTTTAATTGTCATAAACTAGTGTTTGACTGCGATCCCACCTGATGGTAAGCAGTGATGCAATCTCTGATGGTTAGGCGCACTAGTTTATTAAAAACTATTCTATTCACTCTATTCTTGAAGACACCCAAATTATAATCGGACGGAAAGACCGATAATAATTTTAAATGTAAACCCTAACATTTTAGAAAAAGCGCAATGTCTAGGATAGAAGAGCTCTAAGATAATTCCATAAGAAGATTATAGATAGAAATAATAACATCTTCGACGAAGAAGAGAAAACCTAAACTAAGATAAATAAACAAAATTCCCTCAAACCATCAAAAGAGCCAATCAAGCCAAAAGCTGTGACAACCACTACGATCAACTAGTTGACAAATGACACAACTCATGGCACACTAATGAAAGTATTATACAGCATTATACTACAACATGCTGATGAAAATCAGATGCTTTGTGATGCTAAGAGTTCGGAGAAATATGGTTACTTGTATTCAACTGCTATATAGCAAGAAATACTGGAAAAAGCAAAGAAGAATGAAGAAGACTGAAACTTCTGCAAATTTGAGATAATATGAATGTAACTAGATCAAAGGTCTATTTAGACTGGAAATATGATCTAGTAAAAAAAAAGAATTTCCTTTAAAGAGTCATAACCTTTTCACGAAGACATATTACTAAAATTAATCACACCAACGCAAAATAACTATTAGCTACTACCTATACGTACACATCTATACTTGAATAAAATACAGGTATGTTCAACAAAAACCATAAAAAACGAAATATATGCGACTAATAAGTTTAACAAGAGAAGTTAGTATAAAAAATTCAGTAAACATTCCAAAAATATTGATATCCCACAAATAGTCTTCGAGTTCATCGTTTTAGTTGCGTATAAATTCTATACTAGCAATATAAGCTTTGACACTTTTATAAAACGTGCATATTTATCCAAGTGATGTTTACTTTCTATTTAAATTTTACTATCCGTCATCATGGCATAACGGTCATCGGGAAGTGTTTACGTGTAATAAATTAACGGGCGGACAATCCGACCGGTCGGCTCGCGTGGATAATCATTAATTTCCATGCGACATTGAATTCTTTGGGAGATCTGTCTGAAGCATTAAGGTACGCTAAATTTGTTTTCTCATTACTGTCTCCAGTATATTCATTAATTATCTTTTGTATGGTTCTATGATTGGTGACTGCGGTGCGGTGCATTCCTTGCTACTTGTATTTTTGTTAAATTTTGCCGCTGTTCGTAAATTGTCTATCACGTCTTCTTTTCTTCCAAATGTCCTCTCCCTAAGTTGAATATTTTATTTAAATACAGGTTTTGAATGAAATAAACTTGTACCTACATGTATGTTTACCAAGAAAAACACATCGCAACAATAAATTTTCAGAAATGTCGAGTATCATTACCATTTTACAAATCGCAGCGTGCAGCGTTCAAGTTATGCTAATGTCAATCTGTTATAATTCCCGCATCACATACATTTTACTTTTAAATCTCGTATAATTCGTTCATCTCCCCATTTTTTACGTTGCCGCGTGTCCACTGTCACTACTGGACATTAAAAAACATCTTAATTTCTATGTCATCCCCAACTTTATTGAGAATTTGTAAAGAAAGCGTGTTAGGCTCGTGGCACCTGTATACTCATCTGGCCTCTGACCCAGGGATGCTGCGGTCATCTCGGCTTTTTATACTGACCCTACATTGATATGTTAATTTTGATGGTCTTCGCATTTTTTACGCAGTTTAACTTTTGAATGAGAGACATTGATTGTAAAATTTGTAGTCGTTATTTATATTTACTTGACATGTTTAAACTAAATTAGGCTGTTTGAATAAATTTCTTCGTTCATGTCATAATTTTGGACACTCATTTCATTTAGATATAGCGTCCGTTATTTTCGAATTATTCAAATTCACGAACATTATTTAAGGTCTGTAAAAATTAATCAAAGTAATAATATTTTCGAAGACTGACCCTTGTCCAGCGCTGTAAATACCGGCACATAGATTTTATGGGAACCCGAAATAGCTAATAATTCATAAATATCGGACACCGGACTCCTGTGTCCGGTGCTCAAAATCGCTAATACCGAAACCCGTTGGGGCCAAATACGTCATTAATTTGAACAAGTCCGGACAAAGGGCGAAGACTGCGCCCTTTCAAGACTAGAAAGACTACATGGCGAAGGATAATAGTGGATAGTCTCCTCACTCGTTTAAGAATGATAAATTACCTAAATGGAGTCGGTATGTCCATTCCCACAGATATTAAAGTGGAGGACAAAAGACGGACCCCCGAGTAGTTGGACCCATGCTGGGGTATTGAAAATATTGCAAAATACACCGTTCATTGTGCGGACCTCATGCAAATCTCTTTGAGGGCTTCTTTTAGGTAGAAATTGGAAAAGTTTTATGATTGTGACTTTGATGTACTTTGTTTTAACAAGGCTAATCGCTGATGAAACGCTTGTTTACCGTCGGTATTTGAAGTTTGTGTCCTATATGTATAAGGATAAAAATCAAGCGGCAAAATCCGTTGGTGAAGACTAATGAAAGTCCGAGCATGTATAATCTTCAAACGGTTTCCTACGGAATTTTCTAGATAGATCACAATATGGTCTTATAGTATGTTATAATACCATGGTATTACAATATATAAAATATAATAATTACTAGCTTTCCGCCCGCGGCTTCGCCCGCGTGGACTACAGTTTATATCGCGCGGGCTGAGACCCGTGCTCAGCAGTGGAATTATAGGTAGCCTATGTGTTATTCCAGTGTCTCTTCTACCTACCTAACAAATTTGATTTAAATCCGTTCAGTAGTTTTTGCGTGAAAGCGTAACAGACAGACAGACAGACAGACAGACAGACAGAGTTACTTTCGCATTTATAATATTAGTAGGGAAGTAGGGATAAATGAACAGTTTGGAAATAAAATCCTTCTTAGATTTAACGTTAGTTGTGATGTTATTTCTCTTGGTCACGTTATCATGCGTGAACGACTAGATCAATTTTGGTAATTCCTTTTTTGTTGTGTTTGTTATTATCAGAAAAAGGTTTTTATGAAAGAAAAATTGAGAAAGTTGCGCAGAAAATTACGACGATTCTTCGATTGTTTGATGGTTCATAGTTAAAACAGGGTGAACTGTGACGGGTCTGCTAGTAAGTAATAAAGTGGAAGAGATTTTTAGTTTATATAAGTGCGCTAATCACTGAAACTACAAATCGCATTGGAGATAATATTTCTGTTAGATCTATGACAAATAGTACAGGCTATATCATGCTACAGAGCAGTAACCAAAGACGTAGATGAAATCGCGAGAGACGGCTATTTCAATTACTAGCAAATATAATTAAATTTAAGCTTGCTAAAGATTTTAGAAATTGTACCTTAGTCACCAAAATTAAAATCAATAGCTTAACAGGTAAAGGTTTCCAATCAAACCACTATATCAAACTATTAACCGAAAAACCACCCATGAAATTGTTACGGTAGGAGGAGTTCGCATCGGCGTCGGGTCGACGATGAAGTACCTGGGACTCGTTCTCGACAGCCGATGGAATTTCGGAGAACACTTCCGACGTTTGGCTCCCAAACTCAACCGGGCCGGGGCTGCTCTCAAGCGGCTCCTGCCCAATCTTGGGGGTCCAGACGCCTCCTGCCGGAGGCTCTACGCGGGGATCGTTCGGTCCATGGCCCTCTACGGGGCGCCGGTGTGGGCGCCGTCGCTGGCAAAGCGACCGGCGTCCATACTGAACGCCTGCCAGAGGGTCATGGCAATACGGATGGTGCGGGGTTACCGTACGATCTCCCGCGAAGCGGCGAGCCTTCTGGCTGGCCTACCACCGTGGGATCTGGAGGCAACAGTCCTTGCACACATGCACGACATGCGCGTGGAGATGCAACGCCGGGGTGAAAGTCCACTGCCGCAACATGTCAAGGCATGGCGGACAGAGCTCCGGCGGGATCTCATGGTGAAATGGCGTCAACGGCTATCGCAACCCAGTGCTGGGCACGCCACGATTATGGCGGTAAGTCCCCTCTTTGAGGCGTGGCTGGAAAGACCTCACGGCGTCCTTACCTTCCGCATGACGCAGGTCCTCACCGGACATGGCAAGTTCGGGAGGTTCCTGCATCGGATTCAAGCGGAAGAGACGCCCGGGTGTCGCCACTGTGCGCAACGCCCGGAGGACACGGTGGAGCACACCGTCGAGGTGTGCCCTGCCTGGGCGGAGCATCGCCGTGCCCTCGTGGGGGCGATCGGCAGCGGAGACCTCTCGCGCCGGGCCCTGGTCAAAGCCATGGTCCGGAGCGAGGAGGAATGGCAGGCGGTCGCCTCCTTCTGCGAAGCAGTAATGCTAGCAAAGGAGGAGGCCGACCGCATCAGGCAACGGCGCCCTCGCCGCCGTCGCCGGGATTCCGATCCCGATTTCCGGCCACCGTAGACGCAGGCTCGCGGACGGCGAGCCATGGGTAGCTCGCTGTCCGATCGTCCGGTAATGGACCGAGTCCAAGACGTCGACGGCGCGCACTGTTCCCGCGCGCCTCAAGGAGTTGTCAGCAACAGGAGGGGCCCAGCTGGGTCGAAGCCTACTGGGGACAGGGTTGTCCGAAAGGGAGCTCGCGCCCCGGTATGAAGGCTAGAAGGAACGGCGCGGGGTTTTTAGTCAGTAAGAGTCTGACACTGTCTCCCGCTCCACCCAAGAGCGGGTTTCGTCAAAGATGATTTTCCCCGTCGACAAAAAAAAAAAAAAAAAAAACCCATGAAATTGTATCCCTTCATTTGCGGTCTATTATCTATAAGCCCATTATTGCTATAATATAACACCTGAACTGGTCCGATTACGCATAATGAGTACAAACTCTTTTGTGTTCATTGAGCCACCGATATTAATAAAAAGGGATAGTGACTAGGCCCTTTGTGGCGACTTGTTTATTCTATAGAGTGACATGAATGTTTAGAAGCAAAAAAGGGAGATACAGCGCAGTCAGTATACAAATATATCTATGCGGTTTGGTAAGGTTAAATTTCAAAGTAATGCTACGGGATAAAGAATAGTTTTGCTTGATAGATAGTTTTGATAGGCAACTTAGAACGGTGGTATATTTGTAAAAGACGATGATCGGTGACCTCTGCCACCCAGAGAGGTTCTTGATTGACGTTTGTATGACGCGCGCAGTCGGAGAAATTTGGAGAATTCCGAACATGTTTTCTAATTGTTATGGGAGTTTATGAACTACTGTAAATATTTCGGATAGTTCATTAATATTAATAAGGATTTTTTCACATATTTTTAACAATAGGTGTGAATATGCAAATTGGTAGTGAATATTAAAAACATAATTCATCGGTAATATAATGGAATACATAAATTACAAAGTATTTGTTTTTATTGATTGTATACATCATCTTAGTGAATCACAACATCAATTTGTTTATTGATTCATGTTTTATAATTTTATAAATCAAAAAAATAATATATGTAGAAAAATTACAATAATAACCTGTTTCTGAAAGTTGGTTATTTATTGTGTCTGGCTTAGTTTCATGAAGTATCTCAAGATACTGTTATTTGTGTTTAAGCAAATCTATTGCCAAATTAGTATTCATCTCAACCGTACTAGGAACTATATTTCGAAGGAAATTGCATGCGTTTATTAATTTTATTAGCTGGCGGACTGACTAGACAAATAAGTGTATAAATTTGATAGATAAAAGAAGGATAAGTTAGAATTCAAACAATGTTAATAAATAAAATAATAAAGCGCAGCGTCTACGAATAAACATACTATGGACGCACAGAAGCCTTTGATTACATCTCCTCCCTATCACACTAGTAAGCATATCAATATCCTTGAATGCGGCAATATCCAGAGCAGTGAGCATGGTAAGAATGTTTCCTTCAGGTCGTCCATAGAAACTCATAGCATCCTTAATTAACCAACAGTAGCATCAAACAGCCGTACAATTTCAGTTGCCACACAAAAGCTTACAAAAAACATCTACAATGGTCCACAAAGGTGACAATGACTACAATAGGCGCTATGGGAAACAGTACAAAAGTCTCTGGATATATTCATTGTTTGTTTAACTAAGAAGTGACGGACGAAAACAAATAGCCCTTTTTAGAGAAAGAAGCAACCCCATCTTGGGCTCAACCGTTACAATTGAACCTCCTACTGTTCCCATATCCATTAACTGCACAGTTCTTCTTAGGCTGGTGGTTTCGCCCATTATAACTTCGTCTGTATCAGCTAAAGAGTTGGGAGTATATGGAAGGTCACAGATTGCTGGTAGGTAATGTTGTTCTTCACAGTTCTAATTGCCTATTATAATGATACTTGATACGTCTCGACTTGTTTGATATTCTACGGGTAGTAGTTAGAGATTACTTTCTATTGTATTGACTATTGGTTACTTTTGTTTTGTAGTTACATTAAAATCTTTGTGAATCATAATAGGTAAGTTTTCAGTTTTTAATGATCCATGAATTCCTTAGAAGATACTCGTAGTTATGGCATTTTCGGACTCCTAACAATCTTCTCGACTGATTTTGATGACAGTGGAAAATCTCAACGGAAATCAGTCAACTTTGGTACCGTCATGATAAAGATACCAAAGATTTGATTCATTAAAAGCACAAAAAACATTGTTCTTCTAGATTGGCTCGTTGATCACAAATGCCAATGCTGAGCATGAAGTTTGATTTCCTGGTCGGGTAAAGAAATGTTGAATCTTGAGAATGGAAGTTGTATGCAATATGTGGTGGCTGTGGTATTTTTCTAGTATTGTAGGATTGTTTAAAAGTGACCATGACCCTGTCACGTAAAGAGCAACTGAAGGAATAAGTTTTCTTTTTGAGATGGATGTTGGAGCGAGAGCCCTCTCGCTTGGGCGTGTTAGACTTTTACTAACTAAAACAAACTGTCCTTCATTTGCCCTTTGCGTTCCTTCCACGGTAACTCTTCCCATCGTACCCACGTTCTCAGCAGTCTATATATGAAACCTTAACTTTTTTAAATAACGATAAAAGTCACACCTCAAAACAATCCAAATTACCGTAACCGAATAAATCTTATACGCAAAACCAAAAAAGATAATAAGTTAAACAAACAACTATAAAAGTTACCTTAATGGACTTAACACTAGACCGTCCGACCGGTCTAACGGACCCCGGATGATTCATCTATACCATTAATATAGCTTTTTTATACCTTTTACCTTTGTTTAACCCTTTTGTGCTACGAAAGGGACATCCCATTAACTTCTTGAGGCCGCCATTGTTATTTTTGCGTATGCTAATCTGAGCCGGGTGGAAGTGTGACTGATTGGTGCTGAGATTCTCATGGCAGGGTGACGGTCAGTAATGATGAGAAACTCTTCCTGTATGACTTGACAAATTTTCGTTTTAATATGTCTTGCAAACCTGTTCGGATGTGAGAAGTAAGAAATGCTATCATTTACCAACTGTAAGAACAATATTGTCGTAGATTGAAAGCAGGTTAGTATCTCAGCAAAACTTAGTTAGTACTTGGGTGAAATTTGTTGTGGAATAACACAAAGCAGAGCTTTTTATTCAAGCAGTATGTTTTCTTGGGACTATTTTCTACTCTCACGCAGGCGAAGCCACTGGAAGTACACACTACGAACGGTTTTGTGTGTCTCGCATCCATCGTATTCCTGAAACTCTTACCAGGTCATCGGTCCGCCTTGAGTGAGGACTTCTAACGCTGCATCTGCCGCAATGAACTCGTTACTCCAAAACCTTTTAGACCTATCGACCATCTGTTGTACGAGCAATGTACCCTGCCTATTGCCACTTAATTTTGGAATTCTTCGTACTATGTCATCGATCTTGTGATGTGATCACGCAAAGATACTCCGAGCCCAGCGCTTCCCATTACCCTTTGGTGACTTTAAACCTTCTGATGAGACCCAGAGTGATTACAGCAAAGCAATTGCAAACCTACATCTACATTCTTGCATATCCATCATCAACACATCAGCATATTAAACGGGGAACCTAAATCTATAATAACATAATCTGTCCCCAACCCTTCGCACTGCGGACGGCTTTAATAATGCATTCGCCATTAGTTAACCCGCAGATGCCGAGCCGTCTTGCCTCTAATTCTAATTGCACGGAAAGGGTGAAAGGATTACACTTGCCCGAAATACCCGAATCTGTTTTAACTTTGTACCTCACTTTTTGGGAATGAATTAGCTACCATATTTCCGTAAAGGTGTTTTAAATCTTTTGTAATGGAAGGAAAACATTGATTCTATGAAGCTGAATTTATTAGTGAATGAAGAGTGGCTTTGGCTTTCTTTCAAGTCTTAGTGTTCGTTTTACTGGAAGGTTATCACAAAGCCATTAGCGCGAAATGTCCTTTTTACAGAGCAGGACATAACGTAATTAATATTTGACGATCCCGTTGACAGAGTGGCTTTTTTAAAAGCCCGAGAGTCACAGAAGGTGTCCGGACGCAGCTGGGACGGCATTACGCTAATCTGTGTGGCGTCGCACTTGTTAAATATTAACGCAGTCTAATTACAGCCCCCGTCGTCCCCCGCGTCCTCTAATGGCTTTTAAAACTGATTCCCACCCTAAGGATGCGTATTTGATGACAACTCTCGACGTTTTGGTGGTTTTAAACAAGGGCTGTGCGACTTGTAGACACGTGTCGATCTTCCGTCCAGAATATTCTATTTACCGTCCATTTCTTGATCTAAGTATTACTATTTTCCTCTGATTTCGCTTTAGAGGAGTGATGTATAGCGTGCAAGGGAATAAGTCGTTTGTAACTCTTGAATGCATTAGACATATGTGGCTTGTAAAAGGTACTGAAGGGTGCATGCATTTAGCTTTAAGTGTTTTGTAAGAACCTAATCGACACGAGATGTAGAATTGAGTTTTGTTTCTAGCCAAGTATTACTTATGAGAGGTAGATTAGAGTTTTCTCCCGGCAAAATTTTTAATTTATAGTTATCTATCAAGAAAGGTAGACATTTCCGACAAATACCATCAAAGGGAAGGGTGCTAACGGATCTTACACAGCCGCCTAAATCCGTGCGAATATTGGTTAACAAAGCTAATAATTAATGATGTAGCGACGGCCATATTTGTCCAACTGGCGATCCAAAAGCAAGCAGGTCATTCTCAAAGGAAACCGTTTATTTCGCTAATGGTTCTAAACAACAATTACTTGGACACATTACACGTATCATTAGTAGGTACAGTTTTATTTGTCGTTTGTTTTCTTAGCTGGGGTCTGTTGCACCCCGCGCGCGGTGGCGGGTTGATATCATTAATCAAAAGATTTCGGAGTTCGGACGGTATCTTGACAAAAGTTTTTTTTGGCCGTAAGCAAATATGGGAATGTGGTGACGAGAAATGATTTCTACGCCTATATTTTACAGAATTTTTATCCTTATTTCTTAGGTTGGATGGGCTATAATGCCGTGTCAAGTCAGTACCGTTGTCATATATTCTATTGTGTCTAGGAATTTATATTTGGTTTGATCAACATAATAGTTTTGTGTCGATCTGATATTGACGTGTGGGAAGATCCTGTAGGAAATTATTGTGCTTATAAAATGGTTCACAAGGTTTTCCGATCATCCATCAACTGCCCGTATAGTTATGTCCACTATTGACAACGCCTTTATGATATTATCAAGATTTAGGTTGAAGAAAGATGTTTTAGATTAAGACTTTTTCTTTAGAATTTTTCACTACACTAAGAATTGTGTATGCATCGTTATTGTATTAATTTTAATAACTGGCAACGTTAAAGCTAGAACTACATTAGACCGACGCACACGTGTAACACGCCTGATTTTTACGTAGAACGACGTCGCGTGGCGTGGATTTAGAGTAGCTCTACAAGTCTAGTTTCCATATAAAATGTATTGAGACCGTCGCGCCCATATCGGCGCGTGTGTGGCACACGTTTGAGCGGTGTAGTTCTGGCTTGAGTGTGTCTTGCATATATGAAATCCTTACATAAAAGAGTAAATACAAATCACGCAAAAGTACCACAGCAAAATTAAGTCTCAAGAAAAATTAAAACAATCAAATCAAAAAACTTTTCACAGCTTTTTTATCACCGAAAGAAAAGTTACGATACCGCAGCTCTACAACTGACAATCTCTTGTTTTACCCGACGAACACGGCGACATCTGTCAAGACTTGACATGTCTTATCTTTGGGGTAAAAAAAACCCCTGGGGTGCCTTGCCACCCCACGGAAGACAATGCAATGTTGGGAATCAAATATATTTATGACTATGTAAATTGGTTCAATTCACAGCAGAATTCTGAATTTAGCTAAAAGGTTGGCTAAAGTAAAAGGTAAAATTTATTTTTTCGCGCCAGATGTCTTTGAGTGCGGTATCTTTGATTTTCCCTGTTTTTTCTTTCTTGATATTGTTGTTTTTTACGTTCGGTTTTCCGGTTTATTAAGGTGTGAAGTGACGGGAATGAAACGATAAAATTGGACAATGTGTATTGCTGGATGGCAAGACTTTTGTGAGGATTCGGGCCTGCGATTTTTAGGGATTCTTTACGTAAGTTTGGTTGGTTAAATTGGCTAACCAATACTAAAAGAATGTTTCGATTCGAACCTGAAAATCTTCAGCTTTATAATGTGTACTAGTCTACTACCTCAAAATAAGTTGCTAAAGCTGAAAAAGCCACAACGAAAAAAAATAATATAAAAAACTAACACCTCTAGTACGTACTCTCTCCCACATTACAGTAAGTGGATCCGCGAACAAGCCACAAGCCAACAGGTTTTCCTTATTACCGCCCTAAAAAAGTGCCGATATATTTTAGCGTTAAGTGGATGACGTCACGATGTCCGCAAAAAGTGCGGATAAGCGGACAAGGGACGAGACGTTTGTTTTTACACGTCCGCGCCAATTCTTGTGGATGTGCCCGGGTATACATGAGCGAGAGAACTACAGATATTAATATTATAAAGGCGAAAGTTTGTGTGTATAATTTTTGCCAATTCCTCACGCTTTAACGACTGATCGGATTTTGATGAAACTACATATCGTCGTTGCGACTTTAATACCTCTCTAAAGGGTGGCGTAAAAATTACTATTTTACGCCAACATTTTGAAGCTCTATCGAATGCAAAACTCTAATGTGTATTATTTATTTATTCGTAATCGATGTGTGTATAAGGCGATTTAATCGTCATGTCTTTAACGATTTTAAGATCAACAATGTGTTTCGTAATAAAATACTACTTTTCCATTTAAACTACTTTTAATTTCAACTAACAAAATAGCAAAATTAAAAGCAGAAAATCATGGCTGATACCTATATTTTCATAATCATTATCATCAGCATTTTTGATGTACCCACTGCTGGGACTCAGGCCTCCTCTCTAGGAGAGGGAATGAGCCGTAATCCACCACGCGGGCTCAGTGCGGGTTGGTGAATTTCACATGTCTTAGAATTCTTGGTTCTAAGCATAGATATAAGAAAGGTTATTTATATTTCTATGGTTCTAGGTAATGCCGGTTTCCTCACGATGTTTTCCTTCACCGTTTTGAGAGCAGATATATTGTAATAAAATAAAATAAAACATTTATATACACTAAACCGACTTGTTATCCATACTTTAATATTATAAATGTTATATAAGTATTATATGTATATATATGTATTATAAAGGTGTGTGTCGGTTTGTCCGTCTTTTACGGCAAAACGGAGTGACGAATTGACGTGATTTTTTAAGTGGATATATTTGATGAGATGGAGAGTGACATAGGCTACTTTTTGTGTCTTTCTAATCCTGCACTTCCCAGGGGAACCGTGTTACCCCGAATTTAACGCGAGCGAAGCCGTGAGCAAAAGCTAGTTACAAATATATAAAACAACAGCAATATTTACGCCATAATTGTAGTGTTTACTAGTCCCGTAAACACTCATAGCTGTAATGTTAGGTAGACCGGTGGCTCTCGTGTCCGTGTGTGGCCGAGTGCCTCCAGGCTCCAGCTGTCGGCAGCGAGTTATGTGTTTATGTGAAGCGTTAAACTTCCAGGAAAATCATGTTTTACTGTTATTTAAAATATTTACTTTCAAAGCGGTATTGGTGTTGGTTATCTGGTAGTCTTTCTTTTTTTTGGTGGGATGACATCGGGCCTTTGGGTGGGGCGTGTCAGACTTTTGCTGACTAAAACACACTTCTGTTCCTTCGTTCCAGGCTTCCACCTCGCTGGGCTCCTACGGTTGCTGTGCACTGCGCGCTGTCGACGACTTGAGCTCTGTCCAGACGTTTATCAGACGGTCGGACGGCGAGCAACCCATTACTCGCCGTTCGCAATCCCGCGCCTACGATGGCTTGGTTATCTTGTAGTTAGGTTATAAACAAGGAAATCAGAGAATTTTGGCTTATCTACACAATATTCTTTTTCCTAACCTAATCTAACCTCATTAGTTTTATCTTAAGACAAGTCTCCGGATATCTACCTCTTGTGTACCGCAACTCGTCAATTTCATTAGGGTCGCGCGTCGCAGTAAACCGTCCAGGGCGGGCGGCATAGGGCGGTGTAGGGCGGCGTAGGGCGGCGTAGGGCGGAAGAGCCTCTCTATAAATTGTCACCGTCGATAGTGCTCCAGATTAACTGTTTTATTGTTTCCTCTAAGTGTTTATTGTTTTCTTTGGGATTTTTTTGACTGTAAGAGATATTTGTCTAATACACACAGATGATCGGTCGTTGTGGTGACGCTTGGGGGAGGCCTATGTCCAACTGTGGACGTCTTTGGGTTGAAACGATGGTGTTCAAACTACAAGCTCTGTAAGATCTAGTCATTACATAGGCATTGTGTGAAAGTTGTGGAATTATTATAGGTCAGTGTATCTCCGAAACTTAACCCTCCTGGGGTCCTGGAAGGCTTATGCGCTGCCGAAAAAATTTTCGGCCACCGTAGTCGCGGGCTTGCGGACGGCGAGCTATGGGTAGCTCGCTGTCTGATCGTCTGGTAACTGTCCAGACCGAGGCCAAGACGTCGACGGCGCGCACTGTTCCCGCGCGCCTCATGGAGTTGTCAGCAAAAGCAGGGGCCCAGCCGGGTCGAAGCCTATTGGGGTCAGGGTTTTCCGCAATTGAGCTCGAGCCCCGGTATGAAGGCTGGAAGGAACGGGATGGGTTTTTATTCAGTAAGAGGCTGACACTATCTCCTGCCCAAGAGCGGGGGTTGTCATTGCATGATTTTCCCCACCATAAAAAAAAAACTAGCAGAGGCCCATAAGACACTTATAATGGATTATGGTACCAACCGACGATTATCCCTGTACGCGCTATGCTAGTGCATTCAAGCGACAATTATGGAAAGCAAAGATAATAGAACTATGGTTTTGAAGTCTTTAGTGGATTTGTTATCAGGAACTATGTTATGACTACGGTCCCTGCCTCAACAATTTTATTAATATGAATCGATAAACAGGCTGAATGTTATTATTACTTATGAGTTTTTTAGACCGCGAGCCGCCAAACGTTTTGTTAAATGATAATTTTGATAAATGATTCTTTTTGGCGAGTCTATCAAAATTTGTAACGACTTTTTTAATAGTGCTGCGATTTCAAGTGAGCTTCAATCACGAGTGAACAACATTCTTATACTCTGTTCAAAAGAACATTAGACATAGACATCTATGAAAACCCTTTTATTACTGTCCGTTCAACCGATTTTGACTTTTATTACGTTGGTGGCATGACAAATGCCAGCAGTAAATAGTGTAATGATTTGACCATTACATGTTATTTACTGTATGGACTTTAAAAGAGACTTTGACCCCTGAGTTTGTTTCGGTGTTTCTTCTCAGGGTAGTCAGCTAGGAAACACCGGCCTCATCTCGTTAAAACTGACTGAAAACAAAATTGATGTGTAAAAGTGTTTTTGAAAACCTATTTACAAAATAAAGATCATTTACCATTTAATCAAATCTTGCAAGTTAAATTTGATCGACTTCCCGGTTACTGATTGAGCTGAAATTTTGCATGCTTATGTAAATCAGATGACAATGCAAACTTATTATGACATGGAGCTTATCTGATGATGGAACCGGAAGGTGGCTATTTGAGCTTTTATTTAGTTCAGCTTATGTTCGCAGGATAGCTAGCGTTTGGTGTTTCATTTGTTTCACCGTCCACATTGTTGTATCCTTCGAGAACTTTTGACTTCTTACTTATTTTGTTTAGCAACTACTTATTTCTAGAAATCCCTTGCAGCACGGCCTACTCCTATAGAGAAGGCCTGAGTCCCAGCAGTGGGAACATTACAAGGTTGTTGCTATGCTATGCTGCAAGGATACAATTGGGATGGATTGAATTACAAGATGTAAGGCAGGTGGATGGCTGGACCCTCTCCTAGAGAGGAGGTCGAAGTCCCAGCAGCAGCAGTGGGAATATTACAAGGCTGACTATGTTATTAGATACATTAATAAGGCAGCTATTAAACAGTTATTCAGAGTCAATAGTTGTTGCAATTACTTTTAGTTACATTTAAGATTGTATCTGGGACGTTTTTTTTAGCCATTAAGTCAATTTGTACAAAAAGTGTGACGGAGGTGTATTTCGACTACTCTGTCACGCCAATTAAAAAAAAAGTATAGTCTAATTTAAACACTAAATATTCGGTTTAAGAAATACCTAAATACTTCTATAAGTTTTTGTACATTGGCCCAGAATAAGACAGCCTGGCCTATCGTGCTCTTCATGGGCTATAGTCACTTGTCGTGGCCCGTCATGGTCCATAGTGGCCCATCATGGTTCATAGTGGCCCTTCATGGTCCATAGTGGTCCATCGTGGTCCGTAGTGGCTCACCATGATCCATAGTGGTCCATCATGGTCCGTAGTGGCCCACCATGATCCATAGTGGTCCATCATGGTTCGTAGTGACCTATTATGCTCCATAGTGGCACAACATGGTCCATAGTAGCCCGTCACGGTCCATAGTGGCCATCATGGTTCGATAGTCCTCGTTGTTTGAACAGCGTACATCGAAGGATTGGGACAATTTGCTTGCAGCGGTCTTCCCGTCCAACTATAAGTTAGGTATCTTCAAGGCTAGAGTGAATAGGCTCTTAATAAACTAGTGCGCCTCACCATCAACGATTGCATCACTGCTTACCAACAGGTGAAGAAATAAAAGGAAATTGAGCAACTTAATTTCAAGCGAAAATAAGACATTTATAACTAACCTAACCTAACTATATATACCTACAAAGTACCTCAATATTTTCAGTTGGAATAAGGAAACAGGAGTTTCTTATTTTTCTGAATGTGTGTTTTCAAGATTCAAGGTTCAAACTGATTTATTATTGAAGGGGACAAGGGGTTGTCGGTAAAATTTAAGAAAGTCCCAACTGATGTTGGTTGTGACAAGCAAAGGAGCCTAGAAGAAACATAACCACCGGCCGGGGCGTTCCGTACCATTCCATACAACATTACACTATATAAAAAAAATATATATAAAAAATCACGTCTATTGTATGGGAACCCCACTTAAATATTTACTTTATTCTGTTTTTAATTTATGAATCCCCAAGCGACCACCGGTGGCCGCGCATCTATTGTCTTACTATTGTGTCTCTAATTGACGGTATCTGAAGGGTTAATATATTTTGTTACAGCGGCAACAGAAATACATCAACTGCGAAAATTTCAACAGTCTATCTAATACGGTTCATGAGATACAGCCTGACTGACAGATGGACGGCGTTTTGGGAACACTTACGTTATAGCTAAGGCCGTCTGTCCACCGCCGCCGTCACCGGGACGTCACCGAGAACGAGATGACGGCGCCAATTTAGCGAAACATACATTTTTATGGCCATGTGTCCACCGCACGCCCGTCACCTGAGCGCATCTTACATCACACAGCGCGTCATTGTCATTGCCAATAAACTGGATTGTCCAATAACAAATTATTTAAGCCAACTACATGCGCCTGTAAATAGTGTCTACTAATATAGTTGTTAAGTTTTTGTGTTACTAACATCTATGTTTTTTTTTTGTATTTGTTTTTGTTTACTAACATAGTTTTGTAAGTTATTATGATACTAACAAATTTATTATGGAAGTTTATTCCGAAATAAAAAGATTATTATTATTATTATTATTTTAAACTTAAACTGGGCCCGAAATAATCTCGTTCTCGGTGACGTCCCGGTGACGGCGGCGGTGGACAGACGGCCTACGAAGTGTAATTCCCTGCTGAAGTCTGTGTTTCCTGAGGTGTGACCTATAACCTAGGGGTATTTAAGTCAAGAGTGAATAGATTGCTTCTAGGCAAGCGTGTTCCATCGTCGGCCACGTCATCGCTTATCATCAGGTGAGATAGTGGTCAAACGCGAGCCTACCCATAATAAAAAGAAAATAGACAATGGAGTCTTAGTAATAGGGTCCTGTTTTTACCCTTTGGGTAAGGAACCCCAAAGATATATTATAAGAGAACATAGAGCAGTCCGATTTCGATCCAAGAAGAGGCCCCGTCGGCAGACAAACCGCGATACACATACATACCATCTATTTTATAAGCACAGCACTCACTGGGGAACTCTTTAGTCTCACTGACCTGTCAGGCTCACGCATTACCATCAGACACTTTCAAGAAACCAACATTCAAAAGGCACATTTGAAAGCCTACCATCGTCTATACACCCATTTATTTACCAACCAAATTTTTTTACACGACATACATCGCTCGCTTACTATCCAGCCTAAAGATGTCAGTTGAAGTTAGAGCGGTAATGTATGGTGTGGTATGTGGGATTGTAGGCTAGTGTTGGAATGAATACGGTTCTGTGACGTTGTGTTGTCAATCACAATCAAGCTCGACCACCCGCGCGATTAGGCGCGGGATAGTGAATGTGGAGGCGGTGGAGTAGACTTTAAAGTTTTAAATTTTGTAATTATTTTTTTTGTTTTGAAAGGTTCTGGAGTGGCGACGTCGTACTGGAGACACAGCGTCGGAAGGCCTCCTACAAGGTGGACCGATGACCTGGTGAAGGTTGCGGGAATCCGATGGATGCGAGACGCACAGGATCGATCATTGTGGCGACACTTGGGGAGGCCTATGTCCAACAGTGGATGTCTGTCGGCTGAAATGATATTGTCAAAAAAACCCTTAAATTTATGCTTGACGGAACTTTAACTGTTTGTTGGGTTTTAAGTCTTTAAATATGTTCTTTTTTTAATCTACCGAAGGACTTGGTATTTTTTCTTCGAGTAAGTTCGTCATTACATGTTTCTAAGTTTAGAAACTAAGAAAGAGACTATAAGGTCAGTTATAGTCTCTATCTTAGTCGTGTACTCTTGACAGAGTGGTCGTGGTCACGTCGCGATCGAGTTTTGTTTAACTACTTCTCTAATAGTGATACGACGCCACGCAACTCTGTGTTTGGCGAAATCGGAGTTGTCTTTGATGCTAGAGTGTATCACAGATTTGGTGAGGTCCATCCACTGTGTTTTTTTTTTTTTTTTTTTTTCTCTCGACGGGGAAAATCATCATTGACGAAACCCGCTCTTGGGTGGAGCGGGAGACAGTGTCAGAGTCTTACTGACTAAAAACCCCGCGCCGTTCCTTCTAGCCTTCATACCGGGGCTCTAGTTTCCTTTCGGATAACCCCGACCCCGGTAGGCTTCGACCCCGATGGGCCCCTCCTGTTGCTGACAACTCCTTGAGGCGCGCGGGAACAGTGCGCGCCGTCGACGCCTTGGCTCGGTCCGGACAGTTACCGGACGATCGGACAGCGAGCTACCCATGGCTCGCCGTCCGCGAGCCCGCGTCTACGGTGGCCGGAAATCGGGATCGGAATCCCGGCGGCGGCGGCGGGGGCGCCGTTGCCTGATGCGGTCTGCCTCCTCCTTTGCTAGCATTACTGCTTCGCAGAAGGAGGCGACCGCCTGCCACTCCTCCTCGCTCCGGACCATGGCCTGAACCAAGGCCCGGCGCGAGAGGTCTCCGCCGCCGATCGCCCCCACGAGGACACGGCGTTGCTCCGCCCAAGCAGGGCACACCTCAACTGTGTGCTCCACCGTGTCCTCCGGGCGTTCCGCACAGTGGCGGCACCCGGGCGTCTCTTCCGCTCGAATCCGATGCAGGAACCTCCCGAACTTGCCATGTCCGGTGAGGACCTGCGTCATGCGGAAGGTAAGGACGCCGTGAGGTCTTTCCAGCCACGCCTCAAAGAGGGGACTTACCGCCATAATTGTGGCGTGCCCAGCACTGGGTTGCGATAGTCGCTGACGCCATTTCACCGTGAGATCCCCCCGGAGCTCTGTCCGCCATACCTCGACCTGTCGCGGTAGTGGACTTTCACCCCGGCGTTGCATCTCCACGCGCTTATCGTGCATGTGTGCAAGGACTGTTGCCTCCAGATCCCACGGTGGTAGGCCAGCCAGAAGGCTCGCCGCTTCGCGAGAGATCGTGCGGTAACCCCGCACCATCCGTATTGCCATGACCCTCTGGCAGGCGTTCAGTATGGACGCCGGTCGCTTTGCCAGCGACGGCGCCCACACCGGCGCCCCGTAGAGGGCCATGGACCGAACGATCCCCGCGTAGAGCCTCCGGCAGGAGGCGTCTGGACCCCCAAGGTTGGGCAGGAGCCGCTTGAGAGCAGCCCCGGCCCGGTTGAGTTTGGGAGCCAAACGTCGGAAGTGTTCTCCGAAATTCCATCGGCTGTCGAGAACGAGTCCCAGGTATCCATCCACTGTGTTGGAAAGTAGTTCTTGACTTTCCTTTACACCACTAATCGTGTTATCAAGTCCTCGTTACGTAGAACTTGAGAAGAATGAAGGATGTTTATAAATTATCATTCTTTTTATCACTCAAAATGAACACAGGCAAGCATAAACTCAGAATAAAATGTTTAATCTCAGTCAAAGCATACATAAAGCAAAAATCTTGATTTTATTATTATTTTTATTATCGTCAACATGTTGAGTCTCTCTTACAACTATACAAGATAAATAAAAACATATGCTGCTATTAAGCGGTATTTGTTTTTTTTTTTGGTAATTGGTCCACTTCAAAACCACAAAACAAACATTCCACGACTCCATGCCACCTCTACTCCCAATCATCTAGGTGTACAAGCACCACATTTACTAGATATCTGTCTGTCTGTCCGTCTTATCGCTCCTATCTCCACACCTCACAATGGATGGAGAAAACAATATTTTTGATTTCCACATTATACTGTTCGGGTTCCCGTTACCCGTTCGTAGTTAGGTACTACGTTACTGATGGTAAGTATGTTGGTTCGGGTACTGGTATGGTAAGCGCTTTGTCTTGTGCAAATTTGGAGTTCCGATGGATAGGTGGACCTTTGTAGGCAGTGCCGGATTTAGAGTTCGGCGGCCCATAGGCAGAGTGGTGGAGGCCCTCAAATCGTTTGTGCTGCTATTGGTCTATCGCGGCGCAGTTGAAAGCGCGAAAGGAGCAATTTGTCTTCATCTGAACATGATGAGCATTCATTTGTTCTGTGTCTGGGTGTAATTTATCTATAATATGTATGTATTTAGAAATATATAAATATGTTTATCAGTTGTCGTCTAGTACTCATGAAACATGCTCTGCTTAGCTTGGGACTAGCATTGGGACGGCGTTGTGTGATAGTTGTGGAATATTATTATTACTATTTTTTATAATTTCAAATCTTTTCTCGCTCAAAGAAAAAAATAAGTGTTTCGTCTATTTGTAACAAAATTTAGTATTTTTTTTTGGTTTATTGAGCCCTTATCGATTTTTTTTGTGGTGTGGTGGTGGCCCATAGGCAACTGCTTAGGTTGTCTATGGTTAAATCCGGCACTGTTTGTAGGTGTCACTGAAGGTACATTCGTATGGAGAACTGGGCTATCGGTAGATCGATTTATATTTGAATAGTATGGAGCAGTGCTAGAAAGGCCTGAGAAATGCTTTGAAATCTACTTCGGTAAGGGCGTATTTGGGCGATTTAAGTGGCCTTTTCCATTAGCCAAAGGGCAAATGTCTAAAAGGCGATGGAGAGGCCTATATGATTAGTTTCTTAATCGGATCGGAAATGAAGTTTCCGCAGAAGAGCAAAGTTTCCAGTGATATAGTTCAAAGGATTGCCAGACCTAAGTGACAGTGGGCAGGGCATAGTTTGCAGAATTGAGTTATATTAGAGAACAGAACGGGGACGACAGGTTCTAGAGTGGCGATCGCGTACCGGAAGACGCAGCGTTGCAAACTTCTCATAAGGAAGATTGACGATCTGGTGAAAGTCGCGAGAATTAAATGGATGCGATACGCACAGGATCGGTCGTTGTGGCAACACTTGACAGAGGCCTATGTCTAACAGTGGACGTCTTTTGACTGAAAAGATGATTATGAAGTGGTATCTAAGTATAATGGATTGCGGGATTGTTCTGAAGAGTTGCTAAGACCGTGGAATGCTAGCAACACACACACACAACACACAACACAACACAACACAACACACAACAACACAGCTAGCAAGTTATAGTCAGTAAAAGTCTTGCCTCCCTCGCTCGCCTCTCACTCTCGCCTTCCCCAGAGCAGGAGACGTTATTTGATGATTTTCCACCTTAAGAAAGTGGTAAACATTAAATAGGTTAATTCTAGGCAAATGTGCTCCATCGTCGATAATATCATCGCCTACCATCAAGTGAGACAGTGGTCAATCGCGAAGATTTACCTACACATTTACTCTTAGACTACATTACATATAACATCCTACTTAATATTATAAATGCGAAAGTTTGTATGTATGGATGGATGTATGGATGTTTGTTACTCTTTCACGCAAAAACTTCTGAACGGATCTCGATGAAACTTGGTACACGATTAGACCATATCCCAGAATGATACTTTTTATCCTGGGATTATGTACACGGGTGAAGCCGCGGGCAAAAGCTAGTTTATCTATATATGTATATCATTTTGTGAATGACAGTCTATCAACAGGCGATTCGTTTTTTTATGTCTTACTAAAAATAATTGGCCAGTTAGAAGATATTTAAGGCAATTTTGAACAGCTTCAAAGAAAACACCAAATATCTTGTCTAAGCACATAACTTCAACTGCGCAATTATTCAGATAATCCATATCTACGTAGCTATAGCACAGAGCACAGGGGCGTCAAACTCCGGCACGAATCAATCGTCCTCCTCGGAGGAGTATGCGCGAACTCGCGGGTTCACCGGCAGGTCGGGGGTCGCGACCTGTGACCTTATTGGGCGACCTTTGACACGCCCCCCGCCCTCCCTGAAAACCGCTGAAAGCACCCAAGAAGGATGGCATGAGGACAATTTTAGTATAATACCCCTTCGCATGTATACGCGTATTGCTATTAAGTAACTGACGTTATTGCGCGTTTTTTCACTAGAATTCCCCCAAAAAAAATCGTTTTGGTTAGACGAAAAACGAAGATATAGAGAACAACATTTTCGGCCGATCAATTTCGTTCACAGTACGACGCATAAGCATTTAATAAGGTCATTCTAGTTGTACATATGTATTAAACATATACAAGTGGCACACGAGGAGCTAAATAGCATGGGACAAGGGCAGGAAGATGATGATACTTCTTCAATACTACGCAATATTTTGAAACAAGAGCTAAGCTAGAACTACATTAGACCGACGCGCACGTGTAACACGCCTGACTTGTAATTTGTACGTAGAACGATGTCGCGTGGCGTGGGTCTAGTGTAGCTCTACAAGTCTAGTTACCATATAAAATATATGGAGACAGACGCGCCCAAATTGGCGTGTGTGACACACGTGTGCGCAGTGTAGTTCTTATGTCCTGTACCTCCCTGAAACTTGCTAAAGCCATCGAAGAAGTTTGACATGAGGACAATATCAGTATTCTAACTACTTAATTCTATTTAAAATTTGTTAGCAACAAAACTTTGAATGCCAATGAAGATAAAAGTAATTATTTAAATATATTTTTAAAAGGATATTTTCAACTTTAAAGCGGGAACTATATTAGATGGATACACACGTGGACCACGCCTGGTTTGTAAGAGCCGTGTCGTGTGGCGTAGATCTAATGTAGCTAGAACTACACTGCGCACACGAGTGCCACACACGCCAATCTGGGCTCGTCTGTCTTCATACATTTTATATGGAAAATAGACTTGTAGAGCTACACTTGATCCACGCCACGCGACGTCGTTCTACGTACAAATCAGGCGTGTTACACGTGTGCGTCGGTCTAATGTAGTTCTAGCTTACAAGTTTAGTTGCTATATAAAATGTATGGAGACCGACTCACCCAGATCAGTGTATGTGGCCCACGTGTACCCAATGTAGTATATATGTGTAGTCTGTGTGTATATTATTGTAGGTATTGTTACAAGGACAATCAGTTTTGCATTCGTTTTCCTGTAAAATTTGCCTGAATTATGTTTTTATTGGTTAGCGTACTTTGTAGGCAGACTGAGAATAATATTATTTATATTTATTGTGTGATATTTTCACTGTTTTTTCAGCAGTGGTGGCCGAGTAGTAACGGCTCCAATTTACGAGTTGTAGGTCGCGGGTTCAAATAAAACCAGGCGCTTTACTTTATGTAATTTATTTCATCACCACTGCTCTCAAAACGGTGAAGTAAAACATCGTGAGGAAACCGGCATGTCCTAGAACCAAAAATTTTAAGACGTGACATCCACCAAATCGCACTGGGCCAGCGTGGAGGATTACGGCCCATTCCCTCTCCTAGAGAGGAAGCCTGAGTCCCAGCAGTGGGAAAATTAAGAGGTTGATCATCCTATGCTTATGCTATTGTGTGATATTTACTCTGTTTTTAATTCAACTACTGAATTAGGCTCATAGTTTTTTGTGTTCTTTAGCTTATGTGGTGCTTTTGGTATGTTTCTTCCTTCTTTCTTTCCGTTACTCGTGTATACATGTTAATAAACCTGTACCCCTAGCCAAGTTGATAATCTGCAATCGTTAACGCTAGCACAACACTCCAAATGTACCGGAATGACGTCATCTCAACGCTCAGTCACGTGGTCAGAACAAAAGAATCGGGGGCGTGGCCAACTCGAGGCATTCGACGCAAGAGAAACAGTTGTAACTGGGCTACGGGGGCTGTTTTGTTTGTCCCTTCTTTTCGTTACTTGCGAGTGCTATACAAAGACGTTAAGTTTTTCTTTCTTTCTTAATTTCACCTTAATTTTTACAACCATTCTCTCAATCACATACACACACCATCATCATCACAGCGAATCACTTGATATCAACTAAACAATTTCAATAAACTTACCGTTGACTTCACTGTTCGCGTGACCACAGTTCACAGTTGGTGTCATTTTGACCTCCAGCACTGATTGTCATGCACCTGTTTACAACGGAAGGTTTCTGATGAATTGATACTTTTTTGTGAAGAGACTTTTTGCTACAAAGGTGGGTCACTGTCAACTGTCACGCTGTGCGTGTCAAATGTCACTTTCATTTGTCATGTGGCTTGAAATGTTTAGCGTCTACTATATTTCGGTTATTTGATTCTATTTATAATTTGGGTGGGAGGGAAAGGCGTCAAATACATTTTAAACGGAAAAAATTAATAGATGAGTTAAACTTACTTACTTTATCTACCTATATAATAGTAAAACTGGTCAAGTGCGAGTTGGATTCGCGGAACCCCACTTAAATATTTATTTTATTCTTTTTTTAGTATTTTTTGGTTACAGCGGTCACAGAAAAAAATTTGATTTGTTGTGATAGCCTTGATAAATAGGCTATCTAACATCATCATCATCATTTCAGCCGAAAGACGTACACTGTTGGACATAAGCCTTCCCCAAGCGTCGCCACAACGATCGATCGTGAATTTTGGTAAATCCGGTTGTTAGTGTTCGTCTACGTTATAAAAGGAAACCTTGTGCAAAACTTCATGATCTTAGCCCCAGTTGTTTCAGTTGATATGTTTGTCAGTCAGCTAATGATGTCAGTTAAATAATAATAACTGGTTATCTTTATATAGAGACAGACCGCCCTCCACAAACTTTAAGTGCTTGCTCAGTAGACGAAACTGAACAACCTTCCACAGGACTTTTTTTCAGGAAATGAAAATTTTGATACACATGGATGAAAACCCTCGCCTGCTGCTCGGGTGAATTCCTCCTTGGTTGCAATGAAAAACTATCTTCACTTTTATGAAAAATCAGCCTTAATTGCACAGTTTGTATGGAGAGGCCGTTTTTTTTTTCGTTTCCTGAAAAAAAGCTTGTGGAAGATTGTTCACTTTGGTTTACTAAGCAAGCCCTTAAAGTTTGTGGAGGGCTCTCTATACACCTTTTATATAAGATAACCAGTTATTATTATTATTAGTAAACAGACATCATTAGCTTTACGAATTCAACACGTATCACCCGATACCTTAATAACTTCAAAACTGTGAACCCTCCTGCAGCGTTCATAATATCTCCAACACATTAAACTTACCTACACCCAATAAACAAAACGCACACATAATAAAAAAAACCTTGTAACCTTGTTTTACAAATCACCGAAGCATTTAATTTACAAAAACACGGAAAGGCTCACCTCTAGTGATTTGTATCTTATGTCGCAGCTCTACTATTAAGGTCTAAGCGCCCGAGCAGTGCCATAAAACAGTGACTTTCTGAAGCCTACTCTTCGTTAACGGTTATGTTTATTAAAGACTAGCTTTTACCCGCAGTTTCACTAGCGTACATAAATATACCCTCGGTGAAAAAATTTTAGCAATAAACCAGTGCTTTCAGATATTACCTCCTATAACCAAAAATAATTAAAAAAAAAGAAACTTTACCTCTTTATGATATTACTCATAATAATAGCTATTTATTCCATATTTCTTTGAAGATTACATTTCAAATGTTGTTAGTGATTAGTTAGTAAGTTTGTTTAAGTTAGTAATTTTGGTACTTACCTATTTTTTTTATTGAAATATGGACCCCTGTAAGGGTAAAGGCCTCCTCCATCTTTTTCCATAACTTTATAATATTAGTGTAGATTAATGAACAACATTATCAAGTACTGACTTTTTCGTGCAAATAATACTTTTGTCTAAAAAAAAATATTTAGCAATTTCGCAACTTTTCCCTACTTTGAAATGGCTTGGATCTTTAGAAACATTTTTATACTTACATAAAAATTATTATATTATTATTATAATTAGCCCATGTTGTCCCACTGCTGGGCAAAGGCCTCCCTCCACTCCTTCCAACGATCACGGTATCTCGCCTTCTCATTCCAATTCTTAAGGAAGCCATCCAGGTCGTCCCGCCATCTCCTTCGTGGTCTGCCTCGGCCCCAACGAGTACATAAAAATATTTTGTTAAATATTCTTCAAAGTGAACATAGCATAATGTAAATCAATCATTATTTTGCAAAGAAAATGAAAAGGTCAGCGCGGCATCCCGGCGCTGTTCATCATCAGCCTTTTTAATGTTCCCACTACTGGAACTCAGGCCTCATCGGAGAGGGAATGGGCCGTAATCCACCACGCGGGCCCAGTGCGTGTTGTTGGATGTCACATGTCTGTCTGTGTGTCTGTCATGTCCGGGCGCTGTTGGCCCAATTAAATGCACTGGTACTCTTCCTACCGCCTAGGTGGGTACGAGTGTTGTGTCCATGTAATTCCGGTTAGATGTTCAAGGGACTATAAGCCTTAAAATGTGGTTCACGTCATAACGTGTGGGCTGCAGGTGTCAGTTGCGTGATTGAACAGACTACCCGCCGAGTCAAAATAAAAATAAATTTAGTGTTGTACATTTTGAAGTTTATGTGATCATGTAAACATTTGAAAGGAATTCGATTTTATCATCATTGGTTGCGTTGTAGTTGCTTTGTGTTCCATAAAGATTGCGTTGGATAATCGACTTGTACTGTAAGAAGTACAGCATAATCAGCCTTATATTGTTTCCATTGCTGGGACTCAGGCCTCCTCTCTAGGAGTAGGCAGATCATCTGCCACGCAAGCTCAGTGCGGATTGGTGGATGTCTTGTCTTTTTCGCAATTCTTGTCTAACCTCCGCTACAGTTAATTGTATTTCTCGTATCAGGCTGTGTGCCGCACAGCCCCCACGAGTCGCAAGTCAACCACATTTATTTATTTCTTCACAAGTGTGTTAAAAAACGTCGTTTGGTACACGTGGACATTTATCCCTGCATAACTCAGCTCTATAACACCCTCACACCTGCATCATCCCACAGATGGGATTCTACCAAGGAGTATGTTTTTCCCTTAGTGCTATATTTCATCGGGACACCCTGGCGGCGCAACTGGTTGTGCCACCATGGTGTCCTGGTGAAATATAGCGCTAAGCTACCAAACTAGACACCATACAGACACCAAAAGTTGCCACACGTCTGAGCTGGCCGCACCACCAAATTGATTGCGCAACCAAATGGACACGAGGTGAGTAACGCTCTATAGAGCTGCATACATTTTGTTGGTAGCGGCGACTGGTCGCGCCGCTTTGAAGGCCCAGTGAAATATGGCCCTTAAATTTTATGTACCTACCCATCTAATCTGCTTAGTAATCCTTTAAACGTACAATGCCAAGCTGCACAATAAAATCCATACAGTAAACACAGTAGCGTGGGAGTCCTCCTGTCGTGATTTCGCATAATATAACATTTCCGTAGTGACAACCCTAGAACAGGTGCGAGGCAAGAACTCTATTATTACTACTACGCTATACAACATGGCTCCAAAAATCCTTACTCTTCTTCTTAGTCGGGCACTCTTGTCAGAGTGGTCGTGGCTGTTGATGAACAAGCCTGCGGCGTGCCGCCGTCGTTTGCCTCCAAGGCCGCGGCATGTCGAGCGATGTCTCTCCATTTCTGGCGGTTGTTAGTATGTTCCCTAAGGATAATTTTCTGCTATCACGTGGGCGAAGCCTCTGGGAGCAGCTAGTTTACAATAAAAGACCTATTGACACTTTAAGAACTAAGGAACTTCCACTATTTAAATACAAACTGATAATTGGATTGAAAATGCGCTGCTGATATTGGCTCTTAAGTTTTAAACCCTTTAATCTTCCGAAGGGATTTAGCTGACCATCCTTTTAACATCATCATCTTCCTGCTCTTGTCCCGTGTTATTTGGGGTCGGCGCAACACGTTTTTTTCTTCCATTCTATCCTGTCACCCGTCATGCTATTATTAACTTCCTTTTCTTTCATATCACACAATCCATCCAACTTTTCTTTGGCCTCCCTTTCCCTCTCCACCCATCCACATGTATACCCATAACTTTTTTAGTAACATGCGTTTCATCTCTCCTTTTTACATGACCATACCAAGACAAACGATTCCCCTTCAACTTTTCAGTCACTGGCGCGATTTTCAAACTTCTTCTGATATACTAATTTCTTACTTTATCTTTTCTCGTCACACCACTCATCCATCTCAGCATTCTCATCTCCGCTACAGGCTACCTTTTTTTATCCGTCTTTTTCACAGTCCAACATTCTGACCCATACAGTACTGACCATCCTTTTAGCATAGACCTATATTCGCCATAGATTTTTTTTTAATCTGTCGTGTATTACACACACTGTGGTGTGGGAGTCCCCTGTCGTGATCCAGTATAACACAATATTCCCGCAGTGACAACCCTATAGAACAGGTGTGAGGAAAGGGCTTTTTAATATAACGTGATATTGACTTCCGTAGAGCAGTTGTGATTTGTAGTTTATGGGAATTTGATATTTTTGTAATTAGATATTAATTGCCGTGAGAATGTCATATTTTTATTAAATATGTTTACTGATGAATACTAAAGAGTCATAGCTTCAAAAGCTTTAATTCGTTAGCCATTTCTGCTTCGCTTAGTAACTCTATAAGATTTTGTGCTTCCATATTTTTTATTTCAGCTTTATAATTTGTTTACATTAGTAGATATAGTCACGAGCAATAAGATGTACGCTATACATGTTTTTTTTTGGTGGGTAAAAATCATCCAAATGACATCGCTCGCCCTTGGGCGAAGCGGGAGATAGTGTCAGACTCTTACTGACCAAAAAACCCACCCCGTTCCTTCTTGCCTTTCATACCTGGGCTGAGTTACCTTTCGGAGCTAACCCTGGCCCCAGTAGGCTTCGACCCAGCTGGGCCATTGCCGTTGCTGACAACACCTTGAATCGCGCGGGAACTGTGCGCGCCATCGACGACTTGGGCTCGGTACAGACAGTTAAAGGACGGTTGGACAGCGAGTTACCCACTGCTCGCCGTCCGCAAGCCCGCGCGTACGGTGGCCGGAAATTAGGATCGGAATCACGGCACGTTATACATGGTCTCATTCTTCTAACTATCTAACACGTAATTCAGGATGAATTGTCATACACTTATTTCTTGAATGGCAGAAGTTGGTAATTAGGGTTCCCTTTGCGGATTTCTACTTTCCTCATTGAACCACGCAAGGAATTCTAAAGTTTCGAAAGGCATATTAGTCAAAAGTCTGCTTTTATGATAATCCTGTAAATGTCTAAATTTGTAGATCTGTATCTAAAAGAATATCCCACTTTTAATTACTAAGTGATTTAAGTATCTATTGATATTTATTACTTACTTACCTTTTTACGATCAGACATCTCACCTCTCGCCCTAATTTCCATTTGGACAAATGAACAGCTCCAATCAGCGCTAATTGCCAACAAGTGTACATTCCCACGTAAACAGTGGTATCGCGTGCGCTGCCCACCTGCGCGGGCGCACATACGACCAGACACTCTCACGCGCACATATAGTTTCACACGGTGACAGGCTGTATTAAAATGTAGTGCAGAAGGGTCATTGGATCTATAGGAGGCTCTATAATAATTAATATTATTTTATTAGTTCTGAAAACTATAATAAAGGAGTATTGTTGTTTATTTATATGAGGACTAGTACCACTGCTTGGGCGGAGCATCGCCGTGCTTCTCCGCCGGCCGGGCCTAGACCATGGTCCGAAGCGAGGAGGAGTGGCAGGTGGTCGCCTCCTTCTGCGAAGCAGTAGTGCTAGCAAAGGAGGAGGCCGACTGCATCAGGGAACGGCGCTCTGGCTGTCGCCGGATTCCGATCCCGATTTCCGGCCACCGTAGACGCGGGCTCGTGGACAGCGAGCCATGGGTAGCTTGCTGTCTGACCGTCCGGTAACTGTCCGGATCGAGCCCAAGACGTCGACGGCGCGCACTGTTCCCGCGCGCCTTAAGGAGTTGTCAGCAACAGGAAGGACCCAGCTGGGTCGAAGCCTACTGGGGTCAGGGTTATCCGAAAAGAACTCAAGCCCCGGTATGAAGAGGTTAGAAGGAACGGAGTGGGTTTTTAGTTAGTAAGAGTCTGACACTATCTCCCACTCCACCCAAGAGCGGGGGTTGTCATTGGATGATTTTTGCCCACCGTAAAAAAAAACTGAGGTGTAGTTAGTAAAAGTCTGACACGCTCTCTTGCTCCACAATAGAGATGGAGAAGTCATTGGACGATTTGGTCTCTCAACAAAAAAACGGTCCTGACTAATACCGTGTTTGTTCCAACTGGGTTTTCTGGGTATGTCCCTGTTGTCCCACGTCGACACCGGATAGAATCCTGTTTGTTATAATACTTATAATTGGGTGATTAGTGTAAATGACCGCTTCCGTGTGTCGGCGTCGATGTGTGGCGATTTGATTTTGACTTTTGATTTCGTTGAGGGGAGGGTAGTTCGGTGTTTAGGTTGATGTTGGTGATTTTGTAGTGATGGTGTTTTAATTGATTGTATCTCATTTATTTCTAGTGGTTTCGTAAAGGTAGACATTTTTTTTGGTCATCGGTTCACCTTTTGGGAGGCCTTCTAACCTGACCTGGTGAAAGTCGCGGGAATACGATGGATGCGAGACGCACAGGACCGTTCGTGATTGAAGAATTAGGTCTTTTCAATTAAAAATCATTTGGGGTGTCTGAGGTTTTGCGCATTTAACGTTACACGTTGTAAAATGTGAAAAAGAGACAATCATGGTCTTTCGTGTCGTCAGTGGGTCGAGCCCTATGAACATACCACCAGTTCATATTGATGGTGTTAAAATACAGCGAGTGGATCAGTTTAAATATCTAGGGCATCTACTCACCGAGGAATTTAAGGATCAGGCTGACACGGAAAGGGAGCTTACTGTCGGCACTGTCAGTGCGAGCCAATATGATAGCCCGCCGGTTTGCGCTATGTTCTAGGGTGTTCTAGGGGTTGAAGATCACGCTCTTCAGAGCGTACTGCACATCGCTGTACTCATGCAGCCTGTGGGTTGACTATACTGAAAGAGCATACAGCCCTCCATGTCCAGTATGATAACGCGTTCCGAGCGATAGTAGGACAGCTCCGCTTCTGCAGCGCATCAGGGATATTCAGTTCATGGAGGCGCGTACCGACTGTTTTCACACTGCTATGCGCAAGCGTGGTGCGCCGAGTGTGGGCCAGCCCCAAATTGCCGACAGGCTAGACTTTTCATATATCTGACGTGGATGTTGTGTGGCAGATAGTTGAGAGCCTTGGTTTTTTTACAAGTTATGTTTTTGATGGCATTAGGTAATCGTTTTTAAATTTGGTGTTAATAAAACAAAAATAATCAAAATCCAGAGAGACATCTTTTATTCCTCGTTAATATTTAATTTTTTATACAACTCCATACATTCTCATACACACACCGACATTATTTTACAACCGTTCACTGTACATATTATTGCGAATAAATACATTGCTTCTCTTTTTACTAAATATTTGTAATTTTGCTGTATTTTGTTGTAAATTAAAACAATTACTCGATTTGTAAACAGTTGCTTGTAAAATAATATTTTGTATCTTTTATTAACTCAAACAAAATATTGATAAAATCAGAGATTTTTCTCATAATTTGATCATTTACATGAGTGTCTTTTGTCTAGAGGATTTTTGTCACGTATAATAATTAATGTACCTCACTAGCAAAGTTTCTAGTTTTCAAACTTATAAGATTACCATGACAACTCCATAATTTGCAATAATTACAAATTCAACAATATCTAAAATGACTATGGTCATACGAAAAAAATAAAATAGATATCTATGTCATAATTTAAAGAAAAAAATCGTTGCGCTAAAGATTATTATAATTATAAATAAAACATTTCCGTATAGTTACTATTCTTATATAATTTGTATTTCTCACTATTGTTTATACATATAGACACACGAGTAAAATAACAAAAACAATTTTTGTCAAACATGTTTTACATTTTTACTAAAAAGAATAAAATTATTTGTAAAAGTTATTTTTTTTAAAGGAACAATACATACCTATAAATGCTTTACGGAATCAGAAAATAAGAAAATACGTACATTTACGTAAATATTTGAGTTATTACAGCACCAGTCGAAAAAATAAAAAAGGGAAACCTCGTCCAATCGTATTTGTAGGTTTATACATCTTTTTAGGATTTTAAACTGGGAATATAATCCTTCAAAAAAAAAAATGGTCGTAGCATAGACAAACAAAAAAGTTTACGAACAAGAAGTCTCATTTAGATATTCAGTATTTTTTACATTAATATAAATATTTAACACGTCTTTCTTCCCTCTGATATGACCTCGGTTTTCACTCCCAGTTTAAAAGCTTGAAGATGCTTCATTACCTACTTAGACGCATAAAGAGATTTTTCAATCTTCGAAAAACTTTATCTATTTCTATACATATAACTACACACCAACATTGCACGACCGATGTACATTTTATTGCATTATCAATCCAAATTGCTTTTATACAATTTCTACATGAGAAGAATTAGAAAAAAAATATAAAATAAAAAAAAATCCATCCATCATCGTAGAAAAATCTTAACTATCAATTTACAATAATAAAAACATTTTTTATTTACAATATTAAATAGTACACTATTTTTACAGAGGAACAAAAAAACTTGAACTAATACACTACGGACCCCACTGAACAACGTTATTTCATATCGGGTATATTACACTCTTGTCGTAAGTTCAACAGATTGTCTATCATCAGGGATTTTTGCGCGTTCTTCTGAGTCTCCGAAGTCGATTCGAACTCTTCGCTCGATTTCGGAGCGTAGAAAGCTGATATGGGATCGAAGGAAGGATCGGCTCTGTCGCTGTCCCTGCTGGTTCTAGACCCGAAGTACTCTTCGCTGGCTTCTGTTTCGTGGAATTCGCTCGAGGAGGTCACGGCATCCTCAGGCTGGGCTTCGCGCTGGTACCTTTGGAAAGGGTCGAACCGCTGGCTGGGCAGGTACGGCGGGAAGCCGTACGGCGTGGATCATGCCGCTGCCAGCTGCCTCCACATCGTATGTCACATGGTCGCCATGTAAGGCCATGAGAACGAGCTTCCGGAGAGTAGCATGTCCCTGATGAGGGTCTCTATGGGCGTCTTGCCGACGAGTCTCACGAAGAAGAGCTGTTCTATGACTTGTGAGCTGACTGTCCGGAGGGAGGGGAGTCTGAGCAACAGCTTGCCGAACCGCGTGGGCTGGTTGGGGTACTGACTCCTGCAGTACTCCTCGAGGGCGCACTGGGACTTCTCCTGTAGGCTCTCTATGTGTGGTACGTCTGATAGACCGCACGCGTCTGGAACGAAGAGAAGAACATGTTAGATTGTTACGTTAACATTCAAGGTTTAAGGGCTTTAGACTTTATACACCCTATATAGCTCCGTCCCTTTAACAGTTCAGTTTAGGTCGTCAACTCGTTACTTGGTCTGGGGAATGATCGAACTTCCAAAATTATCTCTAACACTGGTTTTATTTAATCACACTAATATTATAGAGGCCAAAGTTTGTGGGTGTTTGTATGTTTGTTAGTTCTTCACGCTCGAACGGCTGACGGGATTTAGTTGAAAGGCATACATCTAGACTGGGTATAATTTATTTCTTTGGGACAAATTACTACTTTCACGTGAGCTAAGCTGCTTACAGCAGTTAGTCTTAGGGCCTGTGCACACCAGGTTTAAACGCGCCATTGACGTGAGTTTGTAGCGATATGCTCGTGAGTCAGACGCAGCCTGTAGACCTAGGATCAAAAGCACGCCGTCGACGCACGTTTCTAAACGGCGCGTTTAAAAAACGTATTGTGTACAGGTCCTTAGGTAAATGCCAAATAAGAGAAAGATTTTGCGTTAATGTTCTCCAAACTTTAGTTAGCCTCCTTTTCCTCAAGCTTCCCTTTTCCCTGTCAGCTGTACCTTTGTTTCCCCAAATTGTCGTCATAATCTCTTATTATTGTTTTTAATGCGTCATAAATCTATTTTATGCCCCTCTAACGCCAAAAATACCTGTGCTTATACTAATGTTGCCATCAAAGAAAAAGGTTTAATGTAATAGAAAAAATGTTTGCTACATTTAACTTGGTTATTTTCATTTGATATTAAGTATTGTAAATAATATTAAAGCTTAAGAGTGCTTGCTCATTGACAAGTGCTTTAAAAGATGTGCGCTTTTCTTAGATATTTTAATTTGTGTTGGTAATACAATATTTGTTTTAGGATATGCGAAACCCGAAACACGTGTCTAGTATTTTTACGCAAAGAGTCTGTGTACAAAATTTCATAACTGTATCATGAAAAATCACAAAGTTATAAGCTTGTTATGCCAGCTAAAACACATAGCCACCAGGCCATCCGGGCGACTGGAGAGTTGTTTTGCGCTTGCATCCAGCTGTTTACTGGCGCTTAATGCCCGCTTAGACCTGCCGTGGCCTGCGTTGTAATTATTGTCGGTGGTGTCCAACTTGCGATCGTTTTTTAAATATTTTCGGGAAAAATATAACATGGTCAAAACTATTGGAATCCCGTTACTGATTCTGAACAAACTATTTTCAGGTTTCGCTTAAACTAAAAATAATGTATTGGTATAGTTTTAATTAATTTACTTATTTAAAAGTTTCGAAGCTCTCACCGCGGCCCTGGGATGTAAAGGACAAGTGCCCAATATTTGATTTCGGCTTGCTGTGTATGGTCTAATCGCTCAGAGAACTCTTATCCACGATTTCGATTACCTAAACGTCGTTATATTTAGCAGATTTCTACAATAACCTAAATTCCAGTTGCATTTATTATTATTATTGTAATATGTTACAACTTCTAAAGAATCCTAATTAACTGTTAGCGTTTAGAGCCTTTTATGAACGGTTTCGTCATATTACCGCAAAAGCTTTGTATTCAGGCTATTAGCACATAGGTGTTAAATAGTTGCACCAAGGCGTTAAAGGCATTATGATTGTTATTTCTTAACGAACAATTCGATGAACCCACGAGAGAATAGCATTATAAAAGTGTGTTTTCCGCGGAAATCACGTGTTGTCATTAAAAAATGAATGGACATTTTAATTATGTTAGTTATTATATAATTATGTGACATAATTAAAATTTGCTGCGTGTTGTTTAGTGTGTGTTAGTCTTAAGATTAAATGTGCAATTCTTCATTATTATCATCATTATCATTAAACATAGGCCTCCCCCAAGTGTCGCCATAATGACTGGTCATATATCTCTAGTATCCATCAGATTCTCGCAACCTGCAAGATCATCGGTCCACTTTGTGGGAGGTCTTCCAACGCCCCTGAACCTTTCGTCCCCATTGACCATCTGTTCTGCGAGCACCCTGCCCACTGCCACTTAAGTTTGGCCAATCCATTACTTATACATATATTATTTTCTTCTAAACCTTGGTGAAGAAGTACGGTGATCGTACCAACTAATATAAGTGTTACTAGTGTGTCTGTTTTTCACTAAATCCCACCTGTGTAAATAGTAACTCTTAAGAACAATTCGGCAGCCTTGGCAAAACTATTATTATGCGGTTAGACATATCAAAGACAATATGAAAGAGTTTCATTCTGATTACAAAAAGTTTTAGTTTAGTCTCTTCAAAACTTAGATTAAATCAAAACAGCGGAAGACAGGTGACTCGCCTCTAGCGCGGAGACTGCTGAAATTAAGCCCCGTAGCTTAATTTCAGTCACATAAAATGGCGTGTTACGCAAAAATATTATATTTTTGTTTTAAGTGGGATAAAGGTTATCAAAATACCTTCGTGTGCTTTTATGCATTATAAAAACAAATCACAGTTCACTGGTGCATGTAGTTGTGCATGTAGTTGTGCACAGAGTCCAGATTTTCTGATTGCAATGTTAGTGTGTAAAGTATCTTTCCTAATAATATATCAATGCTTCAAAATTGAGTTTCGTTATAACTATTCAAAGCATTCCGCATCGTTTTGCGGTCACAAAACGCAACAATGATTTATAGCTATAATCTCCAACCCTTGCCCAAAAAATAACCGTTCTTCAATCTCGAAGGAAGTTCGGAAGTAACCGAAAACAAAGAAAAGATTAATCCTCAACTACCCCCAAATAAAAACGAATAAGCATAATAACCCGTGAATGCTTGCAGGGCTGTGGTACCCTAGTCGTAATGCGATTAGGCCCCCGAACATTGGCGAGGCGCATTAATATTTTTTATTGTTATTTACTAAGATATGGCTCGGTAAACAACATTGTCGTTATGAGCTCGGCCAGATGTCTGCTTGAGTTGGTTCGTAAGTGTTATGAATGTCAGCGCTGATTAGTGGTGATCTTCCTTTGTTTTGGCAGGACCGAGATGTTTAGTGTTGCCGTACGCATTGGCTGGTTACTGTCTTAGAAGAGAAAAATATGTACTCATTGATATAGTCTGGCCAACGAAAGATGACAGTGAATTATATATTGAAGTACATATATGGCAGCATTTAAAAAAAAACATAGTCAAAAATGTGTCGTTGACGTTTCTTCAATCTTGTGTTTACATAGAGTCAGGGTGAACAGTTACAAAGTTTTTTAATTCGGCCTCCTTTTTGTTGTGTCATCTTTCGATGGTCAAACTCTATCAAGTAGTGTGGAAATATAACTTGATTCTGAGTGCCAATATTTGCTTCTTAGGACCAATAATTAAGAAGCGAGTTACGCGGCAACGGCGTGTTACCCATTGTAACTCGCCGTTGCCGGTTTGAGCCATCCGGTAATGACAAAACCCGAGACAAAGATATTAGTAAAAAGCGGGAAAACTGGAGAAGATAATTGTCGATATGCCCAATCCCATCATGGTGATGAAGGGACGGGTGGATGAAGATGATTTAAGAAAAAGGAAAGATCAGGGAACTTACCATGACTTGTAAAAATACAAGCAAGAAAGAGGGATGGAGCTATACAACCCTATATGGCTCCATCTCTATAAAAGTTCAGTATCATTCGAGGTTATGGTAGCTTACTTCATTAGCTAAGTCTTTTTCAAGCTCAGCCACATCGTTTGGTCGTAACAAACGATGTGGCTGAGCTTGAAAAAGACTTGAATCATGTCATTGCTAATGATAAGTATCTACTTTTAAAAGAAAAAAAGAATAATATACACGTAGTTTATAAGAAACTGTACAATGTAGTCAAGTCCTCACTCATCATCATCATCATCATCAGCCTTGTTCCCACTGCTGGGACTCAGGCCTCCTTTCTAGGAGAGAGAATGGGCCATAATCCACCACGCAGGCCCAGTGCGGGTTGGCGAATGTCACATGTCGTCGAATTTTTGGTTCTAAGACATGTCGGTTTCCTCACGATGTTTTCCTTCACCGTTAGTCCTCACTCAGCAACAATTATATAAAAACGCTAATCAACCTACGTACATCTAATGAAACAAGTTGTGTGTTAAACTAACATTAAAACTGACAAGTAATCATCGCGGGTAATTATAAATTAACCTAGATGTGCGATGAGAATGTCTCAAGTGAGTAAGACAATATCTGTTTGTTAATTCAGGTTTATACGAGATGTTTAATTTACCTATGATGTGGAAAGAAATATATTTATTTGTATTTTTTTGATTTGCCGGAGTTTCTTGCACGTTCTTCTCCATAGAGATCTACACTTTGGAACGTGCAACCTTCACTTTTCTTGGACTGACATTTGACTATTCAAAAGTGCCTGCAAATGGTCTATTTGAAATAAATGTTTTGATTTTGGTTCCACTTTTGGTTGAAGGCCTTTCCCCATTTCTTGGTATCTCTCATTTGTTGTGCTTTATCTCACGTATTCTCGAGGAAACTATCGCCATATTTTAGCAAATCCTGAAAGTAGTATGTTCAGAATCGGTTACTGAATCGATTCCATTTATTTGAGAATTAAACTTTAGTGCTTAAATTATGATGGTAACTTAATTTACTAATTGGGGTGTTAATTTACTAATGGGAATTGGGCCGCACATGTTTTCCACAGTCATGTCGGATAAGCTGTGTGGCTAAAAGAGTCACTTATTGGACCCATTAAACTCAAGGCGACATTGCGGCAGACCAAGGTGGTAATGAGCTGAATAGGTACCAGACGGACTGACCCGCAATGCCGAGGACAGTCTTATGTGGAAAAGGGAGAGGGAGGCCTTCGCCAAGCAGTGGGACATAAATGGGCTATAAAGGCTGTATAAGAGTGTGTTCCCGATACGAATATACCTACTTCAGTTACATTTTATATGAATACTGAATTTGAATGAAACTTTTAGATCTATAATTATATTATATTTTGGACATTATCATTAAGAATAACCACATGTTCCAAGTAGCCAACCAAAATCTTGATTAACGCATCTAAAAGATCGTATATATCTCTAAGACTGTAAATTAACTGTAAATTTATAGATGCCGCTAAGTTCAATGCAACGATAGCACCTAACAAAGATTAAATTGATGAACACAGTACAAAACACAACAACACCCCACTGTATCATGTTATCAACAAAAATGACGTCACAGGAGGCCCGAAGCTCCAACAACCTACATTTTCATTCAATAAAAGGCAACTATTAATTCTAATTCGTGTGTCTACGCTTGGCATCGTCTTGGGACAAGATGACGCAATCCTAAGACCATAATTGTGGTCACTTGTCCTAATTGTTCCAGCGATGCCACTAAATGGTGACAGCTGCTTGATAATTGATACACTTTACCCGCACAACAGAAAACCTACCTTATCTGCACATAATAAAAGTTGAATATCAGTTGATAGACCCCAAAGAAAAGAACACAAAAATCTGTGGAAGCGATTTTAAGGTTTCAGCAACAGTGTTAAAGTTGAAACTTGGATGGGAGATTTTTGAGCTTATTGAAGGATGTTTTGAGGCGTTTGTTTGTAAGCTGGACAATAAGTTGTGTAATTTGCATGTCCGTGCAAAATGACGGAGAAAGAGGGTTTCGTATGGCAATAGAGTAGTTGTAAGATGAGGAAGGAATTTACCATAGTGACTTAATACAAGACTATGTAACTTTACAGAAATATTATTTGCATTTGATATAGCGTAAGATGCTTCTAGATGACAAAAATGTACAAGAAAAAGACAGCAGCAACTTTACCATGATGTGTTAAAGCATCAGTCATGCGAGAGAGAAAGAGGAAAGGAGATATAGGTTCACCATATATAGCTCCATCCCTTTAAAAATTCATCTTAAGTGGACAAATGGATCGCATCAAGAACTCGTGGTAGAGCTTCAGATCAAAATCAAAACATAAGGGTGATGACAAAACTACTAAAAACCCATCATCAATACCAACAAAATAGGTACATTCGTATGTCCTTATGTATGCATCATTTAACAAAGTACTTTTTCTAACTAGGATAGTTAACTACGACGATTGAAAGCCGCACGAAGGAGGTCAAGAGTAGGCAAGCGAAGCAGGTGGCTCCTCAGTTCTACTCCGGCTAATAGCTCTAATAGAGCGATCTTCTGCCGACGTAATGCAAGCTTGAAAGCAAATAAAAATTTGAGAGACTGTTCAGTTTTTAAGAGATAAATCTTTAGTTAGACAAGTTGTAACAGAAATTTACATGAATTTAGAGAATGTGTAAGAAAAAAAAAGACTCAGTATTATCATTATAGAAATAACTACAGTCACAACGGAAAGACAAAAGTTTATAATAAAGATTTTTTTCCTTTTTTTTTCTTTTTTTTTTGTCTGATATAAACCAATGTTTGAGTACGAGCCCACCTGATGGTAAGCAATGATGCAATTGTTTTTTACGAGTCTATTTACTCTAGCCTTAAAGACATCTAAATTTTATTCGGAATGAACATTTTTTTAATGCAAAAATCATACAATATTAAACCTCAGAGTCTCTAGAAAATATCTTTACAATAAAAAAAAGTTTAGAAAAAATAAATTACAAAAATCACTGTAAAATTCCAATTTCCTCAAAGAATCCAAGGGCAGGCAATCTCAACCCTGCACTATCAAATCGAAAGGTGTACGACAATGATCCAAAAGACCAAAGATCAGGCAAAGACGGTGCAATAGCAATTAACCCTGCGCCCGCCGGACATCGTAACAATGTAATATATTTTAATTGAAACGACCCCGCCGTAGATGCAGTAAATATTGGTCGGAATGAACGAATGAACCTAATTGAATGGATGAAGGAGTGTCGAGTTAAATTTTAAAGTAGGTTCTGAATGAATGACGTCATTTGTTGGTTGTGTAATTGTTGATTGTGATAATGTTGATATGTTTAAGAAGATTGTTTTTGTTTACGATGTCACAGATGTTTTTGTTAAGTTTCAATTATTTTATCTTAGATTTTTTTATAATAAGTTTCCACAAAAAATCTAAGGACCACAAATTAAATCCATAAAGATCAAAATTATTCGGATTGTGGGGCTCTTAGGACCGGGACCACAGTCCCAAATTCTCGACCCAATTATTCGAGCATATTCCAATACATATCTTTGATAACATTCATTACATTCTATGATGACAAAAATGGTATTTTTTTCAAAACTTTCCATAAATCAATGTATCTCAAATATAATTTGAAATAAACCCAGTAGGTACAGACAGCGCACACTAATAAACCCTATATGCGCATGATTCGAAGCCCGTTCTTAAACAGTATTGATGATAGTGTCAACAGATTTGACCCAGTGAATCAATGTTCTATCATGACCAATGAATGCTTATAAACTTATAAGTTTGCCTCTTGGCGCCGATGAGTCGAGGGTTCGGTTTGAAGTACCTATTGATAGCCTGGGTGAAGTACTTTGAGTAGGTATAGATAACGAAAAGGAAAGGATTGCTAGTAATGATACAAAGGTTATGGATGAAGTTGTCATAGGAAAGTTGAGAAAGAGTAAGTGAGAGAAACACACCTTCCAGTATAAAAAGATGATGATAAAATAAACATTTATATTTGAAATCCTTAAAATGGTGTTTCCTTTGATGTCGAAAAGGAATGGGTTCCTAGGCTGCTACTGACGATACAAAAGCTATAGATGACGTTGTCATATGCAACTTGAGAAAGAATAATGTCTAGTGGATAGTGAAAAGGAAAACATATTGATAAGTGTCAATAGGTTTCAATCAAGATATACATTTAACTGTGTTTATAATCTAAAGATTCAATTATTGAATCAAAGGTTGTGTTTGGTGAAGTAATGAACATTTGAAGGAAAACTATGGTACATTAACGTTAATTAACGTTTAGAGACAAATATGACGAAAATAATGAAGTAGACTATACTACCTTAAACATTGATGATGTTTATATAGATATACACAATTGATGACTATTATTATCAAATGGTTAAATTTTGGTAGTAATTTAAAGTGGGAAATACAACAGAGGTCGTAACAATTGTTTATAAGCGAGCCAGATAGTTGAGTAATTTAATGTATCAATCATCATTAAACCAGTTGTTGGTAATTTTGAAAATTTTGGCTTTGTTTTCATTATTTGAACATTTATTTACAGTTGCTACATTGTTTGTGTCATTGTTTTTAACGTAACCATTCGAATTTTTTTTTTAAATTTTGTTCTTTTAAGTGGTGCAAAGTAAATCATATTCAAGCTAACTATCACTTTATAAATTTCTTGGGACTTGTTTGCTGTAAACAGTGACTCAAAGTATACGAACTACAATATAAATAAATCGTTATCTCACAAACCGATTGCCCTCCAGATTTCAGTGTGACGAATCTCATTGACTCTCATTAAATACTCGACTAAAGGGTGATAATCGAGAATTAAATCGATGGCCCGCATCGAGAGCGGGTGTATCGTTTATGAAAATAAAATAATCGCCTCTCATTAGTCGATTTACGGGTTATGCGGGTGTTTATAGTGACACGCTTTTTATATCAATGGCTTTTAACTTTCATCGCTCCGCTGATTGTATTTAATTTGTGTTATGTTTTCTTTTTGGCTTATTTTCTAAGTGATTGGAGCATTTTTTATCATTTGGAAGTTTATAGTGATTGTAATTGCCCGTTAAATGGTTCTTGTATTGGCCGTTACTAATTGTTCTGAACGCTCGTCTAAATTAAAGACTGTAAGAGATACTCAAGTATTTTAAACTTTTGGTATTTACTTTACTGATCTACCAATTATATTAATACACTAGCTTTTGCCCGCGGCCTCACCCGCGTACATAATTCCAGGATAAAAAGTATCCTTTGTGTTATTCAGGAATATGGTCTACTCGTGTACCAAGTTTCATCGAGATCTGTTCAGTAGTTTTTGCGTGAAAGAGTAACAAACATCCATACATCCATCCATACATACAAGCTTTCGCGTTAATAATATTAGTAGGATTAAACCCCAAACGAACGCATTTGCTCTCTCATTGTCTTTCTATTATGTAGATATTCGGCAGGTTAAGGTAATGCATACAAATAATCGAAATTTAAAAATAAATAACCTTAATAATCCGTTCACAAACGACAATAAAAGTTTATAACTTTATAACAATAATCCTAACAGACCGTAAACTTAATAAAAAGGCCACAAAATGAAAGAGCAAACAGCCGTCTTTACAAATCTATAATCTGTTGTTGCAAGGAGGCGTTACTACAAACTAAGCGGCAAGCAGATGTTTGTTCAATGTCCGAGGATGGATGAAGAATGTCCGAGTGTAGTCAAAGAATGGCCGACTGTGACCGAAGCATGCCGAATGGTTGAAACGGCACAAACCGAGAGAAACAAAGATGTTCCAAGAACTAGGTGATCACATTCGATAATTTAATTTTAAATTTTGGAAATATTCTACTGATAAAATTTTGAATAAGGAGCACATGATTTAAAGCATTAATTTCGATTAACAGGCGTTTTAGAATTTATAAAGAGTCGACGAGTCGACTCAGAAGAACGTACAACCATATAGCTAATCAGCTTCTGCCAGCGACTTAGCCAGAAGAAAGTAGAAAATAAATAGCCAATGTCACTCAGTGATAGATTAGCATTCTATTGTTGTATGAATTTTCAGGATTGGTTTAGAAGTTTCAGATATTACCCCCTACATAAAAACATACAAATTTTACTTGTTTATAATAATTAGTATTGATTGATTGTTTTAGAGGTGTCCCAAACATGTTGCAGAATTTTCTTCAAGAACCGAAATTATGAATTAAAATTATTTTATTTGAAAAAGTGTACCAAGACATTACAAAACCAACCGATACCAAGTAACCCATTTAAGACATCTATTCCTACATTTTAGGGCACGCTTCACACGATATAATCTCGAACGGTTTTACAATAATAAGTAAAATAATCTTGTAAGTAAATCGGAAATAGCGAAGCAAATTTAGCTACCACAATAGGCCCGTGGTGTTTGTCACCGAGATTGGGATCTTGAGAATAACACCCTCCCTCTTATCTGATACTAAGAGATGTTTATTTATGTTTATAATGTACTGTTAATGTAGGTATGTTGAGTATTTCAGTATTTGCAACGTAAGCTCGATGTGGATATAGAAATTGTCTTCACAAGAAATTGGCTTTGGGATCTAGTAATTTTTTTTAAGTTTTAGAACATTTGACAAAAATGTGTTGAAGAATGCTTTTGTCAGAAAGATTTAAAGTTCAAAAATAATTCTGAAAGAATTAGCCATATTTTAGAAAATACAGATTAAGAAAGTTTTATGCAATTAGAACCTAACAGGAACATGAATCTTTTAACTTTATATACCAATTGAAACTAGGCACATTATAGCTGTTATTGAATTACTAAACAGTAGCCAATGTAATAGAAAAAAAACCGTAAGCGCTCCTAAAACGCTATTACTGCTAAGTAATATTCATTTGTTACATCGGACATTTAGCACATAGCCGTCGGCAAAATGATTCAATGAATAAAAGAAAAAATACATCCAACTTTTATGACAGTTAATAACATTGAAAAGTATTAAATTCAAAAGATTCCTAACAATAGATCAATAGACACAAATTGGACGTCCATAGGTACCATAGACACGTGTCCGAAAGAAGAAAAAAAAAGAGACGGCCAGTCTTATCGAACAACGTTATATTTACCGTTACAAAAATCGAAAATCGAACTTTTTCATTCTTAAAACGAAGGAGCAAGGATGTTATTTATTTAGCAAACGTTTAGAGGAGTGTATTATAAAGTTGGTGATGTCAAACAGCATCAAATGGCGCGAAAAGAGAAAAACTGTGACATTTTAGTATTGTGAAATAAAATTTTAAATAAACACCTTTTGAGTGGGCGTTAGCGGAGTATTTGTAAATAGGTTTTTGTTGATATTACAATGGTATTTTTAACAACGGTTCCCTGCGGGGGTGTTGTCTGACAATCTCGTAATGTTGCCACGTGCTTTTAATATTGGCATTTGTATTGTGAATGTGACAAAGATAATAATTTGTAGTTGCATTTTACCTGGATTTGTGCCCACATACGATCGACTAAACATTTTTCTTTATTGATTCACTTATAGTGAATTGACCTTCATCTTCCATTGAATTTTAAAAATCAAGTAGGTAAACAAATTAAGCTTAGTCGATAAAATAAATCGAAAGCAGATTATTCCAATCAAATTACTAATCGCTTTCGGCGCTTAACATAAATTATAGAGCAAAAAGCTATAACCAAATACTTTTTTTCCTATTTCACACAATGATAGTATAAAGCGAGATCAAATCACAATAAAAAACTCATCAAATGAGAGTTGATAGTTATTAAGCAGACAAAAACCGTTTAATCTTGGAAGCTAGAACCGTCTTCGGAAAATTGATATGTAAGCATTCAATAAATAATACTAATAAGGCATTTATTGTCTATGGTCAGCGATCGCCCGCCATTTTAGGCTCGGAATTGTATAATATCTTATGTGGCTAAACGTCATAAACGAGAATACACCTCATACTGTAAATTAAATTTGCAAATTAGATTTACCTAATACGGATTAAGAATAACTTAAGGTATTTCTCGTGTAACTTCTAAGGCACGTAACATAATACCATAAAGGTGCGTGCACATAACATTGGCGCGATATCGTAAGATCGCGCGACATAAACTACCCGGCGGGTGGCGCTACCGACGCGAAAGGTACCAACTTTACGACGTCACAAAAATACTCGCTACCGTACCAACCTTACGGTACCTACACAATACTGCCACTTAGATAGGTACCAACTAAAAATAAAATGTATTCAATGAAGAAATTACAAGAAATTGTTGAAGAATATTTTTCGGCTTTTATGTGAATTCTTTAAACATAATGATATTATAACGGCATTTTGAATGACATACCTACATAATTTTAAGATGTATATGCAGAGAATGCGTCGCAGTTATCGTTGAGCTGTCTTTTTAATAGAGTCATATTGTAACGGTACTTTATAATTTTGGAGGAAATTCAAGTTCTAATCCGTAAAGTTTGCTGCGTAACGACTAACAGGAACTGTTTGTATTTTTATATTTAGGCCATTTTAAGTTTCCAGCGACTGCAAGGAGCTGGATCAAGTTTACGGCTTTCTTTAAGACTTCTTTCTTTAAAACTCTCTCGCAAAATTACAACAGGGAGTTGCTTTTTTCACACAGCTCGTATAATTTTTCACCCATATGAAATTTCATTACATTTCCCTCAATCCCTCCCTACTAACCTACTCTCTCAAAGGGCAAGAAGTGACCTGTCAGGTCACACGCGACGTCACACCACAAAGCGTATCCTCCTGAACAGTCATTTGACTGACAAAAGAACAATACAGTTCGCAAGTGGGTCAGGGAGTCGTTCACAACACTGGCAAGTGTCACGTCACTGATAGCGAGGTGACGGGGTCCCGAGTTCGTCCCGCATAATGGCGAACTGACATCGCGCAAGACGGAATGCGGTCAGTGTGTGTGGAGCCTTAGTTCGCAGCGTTTTCTTTAGGAAATTGAAGTTGGTGCGAACCTAATCGATGAGCACTTGCGATCGCAAAAAGGTGTAAATTGTAGAGAAAATAAAACCTTTATTGGATAATAGTTTCTGATACAATGTATCAAAGTAGAGAAAGTATTGGTCTGAAAAAATTCAATTATTTTTATTCGTTAGTCGTTCGTAATACTATTAGCGAAGTCCAATCTCCAAAGCCTGAAGGCGTAGGGTTAGGGTTGCCAGCCTTTTGGAGAGTGTGCGCGGGAATTGTAGGGCTTGAGTCTGCCATCTCCTTCCCTACCATCGGACAACCCGACGTACGGCAAATACCTATCCATCCTTACCTTGTTGAAACCTCTACGGTACGGATTAAGCGTTTTGCCTCGACTTTTATACCGCGTTTACCGAAGGACTGGAATAGTTTGCCTGCTGTGGTCATCCCGTTTGATTATAAGCTGTCTTCAAGGCTAGAGTGAATAGGCTCTTAATAAACTAGTACGCCTCATCAACGATTGCATCTCTGCTTACCATCAGTTGGGACCATAGCCAAGCACTAGTATAGGTATATAATTTTTTTAAAAGAGAAAGATAATTCGAGATATGCCTTATTTGTACGTCGATTCAAAGATTAGATGGTATCTCTGAGAAAACATTCTTACACATGCGATCATACATAAACTGTCAAATCCATTACTCTACCTTTCAGCTCTGCCGCAAAAATCAAATAAGAATTAATATTAGTTATTTATTGATTGGATATTAATTAGTCAGGCCATTATATATTTAAATAATTAATTATGTTGTATATAAACAGATGAAAAGTTAATCAGTAAGTTTTTCGTTGATTGGATCTGATTGATTCGATTTTTATGATGATTATAATATTGGTATTTTTAGGTTATCAAACAGAAGTTATAGTCAATTAATGAAATGGTTTTTAAATATTTATAGACCATAGCTTATGATGACAAATTGTGTTTTTACATCCATTTTGTAATTTAGTCATAATTTCCCAAATGAGGATTTTTTTTTATTGCAACTGGTTTCCGTTATATCATTTATCACACCCTTAAATAGGTATATTTTAGTTAGTTAATTATTCATAAGTTTAACGATAAACCAATCAAATAATAAAAATAATTTCTCATCTCACCATCGATTATTTTGCGACAGCGTTTTCCATAGAAAGTTTATTACCACCATATTGATAATGATGGTATTTAGAATAACCTACTTCCAGTTTTATTACACCCAATATAAAACCTTTTTTCGTTTATACTTCACTAAAAAGGAAGTTGTAAACACCTCATATGCATTCAAATAGCTCCAATCAATTTGAAAATGGATGTTAAATCACATATTTTTGATTAATTCCGCTTTTTTTTAAAACGTATAGCTTTTATCTTTAATGATACGAAACGAATACAAATGGCGTATAATGATACAACACTACGCTGCGACTATAAACCGGGCTATCGTTTTCGCATTAACTTTCAACGACCGGCGTCACAACACAAACCCTACATCTTGTACTAAAGGACCAATAAACGAAACACGGATTAAGTTTCGCTACATATTCCATTGCTAGCATAGCACCGGATCCAATAACGTTAATTTTGTCACAGGCAAAAATGCAGCAATGTACAAGAAATTCGAAATAAGAATCATAACATTATTTCATAGGCAACTAACGTAAGTTCCGTACGCTGTGAGTTTGTAGCGGCGCGCGGCGTCCCATCGCATCGTTGTGATAACATTAATGACGTCGTAAACCTGCCCCGCATCGCCAGAGAGAGATAGAAACAACGCAGATACTCGAGAACGCGGAAGAATTAGCCTTCACTAACGATGGAGTAAATCACCTGTTAGGCTGGATCCTAGCTTTAGTATAGAGATTAAATTTAAAGTAAGCTTAAATCACACGACGTATAGAAAACTTGTTTTATGCCGTTGATTCGTGCGTGGCTCACCGCCATGAAGAATTTGATGTCCGATATGAATTATCGAAGCGGTGATTAATACTGAAAATATTTACACACCCACCGTGAATACATTAAAACCGCTTTGATTCACGATTTTGATGCTAGAATGTTTCCATTTACGTGGTAAAAAGGTATTTTTAAAATACATAAGTTAATTATTCCCCCGTGCGCGTCTGTCCATCTGGGCGTGTTTAATTTAAATAACAAAGAGGTCTGACCGCGCGCTCGTGGCGGAAAAACGAAAGATTGACACACACTCGTGTTCGGGGGCGAGCCACCGATTATGATATGTGGCGCGAATCTGAATAAAAGCATTAAATACCAGAATTTATAAGTCTGTAATGAATAGCCGTTTGGAAACGAATGTTTACTGGCAGACATTTTGTAGATTTTGTGTCCGAAAAATATTCTTCTAATTACCGAACCATATTAGCTATGTATAATCATTAATTCATGAATCCCCAAGCGACCAACGGTGGCCGCGCATCTATTGTCTTACTATTGTGTCTCTAATTGACGGTATCTGAAGGGTTAAGATATGCGGATTGCTAAGCTAAACTGTGCCTATATGTGTTAACTTAAGCGTAAAAGTCAAGATACAACTACAATCCTGTATTAGCATAATTGACCCTCACACATCAAAAACCGATATTTTCTATTAGGAAAATAAACTCCGATTGCTCTTGGTATTCAAACATAAATCTTATCCTTCATAAGAATCCGTAAGTTTCCATTAAACCCCTGTAAAATACACACGTATATTACTAGCCGCGAGCAATTTTTTGATGAATGAACACATCAGTTCGGGAAGCATTGACTGATGGGAGCGCAACAAAGGGCCGATCTTTGCACTTTGACATTCGCGGTTTAATCACGTACTACAAGCTTTGTAGTGGCGATCGACGAAGATCAGTGCGCACTTGACACCGACGATACCTCTTGACAATGTCACTTCGCTCGGATCGAAAGTGCTCAACTCAACGTATTGTCTAAAACGTGTAACACGTGCTCCGATTCGATCTTTATCGATACTTTTGAACCGTCTATTATGGCACTAAGCTTTTAATTTACCAACAAAAATGGTGTAGCTATTGTTTGAGATCGGAGATTATCGGGGCTCAGTAACGACATAATTGTTGCTCAATTTAAAGATTACGCTCGATTATTGCTCATTGAGCATTACGTATTGTGTTTTTTTAATCGAATTAACAAGTGTATTGTCTTTTTTATGATGTAACTTGTACTGATTACGTGCGTGAATGGTGTTTTCGATTGATTCCGTTCGGTCTAGTTGTGAACTCGAGTATTGAAGGCGCCATTTTGAAATCGGAATGAAGGTTAGAATGAAATGAATGAACGATTCTGGAAAACTGTCAAAGCTTTATTTGTATTTATTTTATTCGTTTTTTTAATCAATAAAAAAAATGTTGGTAGCATTTAAAGCTAAAATTGTGATGGCTGTATTTGAATAGTGTATAGTGGCGTACAGTTTCATTTGTGACACTGCCAGCACTTAGCGTTGAGCTCGACGCGACTGTACTCGTACTACAGGGAACGGGAGGACGGCTACTGTCCGAGTTGGAAACTAATGCACGGTTAGGGTTGCCAATTATTTTTTGTTTATGTTTTTCTGTGTTCTAACAATTTAGATAAACAGGTAAGCAGCTTCAAAAAGCTTAGTATCAGGCAAAAAAATGTAAAGGTAAGTAGTTTGTTAGGATAGAAAACAGACTTTTTACAGAAATAATAGATTTTTCACGTGTAAATAAGTTTTGCAATAATCTAGTAGTGCTTGGTTTTATATTTCTATTGGTTGGTTAAATGCAATTGTAAAGGAAAATTCTTAAAAAAAATATCAACGAAAAGAAACTCAAGGAAAATCTTGATATTGTATTGTTATTAAAAGCTTCCAAAATATTTTATTACATTAAAAGTTAAAGAAACGGATTGCCAGTATCAAATTCGAAACCAAGCCACAAAAATCAGATCATTCAAAAATTAACACCGTATCTTTTACAGAGCAACTAAAAAAACAAAATCCTATCAGCCCTACTCGCTGACGGGGTGAAATAAAGCTCTCCTACCCGTCGTCGCTCGACCGAATGGAGTGAAAAAAATTCAGTTCAAAAAGCCACGGACGGACCGACAAAAAGTCGCATTGTAGTACCACGGGATGCATGTAGTGCATGCGATTTTTTCGCTAGACTATGGAAGCCGTTTTGTTTAATTTTTTAAAAGTCTGTCCAGTTTGGAAGAGATGTGATTGGATTTTGTGAGGGGAGGTAAGGTGAGGTTAGAGTTTTATTTGTTACTAGCTGACTGGGAAAACGTTTTGCCATGTAAATTCTTAAAGAAAAAAAAATAGCTCAATATACATACCTACCTTCAATCTATTCTCAGACCTATCTAGACTAATATAATAAAGAAGTAAACTTTGTTACGTTTTTTTTTCTGGTCCGATTGTTAAAATTTTTTCACAGATCGAAAGTTGCTATATTGCTGAGTGACATACCTAGGCTATATTCTAAGTATACGGGTGAAGCCGCGGGTAAAAGCTAGTCAATACAACAAAAAAAAAACTTAAAAGCCGGTCAAGCTGTTTCGAAGGAATTAATTACGGCGACATGGATACATAAGTTTGAAAATTCATTTCGTGACAGTTTTCAAATACGTGAAAGTGTTTAAAAAATTGTTCCAAACTTAATTTCGGGCACGCCAACTGAGATAGATATTACGCAAAATAGCACGCGAGTCGATGGATAGAAAAAAAAAAAACCATAGGAATAAAACACCATGTTTTCAACAAAGAACCCACTACCAGCTGTAAAACGATACAGCACTGATAAC